>VCAZ01000020.1:736110-1067495 GCA_005784505.1 Bagarius yarrelli
GGATTTGTTTTTACTCTTCCTCCTATAATATCCTCCACACTTCTGGAAAGGCTTTTCGCTAGATAGTGGCGTTTAACTGTGGGGATTTGCTCATTCAGAAAGGAAATATTAGTAAGATTAGGTACTAATATTGGGGCAGGGCTCTTTATAGGTCAGGGCACTCATGAAGCTCAGGGGCTTTGTCATGCTGGAACTCTTAGTTGCAGAATAAAAGACAACCGTGGTATTTCGACGCAAATGCAATGATAACTTCAAATAGCAAATAAATTTGATGGGAAAACTATTGTATTCTATGATGTGTGGAAGCCTGAGAGGGTTACACTCCCAGCTAAAACAATCTGCATCTCCTTAAAAAGGTTAATACGTTCTGAAAAACAAAACCTTTCTGAATCAATTCAGATAAAATAAATATTGTGGCACCATCCCGGTGAAGAGAATATGTACTGTAGTATAACGCTCCAGCGAGCAGGGTACAAGTATTCCATTACCAACATAGGGACGGGTTCTAAAGGTTATGTGTTGGTTTTTACCGCGTGTAGGATGGATGCCGAAACGAGTGGCGTCTCTTATGGTCCCCCCCCCCCCTTCTGCATAAAGCCCCATGGATAACACGGTTAATATGTTCCTTACAAGAGAGTGTTGGGGAAAGGGGTCCACTACAGATTGTGCTCATGATGACACTAGACGTAGATTGATTGTGTGCTGGTGCTTGATAAATAGACTACAAACAAGTGCACGTCTGCTCTGTTTGTTTCAGATTTGATTAGTTGTTACAGAATTGCATCTCGGGGGGGTTTGTGTTGTATGCAGCTGATTAAAATGTGTGCCCACTAAAATCACCAGCGCTAAATTAACTATAATTGAGACAGATTTGCTACAGGTTCATTTTCTAGAAGATTATTCCGCATTAGTGATTATTTGTCTCTTTTGTGGAATGTAAACGTGTACCTGCAAACATGAAGGCCTTTTGTACGTCTGGGTGGGTTGCCGCTTGTGTGTGTGTGTGTGTGTGTGCTTCCTTATTTGGTCTGCACAGTTGATAACTAATGATACTCCAGTCTATCATGGAAAGCTTATTTATCTTCCTATAGGGGGTGATGTGTCATCTTAAATAATTTAGTAACAAGTGTCCAAATCTCCCTTCCCACGGCGAGCCCTTCTATCTGCACACACACGCACGCACACACACACACACACACACACACTGGGCAGGCCTTTTACTTCACGCCAGGCATTTTGTGTAGTTTGTGCAGGTGCTACAGCCTAATTGTTGGGTCACCTGTTTACAGTGTGTGCCTCGATGGACATGGTATGGCTAGAAGTATTGGGACACCTGGCCAACACATCTGTGTGCGTTTTTGCACAATGTATCAGACTTATGCTGCACCCAAAATTGCCCACTCCCTAAGTACATACTGGATTTATGTATGGTTTAGTATTATTATGTGTAGTATTAAACAAAATTCACCATGTACTGTGTGTGTTGATAATGTTTGGCAGAAGCCCTTATCCAGAGCGACTTGCATCTAAAAGCCTTGCTCAAGGGGCCTGGTGGGGACAACTCGGTGGTGCTAGGAAATGAGCCCCAATCTTCCAATTAGCAGTCCAACACCTAAACCACTGCGCTACCACTTTCGCAAGGAACAACTTTTCCCCTATGGTACTTCAACGTACTTGAGCACTGGAAATCTGTTGCATCATTGCTTTCCACCATTTTCACACACAAGGTGTCGTCTCCCCTGTAGCCACATGGAATAAAAAAGTGTCCTGGTGGAAGTATAGGTTTATCTGTGATTTATTTATTTTTAAAGCGAGCTGTTTTTCCACATAGTGAGGATTTGTCATACTAGTTGTCTTGTGTACTTATTCTCTTATACTATATAGATTATTTTATTTTTATGTCTTTTGAATCGATAAATAAGTTAAATAATAAAACATACACTGACATGGTACATACAGGAAATGGAACATACAGAGAAAAGACACCCAGGAAGACTATATACCTATATAGTTATAAACTTTTTCTGACAGGTGTGTTTTTAAGTTTTTCCATAAGTATATATAGGATTAAAGTATGTCATCTATTTAAAAGTATATAATCTGTGATTTTAGACGGGGTGTAATAACCTCCACACCAGATTTTGGAATGTGGCCTTGGAGGTTTGTTTGTTTGTTTGTTAATGATAGTTTTGGTGAAAGTATGAAACTTATATTAGGTAAGAAGGTCTGGGGTGCAATCGGTTCCCCTTCTATTAGTTTTAGTGGTGATATGGACAGGGCAGTTCTTGCACTCCAACCAGAACACACAATGTCTTCATGGACCTCAGGAGTTTTGTGCACAGGTATGTTCTCATGCTGGAACAACGTTTGGGAAACAAAGCCATTATAGGTGTCCACATTTGGCCGTCTAGTGTATATGTGAGAAAGTCAATATAATATGTGTAGTATGTATTTCATGCTATTGTGGATCATATTTTTAATCAGTTTGAAAAGTTTACCGCTGTTTATCACTAATAAACTTTTTAGCATGTAGAATCAACGCACTTGGACTGAAAGTATCACATCAGACCATCAACGAGTGTATTTAAAACCTAATTTTACTTTCATTCTTCTTCGTTCCTTCCATTTCCTTCAGTTGATAATACTTTGATCCTCTTTTTAACAGACGAAGGTGCTCTAAAGACTGATTGTCTTCTCAGTACAATGCACCAGTGAAAATAACTGATGATTGACTGTGGATTGATAAGTAATCTAATTAATTTCTTTTGTTTCAACATAATTATGTTGTTTTTTTTTTTGCCCCTCACATGCCACAGGAGTTGGGTTGGTCACATTAATTCTGAGCTGGAATGTACAAAATAGATTAGACAGTAGATTAGGGCACATGAATGAGATTATGGAAATTGACTTGAGCTTGGATTTATAAATTTGACAAGTAAATCATATTATGGCTGGAGGGTCCAATGGTAGATCCTGTATATATGCCGTTTCTTTTCCACATCCATCAAATCCAATTTCGTTTTCTGTTTTTTTTTTTTTTTTTCATCAAGCTTTTTTATTCTGTCACTTTGTTTTTTTTTTTTAGCTATGTGTGTTAAGGAAACTTTTTATCCGGTCCACTCAATTACATACGCACCAATATGTGCGCATAATGTCGGCCGACAGGTATGTGGTAACTTGGTGGTCCAGATCAGATTTTAGATTAATTCCCAGGACCAACAAGCTGCCACTGCTGGGCCCCTGAACAAGGCCCTTAACTGCTCAACTTTGACCTGTTTCAGTTTCCTGCCTGTTAATTGCTTGTATTTCGTATTTTTCGTATTCGGCAGTGGTGGCTCAAATGGTTAAGGTCCTGAGTTGTTAATCTGAAGACCAGAAACACCTGGGTTCAAGCCCCACCACCGGCAAGCCAATCACTGTTGGGTCCTTGAGCAAGACCCTTAACCCTTCCCTGATACAGGGGCCTGTATCATAGCTGACCCTGCGCTCTGACCCCAACTTACCAAGATAGGATATGCGAAAAACACTGCATTTCATTGGCTCTGTACACGTACCTTGCACAATGACAATAAAGTGGAATATTTATCTTTATTATTATTTATTTTTTGTTTATTTTAGATTTTGGCTCTGTCTAAAATAACATACTACTTAAGTAGGTACTTTAATTAAGTATATACTTCCCGACTTAAGTTTGTTCTTTTATGTTTTTTTTATCTTTTGTTTTTTATGTTTACAGGAAGTGTGATTGAAATTCGGACATATACTACATCAGCCATTTTGATGTTTATGATGTAACCAAGTGCAATGTGACTATAAGTAACAATATTTTTTTGTTTTTTTTGTTTAAGCACTTTAAGCTAATTAAAGTTTTCGCATCAGCGCTTTCGGCCACTTTCACCTATGGCGAGTCTTCTCTTCCGTGGCCTCGGAGGATAGTAAAGTAAAGTGTGCATGGTATGCATATTAGTAGGTCACCCCGAAACTTTTCGCCTACTATAAATCGCACATATTAAGGATTCAGACGTATTACTCACCTCATACACGTTTCGTCTACTAGTATAGTATAAGTATATTCAATTCAATTGTGGAAGGTATTACATTGTCAATGAAATGTTTCAATGTTTCGCATTCCCATCTTAGTAGTAGAGCGCAGTTGGGGTTGGCAGCATATGTACAGCGCCCTGGAGCAGGAAGGGTTAGGGTCTTGCTACCCAACAGTGGTTGACTTGCCTGGGGAGGTGGGGTGAACCCAGTGTTCTGGTCTACTCAGATTTAACCAGGGCCCCCTACATATATAGTAATTGCTGTGTGATTTTAGGGAAAGATAGCTAATGGCGATTTTTTTCTAACAGATATTGCGATTCAGTCTTCTTAATAGTTTGCAGCAGACATTTTATAGATTCCTTAATTCCTTGTAGTCTAGCAGCAGATGCAGTGTGCCTTTCTACCATAACAGTTAGCTTCTTGCTGCTATTATGCAGTCAGTGCTGCCTACATGCAGAGAAGATATTATAATACTCAGTGCGCAGTATTTTCGGTATACCGTATTAATTGAAATGATCCCCCTGACTCGGAGGAAGGCATGATCTTACTTCACCACGCTTGCCTTTTTGGGTTTTTTTTTTTAAATAGTGGGCGTTACACGCGCACATGGCCAACGAAGCCGTGGTGCACACTGAGTTGGCTGGTACGACGGTCACTTGAAGAGGGCAGTCATGATGCATTTGCTTTGGGACTTTTTTTAAATCGCATTCACATCGCACATTTAGCGATCAGCTAATAGAAGTCTTTCAAATCGCAATTTGGATTCGATTTTACTAAATCGTTCAGCCCTACTATATAGTACGAAAGGATGTGATTTTCGGACAGAGCCTTTGACTGTTATTGTGTTTGCTAAAGCCAAATTCTCCTACACTCGCATTCGTTTCTGTGTTTTACTTAGCCAATGCTATAGAAGTTCCAATCCCACATCCATCTATACATGCATATCTAAATCCTACTGTCTAACTCCGCCTCCATGTAAGGGAGCTCCTTTGCAAAAATGTCCTTATGGTCATGGTTGTCAGACTGATTGTTCAGGTTGCCAGCACAGTTAATACTCCCCTTTCTCCAGATTTGTTTTGTGGTATTATTTTTCTGTCATGCGAAAAGGACAGTCTGTATTCGGTCACTCGCAGCGTAAAACAAAGTCAAAGCAGGAAGGGCTTGGCATTGTAGTGTCTCATTTTTGCTTAATGTGATATATCTTTGACAAAGTCTTCTTCGTCTTTTTTTTTTTTTTATTTCTAACTCAACCCACCAGGTGAGTCTCAAACTCCCTCATGAGCCAAATCATTTATATTGCATTAGAAATTGTGCTGTAGTCGTGGAAGAACAAATTTGCTCTGGAGGTCCCTGTAGTACCCTCGACTCTCTCCTGTTCTGGTTTGTCTGTTTCCTCTTTCGCTAATTATCCCTTCCCACTACCGCATATCCTGATCTTTCACACTCCCGTTGTACGCTTATAAGAGCACTCAAGGACAGAGCGGTTTAGAAAAAGAGTTTTTTTAACGGTAAAGAGAGACGGAGGAGAGAGAGGGAGGGAGGGAGGGAGGGAGGGAGGTGAGAGTGAGACTGGACAGACAGAAAAGATGGCAGTTCTACCCAGGAGAGAGTCTGTCCACTTCAGTTAATTAATTAAGCCTTTGTTCTTCCTCTGTCACATACAAACAGCAATAGAAAGAAGAAAAAAAAGAATCAACTCTACATAAAAAAGCCACCCACACACAATAAACATGTAAATAGGCACAAAACCCACAAGTGCACACCCGTGTACACTTTAATACCAGCAGCTCCCAAAGCAGCACGCTGTTCTGTAATCACAGAGTTTATGAGAGATGAGGAAAATGGCTTACCTTATTTTGGATTGTCCTTTCATTTTTCCTTCTCTGAACATCGTTTGTGGTCGGATGCTCGGGTTATTTAAAATGGAAGTGTTTTTTTTTTTTTTTTTTTGGACTGTAATTAACAGTGAAGAAGAAATAAGAAATGCATTTTTTTAGGTTTCTCCCTCTCTCTTGGTTTCTCTCTCTCTCTCTCTCTCTCTCTCTTCTTTTTTCTTTCTCCCTTCAACATTAGATGTGACATCACCCAGATAAACATCTAGGTTCGATCGTCTCCTCTGTTTTAAAGCCAAGACTGCAGTGCTAAAAAACTTGCTTGGCATTTTAGGCCGTGGTGCAGCAGAAATCCCCCTTTTATTTGTTTTTTCTCATTCCGTCTTAAGCAGCTTCGCTACCCGTTAATAAACACAGTGGCTTTTTTTTTTTTTAAACCTTCAGAGGACATGGGTGCCATCATCTCTGTAATCAGTAACCGAGGCGATCTCATTCACTTGTTTTCACACGTCTAATTAAAGCATTCGCATGCCAGTGAAACGTACGCTATGTTTGGCACCCATCCCGGCTTCCCTTATACGCAGGGTCAGGTGTATTTTCATAATATCTATCTCGAAGCTAGTCCTTTAGGCTTTTCCCAACAAAGATGCTTTGTTTAATAGATTCCACCCAGACGACACGTTCTAATCTTGAAAGAATGAACTAATTCTTGGACAGTAAACAAATTATTTCTCGAGCTAAAGCAACCATCGTTATGATCGTGCTCAAATCTCCATATTTAAATGAAGAGTGGGTGGCAAAGTAGCACGTAGCACTAAAGTAATGGAAAGTTAAAGATCCGGCAGTGACGGACTGCTTCCTACAAAGCCACCTCTCACAAGGCTTTAAATCACCCTTGTGTCTACATAAAGAAGATAGACTTCATACTCCATTTTTCGCAGCCAGAGACTGCTAATGAAGACGTCTCGTCTAATCCCATAAGCGGACCGAAGTGTATTTGATGTAGTGGGTTACAATAATGGGGTGAAATGCTGTAACCCCACATTGTGTGAAACCGTCATCCCATTATAGTAATAATGGATATTTCTTTCCTCTCTTTCTCTCTCGTCCTTTTCTTTTTTTAGTCAGTGTTGCAAATACACACTTTTTTTTGTGGCTAATTCCGCAGGGAGAAAAGACTAGTGGAAAAAAAAGCACATGTGACTATAATTCCGCTAATAGTCTCTTTATCGAATCCCATCTTTGTTATAGAACGTAATGGGTTTAATGGACTGCAATAATATGTCCTGTGCCACCCCTCCCTCAGCCTCGATTCTCTCTCTCGCTATTGCCTTGTCTTAATTTCATCTCTCTCTCATTTTTTTTTTTTCCTCTCACCGTGTCCCTAATGTAGTTTTGTACGATTTCAGTCTAATAGGATCTAATCTGTCAAGTTCCTGGTGGAAGCTGGCTTTGTTATGGACTCGTTCGCCACGAAACACGATTGGCTGATGTTCTTTTCTACTTAGTGTTAATGGCTGTAAAGAAGCTTTACCTCTTTGTGTATGTGTGAGAGATTTACAAGTGTGTGTTGTTTGTTTATGTGTGTATATATGTATATTGTACTCCACTGCGTCGCATGCATGTTTTCAGATGGATTATAAATGCAGCTTGGTTTTTTTTCCCTCTCTTTTACTTTAGGGTTTTGGGATCGTGGCTTTACAGAGAAAAACAAAGACTTGCGAAGCTTTTTGGGAAAAAAGTACACCAACGTGCCGATGATGCACAGAAAAGGTACTGGTTTTTAGTCTGTTTGCAGCACTTCTTTGTAAATCATGACTCCGGGCAGTGGTGGCAGATCAATAGGGGGCGCTGCACTCAGCCCCTGAACTACTCCCAGCTGTCACACACACACACTATAAATCCATGTTTATAGCATGTTAACACTTTAATGCTGTTTTCCGTAACAATCCTGCTGCTGTTACTAATTTTCACAATTTGTCTCTATCCGCACAACACAAATCTGCTCAGCGCTATTTAATGTACTTGTACAGAGTGTTTTGTTTTTGTATTTTCTATTTTGTGCTGTCTGGAGTGGTGTTTGTGTTGTTTATCTTGCACTGTTTGCACCAGGTTGCACACATGCACTTTATGTTGCTAAGACATTTATTTTCTAGCCCTTGGATTTGTGGTGTTGAATTTCTTGTTGAATAGCTCTTTGTTGTTGTGTGTTGTTTTGTGTAGCACTGGGGTCCCGGAGAAACGTTGTGTCATTTCACTGTGTACCGCATCGGCTATATATAGCTGAAATGACAATAAAGCTTATTGATACTTAATACTTCCGCCAGGAGAAGAAAGCCACTTACCATGTTAACACTGTAGGTCTGTTTCAATGATGTGTTTGTGCGGCACTGGACAAACAAGTGTGTATGTAGGTCCTTAAATTTAAAAAGCATGTGATTTGAGGGCAAACTCTAATTGGCTTGTTTCAAATTCTATAATATCGGCCACTTTTGTTGGTAGCAAATCAAATTAGTTTTTTATAATTTTGGCCTCGTGTGATTGAACCGTTCTCAACTAGTCTTATTCTTACTTAGCAGGTTGCGAGGTAATTAATTGTTTTCCATTTGGCTCCCTCTAGAGTTCAACATTAGTATTACGGCCTTCATTTCTTCCAATTAAATTGATTTAAATGGCTGAATTATTTGAATTACATTAACTACTCGGTTAATATTAATAAACCCACATTGAACTCGAATTCACTGATTTATGCTACATGAATTGCATTCTTTACCAGTTGACGTTAACATTTTAATATTTTAGATAGCAGTAATAATACAACATCACCATCAGCAATTTACAGTCCTGCATTACTGACAGTTTTCAGTTTGTTTGCACCCCTGTAATTATTTATTTATTTATTTATTTATTTGATTATTTAGAGGATATTTTTTCTGGCATTTTTGCCTTTATTTATAGGACAAACAGAGATGAAATGGGGGGAAAATAGAGCGAGGGGAGGGGTGGGACTGGAAAAGAACCCAAACCAGAATCGAACCCGGGTCGCCTAAGTGCAACTGTGCACGCGGGTGCCAGCGCATCAGTCCGCTACACCACGGCGCTGGCCTTAATTATTTATTTTTATTACCAGCCTCCACTGACTCTGGGATTTGTCTATAAATAAATAAATAAATAAACTACACTATTTCTCTTCAGCCAGCCTGAAACTGTTAGCTAACACAACTGAAGCTAAGATGCTCAAACTTAAGAGGTTCCCTGAATGTAACTCTGTGTTACACTATTTAATCTATTAATGCTAATCACCGCAGAAAGGTGAGGTATGCTACATTTTGTCTGTTATACAATGGAAAGTGTTCCGCAATCAGTTAATAAGCATGTTTTAAAGAATCTTAGTTCTAGTATAGTAGTATAGTAGTATAGTAGTATAGAGTGAACTAGGGACAGGAAAGAAACAGAATTCAATGCTAAGGAAATAGTCTAGCAAAATGTGGTAATTAAATTTTTTTTTTCTTTTCCTTTCCTTTCGAACTAATTTTCCCTATTACTAACTATTAAATTAGTTTGTGTTATATGTTAATGGTCCGGTTGTGCTGAGCTTTTTTAAATCCCCCAAATGTGAGAATCTCGACTGCATGATTTTTAATATTGGGAGACTGTGTTATCATTCTCTCCTATCTTTAAGGCACTGAAAGCTGTAATGATTAAGGTACCGAGCTGTTGATTGGAGGATCCCGGACCCGAGATATATATAAAATAATTAATTTCACCGGCACAGAATAAGTATCAATACCAATAAAAAAACTCTAAGCCGTTGCTTCTAAGAACAGCAGTGTTCACTAGGCCTAGGCTGATTTAAGATGCTATTAACAGTCTCGGATAGATTATATATACCGCCAATGGACATCAAGTCGCTGATGCCAGATTGATTTTTTTTGAGTGCCAGGAAGATGTAGTGTCACAGCTTGAAGTAGCAGAGTATACTGACCAATGATGCAGAAAAGCTTTTGTTACTGCTCCTGACCAATGGCTTGTTCTGATTGGCTGCGCAGAAGAGAAATGCCTGAATTGAATTGAGAATAAAACAGAATAGCTACTTTAGTGTCATTAAAAACTACTATGCAATTGATGCAGTAAATTTACGCAATAAAATGTGAGGGGGAAAAAAAGATATGCGTCTAGAAATATACAAGGGGAACAAAATATGTTGGGACATATTGCAGATGTTTCTCCATTATTGCGCATATTATACATCAGATAGTATCAGCACGTCAATAAATATGGCAACTGGTGAACGAGTTTTGATTATTTTAAGATGGCCACGTGGTGTGGATCATTTCCACATGATCTCCACAAGGGTTCCTTGAAATAATATGCTCTTCTCTTTGTGCATGTGTCTACAGGCGCGTACCGCCACTATGAGGACATGGAGAATATGGTGCAGGTGTTGGAGCTGGGGCTGTGGGGTGGAAAGGTTAGCATGGTGCTTCTCTTGCCTTTCCATGTGGAGAGTTTGGCCAGGCTGGAGCGCCGGTTGACACTCGAACAGCTGGAAAAGTGGCTGGGGAAGCTGAGCAGCATAAGCATGGCACTGTCTCTGCCCAGGGTCAATGTCAGCAGCACACTCAGCCTACAGGTACCGCACCACTGGATAGCACATCTAAAAGAAGTGGTACATTTTAACATACACGTTTGAATTTTTCATTTCAATAGCCAAAAAAGAAAAATACTTCAAACACACCTACATAAACAGGCTATCAAACGTTCTGCAACATACTGAGAACCGAGCTATTATTACAGGGACGTAGAATTGGTGTAGGTCTGAAAAGACAGCTCGAGTTTATGTAAAATATAGAGCTGCATTCCTTTTGCAGACAAAGTGGTAATTAACCAGCTATAATTGTGTAACTTCCATGAAAAACTGACCCCTTTTGTCGGTTAGCAATATGTTAGCCAGTAAAGAATGATGAGCTAGGCAGACTCTTCTAATTATAATCATAAAGTTTTCTTTTCTGACAGGATATTTTAGTTTTGTATCAAATAAAATTATGCATTGTTCATTTTTTTTTAAACTTAAACTGGAGGAAGTGGTGCATTGTTCATTTGGGTTAAGGTGTTGGAACTTAAACCTGGAGGAAGATTGGGTGGGATTTGGTTTCCCATGCTCCTTTAAGCCTGACCCAATTGTTGCCGAAGATTCCCCCCCCTGTGAGGTAAGGCCCATTCCCCTAAATTAAGCTGCCCTAAAAATTGCTGGGATCTGAGTAAGGGCCCTGTAACCCCTAATTGCTCAGTTGTATAAAAAGAGATAAATGTAAGTCGCTCTGAAATAGGGTCTCTGCCAAATGCCGGAAATGTAAAACTGCAATTTTCATAGAAGAGGTGCTCAGACTGACTGTTGCACTTGCAAGTAGGGCAGTTAAAATAACACAGTACTATAAGTGGTATATCCAAATTCCACAGGCAGAATTGATATTAAAATAACAAAAAAAGTCCTGGACTAGTGTGAAAGTCTAGAGAACCTGTCTTAAGTCTTAGTAATGACTAGTCCAATCGCATAGTGTGTGTATACATCAGGATTTCTGTGAGAGTAAAGGTCAATGTGAGTGTTGGAGTACACAAGCAAGTGTTGTAGTGCATGCACAGGTGAGGGGGGGTGCACAAGCAATCAAGTGGGGGGGGGGGGGGAGTGTATAGTGTAGTGTGCATAGTGTTGGAGTGTGATAGTGCTCCAGTGAGTGTGAAAGAGGAAGTGTGCAGGTCGTGTCCCCATAGGAAATGAAATTTAAATAGACTGCCAAGCTGAGAGACATCATGTAAGAATCGTACGTTAAACTTATACCGTGAAATTCATTAACCTGGGCAAAACTGTCATTATGATATAGTGACTTACAGGATCAGTTTATACTCATATCAACATCATGATGCATTCAAAAATACAAAGCTGCCCATGTCATTATTGATGCGGGTCGACTGCGAGTTATTCAATGATTTAATTGAAAAAAAACAACTCATCAACGACCAGGATGCCCATTTTGGGGCTACCTATTTTTCCACCTCTGCAGATGTTTTGCATAGCCACACTGTTCAGATAACTCACGGGTCCTGAAAAATGCTCCTTTAATTCGAAGATAAAAGCCGTTTCATTTTCATGAGAATTTTTCTTAAGCAGCTTTGGCATCAACAGCTCTCTGTGCACACTCTGTGTATTGATATATGCTCTTCTCAGGGGTTTGGGCTTAGTTGCCAAGTGATAATGCATAACGCTGTCTCTATCGCCCTCTTCACAGCATTTTTTTTTTTTACGCACTATCGTATCCAGCACCCTCTCCGACACTGTTTTCTCTTTTGTTTCCGTTCTCGAGAATCGCTCTTTATACCGAGAAAGCACTAGCAGGTCTCTTGGCACCATTAGTTTTTGTGCCAGTGCTCTTCCTGGCTGGAGTAAAGCCTGGGCCAATGCATGAACCAGCAGCTGATCCAGGCCAGGGACTGAGAGGCCGTAGAGAGTCAAATGCCCAGCCAGTGGCGCTCAAGGGAGGAGTCTGGGCTCTGACAGCAGAGAGGGGTACAGCTTTACGGATGAGCAGATAGCTTTTCTCTGTATAGCTTATTATAGGCTAGCGCTTGGACAGGTTTGTTGTGGTCTGACAGTTTTGGATTACAGATTTGCTTCTTTAGGTGTATGTCAGCACAACTGAATTGCAGTTTTCTCTTTCTGCCATCCATTTCATACCAAAGAAAAGTTTTTCCTACTCTGAGAATAAACTGATTAATTTTCCAGTGTCTAACTTTTCCCTTCCGCATGTCTTTATTTCTCGCTATCTGTCTACCCCATCTCCTTCCCACTCCCCTTCATACATTCCTTTCTGTCATCTCTCTCCACCTGACCCGAGCTCATCTATCTCCTACTCTAATCCTGCCCGGTCCTCCCACTCCTTTCTTTCATTCATCACGTCATTTTTCCAACACAGATTTTTCATCTGTCCTCCTCATGCCGTCACCCAGTTCTTCTTGGTGAATTTTCTACCTTTACATTTGCAGCATTTGGCAGACGCTTTTATCCACAGTGACTTATATTATTCCATGTTATACAACTAAGCAATTGGGGTGTGGCTTGCTGGTGCTGGAAATCGAGTCTGGGTCTTCAGGTTGGTAGGCCAACACCTTAACCACTGGGCTGGGCAGGTCCTCGAAGTATTCTTTAACTTAGCACTATCACTATCCTTTTCTGAAAGCAACTTAAATGACCCAAGCATTCGAAGGTTAAGGGTGTTGCTCAGAGGCTTGGTAGCAGCTTGGTAGGGATTGAACCCACATTCTTCTGAACTGCAGTCCAACACCTTAACCACTTCCCCAAGTTCGTGACATGCCAAAATGACCAAACTAGATTAAAATGAGTAATGCTATTTCATTATTTTTGTTTTGTGATCTTCACATTCGCATCTGCTCCTTCGTATCTGTCTTTGTGTGGTTGACTGGCAATCAGCTGTATCTGTTTTTTAATTATTTCTATATGACTGGCATGCAATTTTTTTTCGCTCCCTCCTTTCTAAAGCTGAGCACACAGCACTGTAGTGTCTGTTGCTATTTTCGACACTTGCTCAGCATACAAGCATACTGTTCCCCATCAGATCCAGAGCTGCACACATGGCCCTGCTGGTTCTTCCTCTTGTTTACCCTCAGACATAGATGCCTTCGCCTGCTCCAGCTATCTGGTTTCCAACAGCAGCACAAACACCCCCTGCCTGCACTTCAACCTCTTTCACCTAGTCAGAATCTCTGATTTGTGCATTGCCATAATCCAAATTTATGTTAGCGATGGTAGATGCAGAGCCTGGACTGTAACAGAAGAAAAAGAAGAAGCTGTGGGATAACATAGCTGCAGAAATCTAACTAGAGCTAACCCTGATATTGCCCCTGCAGGTAGTGGTGCACGTTAACGATTGAGGGTTTGAATGATGAATTGATTATCTTACAGCCTCTGTAACTGCACATTGTTTAAGAAGAAAGAGTGGAAGAGAGAACGGGGGTATAAGGCGTACAAGGACAAATAATAACATGACAACATGACAGGTACAGATTGAAGTGAGTGATGTTGTTCCCTCACTGCTAGCTGGACTGAAAGGATTCTCCAATGTAGAACATCGTATCATTAAACATTTTAATTCAGGGTGAGAAATACAAGCCGTACCCGATTGTCCTCCTCCTGCTGCTGTCATGTTTGAGTGCTCGTTCCTGGCCTAAATTACAATAGAGACAGTCATAAAGAAATCAACGGTTCTGCTGGCAAAAAAACCCCACAGGTTTTGCAGCAACCTTTCTGCTTTGCTTCATCGGTACCCACCCACACACAGATGTGTGATGTTTTCATAAGTGATACCCCAGCACATGAAGAGAGGCCAAGCATCCCCTCTTGACAACCTGACATGAATAGAGCTGTATTACTTTCTTTGACATGATTCCCTGCTGCATGTGCCGCTCTTTCTCTGTATCTTTCCTGGACTTTTGCCTTGGCCTCTCTATTTTTTGGTCTGTCTCTTCATTTCTTTATCTCTTTTTTGAGTATTTGAGGGAATATTATGGCAGGCCAGAGGCTCTGTTAACCCTCCACCCGCCGGTTGGCAGTGAAGCAATATTGCCTTGTGCTGCCTTCCTCTCTCACTTTCGCTCTGCCTTCTCAGTGGCTGTTAGACATGTTCTCCCATTTTCATTTAATTATTTTTTTAAAAACCCTAGCCTAGAGAGCCCAACTGCAGAGATCTAATTTTCCCACTTTTCAAGTAAAGTACAGCTTCAAATGAAGGGCAAAATAGGGGTAAAAAATTTGCATTAGAATTCAGACCTCTTTTAGACTACACTCTTCCCATGGGATTATTTTACCACCCTCACCTTGCTCAGGATAGGTCATATTTCAAAAATAAATCCTGAAGCAAGCAGAAGAGTAATCAGCGATGGTTTCGGGTCAGTAGGTTTAAGCGAGTTGAACAATTCGCTGGCTCAGACTGTTTGCAAATCCTGTGGTGAGAGCCCATAAAACAAAGCCAGTACTTTTGGCAAATTTGCCTGGAGTCAGATTTTAAGTATGCAGAACCATCAGACATGCTGTGGTAGAGGTCTATTTTGGCACATAGGAAAAAAAATCTTGCACTTTATGTAAATGCTGTAAAATCTGATTGTTCGATGTAGCATTAAGGAAATGTCTCAAGTGGAAAAGAGGTTGTAAAGTAAAGTAAAAACCGAATCCTGTAGAGGAGTTTAAATGTAGGCTCTTGATACCCTTAATTCTTTCCAATCATTTGGAAATCTGGGCTTCAGGAATCAATTCAGTTCCATTTACAATTAAAAAAAAGAATAAATCAGACTGAATTATAAACGATGCAAAACAGTGACATTTTCACTGCATTAATTAAAATACATTTTACAATAATTACACAGTTCTATATAATAAATACAGGAACTAATAATACATTTTTTACATTTTTCATGAAATAAAAATTGTAAAACACTTTAAGCTCCATAGCAGCCCCTAAGACTGCATTTTTACAGAAAGTAGGAACTCCAAAGAGGTTCAGTATCACCAATTTACACAACCCTCTCTCAAGCACAGTAGATAACAGCCACAGAGCTGTGACTTAAAGTTAATAAAGACAGATGATTTGACCGTTTTAATTGTAACCGTGTCGTGCATTACACTTGCTGTTCACTGAGATCTAAAAGAATCCGTCACCTCCCAAAAGCAGATTGGGTTAATTCTGGTTACGGCACGGGTCTGTAGTTGGTCCATAGCTAAAATCCTGTATGCAAATCAGTGGGTTGCCAGATTGGGACCTCTGGCGTTCAAACAGTGTAGTCACTTTACATGTATAATAAAAAGAACGCTGATATAGCTACCCAGCTACTCTTTACCCTTCCTATTACCTATCTCACACTTATTTAGAATCTTACAGGACAAGTCCTTTTCACGATAGTGTATCGATATTCTAAACTCTGGTATCGACACAGAGTTAAATTGCATTTTAAACTGATTTATGTTTACGTTAATATTTAATTAAAACCCGCAGTGTGTCTCAAACGTCTTTCTCCTTCGCCCCTGTAGTTGCCGCTGACACATACAGCCATCGTCTCAGAAGCAATCAATAATGGCGCTTCTGGCATTGTATCGGCTGTATTTTTAGTCGTTTGTTTAGCTTTTCTACCTTGTTTTTAAGTATTGCAATGTGATGCAATATGTATTGTATTGCAATATATCGAGATCTGTTGTGTTGTGACCCAGATATCATGAGTTCTATCGTATATAAGAACTAAAGCTTAAATACTATACACAGTGGTATGAAAGGCATAGTTAGAGTTTACATCTGGAGAAAGAAATACAAAATCAAATAGGTTCAATGAAACTTTATTTATTCAATGTCCAAACAGAACAATGACGAGGAGCTCTGAAGCAATTTGGAAATAAGGATAGTTTTTCCATTCATTTAAATACTTATTTCTTCCATATAATCAAGGACTAACCTGAAAACAAGTGCATACTTTAGGGAACAGACTAGGGGTGTGACGAGACACGAGACTAGACATGAGACCGGGTTCATGAGAACGAGACAAGGCGAGATATTTTTTTAAAGAAATCCTTAATGATGAAATACAGGGAAAATAGTATTTTTTTTAATTACTATTACGAAAACTTAAAAACAAAATGCATTTTGAAATCAACTTGTACTTTATGAAATTAAACTTTTATTTCAATTAATTTTATATGTGGTAATTAACAACACTGCAAAATGTTTTGCCACAACCTCTGTTACAATAGCACTGCAGATCGTGTTAACAGAGGTGTACGGTATTAGTGGTAGCGCAGTGGTTAAGTTGTTGGACTACCAACTTGAGGACCCGGGTTCAATTCCCAGCCCCACCAAGCCACCACTGCTGGACCCCTAAGCAAGGCCCTTAACCCTGAGTTGTATAACAGGGAATATTGTGTGTCGCTTTGAATAAGGGGCGTCTGCCAAATGCTGCAAATGTAATTACTTACAATTTTTGCATATTGTCTTTGTCTTGTCATTCTTTTGCCTTTTCTTATTTCCACTGGGAAACCAAAAGTAGCTACATTTACACTGCATGTATAAAGTGACCCAATTCAGATCGGATTTGACTCATGACCATATAAGCAGGGAAAAAGCATAATTTTTTTTTTTCTGTACCGCACACTGCACACACACACACACACACACACACACACATTAAGCTTTCTTTCTTTCTCAGCGGTTCTTCGTCCAAAGAAACGTTGTTTTGCTGCCATTTAAATACGATGCGAAAGCAACATATTAAATAATCCTTTTATCTCCGTTTTTTTTTTTTTTTTTTGATTATTACGCAGTTTTTACTTCCTTTTTCGGTCAGTACGTCCACCTTGGACAGGGCATCTTCTATCGATACATTCTCGCGAGACCAGTCGGATCCTGTCATTAGTCTGTACTAGGGGTGTGCCACAAGATCTCGTCACACCCTTAGTACAGACCAATAACTGGATGGGAGGTGGAGCCAGGACCAACTATAGGCATATTAAAACAAAACCATGGATATGGTGAATTAAACAAAACCAACATTTCTGCTCTAAACTGGCGTGCAGAGACGTGGAGAGGCAAAGACTGTGACTGAGTCAGATATCAATTTTAGCAAAAGTGCAAACAAAACTGATCAAGATTGCCAACAAAATAGCATTTAAAGTAATATGTCTTGAAATACCTTGATGAACATGACACTACAGATAAAGAAAAAACAAACAAAACGTTTCTGTCCTTCAGTATATTAGTAAAAAATTAAACTGAGGTGGAAACTCAAGTGACTTAAAAATGATCAAAGTTGTGCTGTGAACCTTTCCCAAGCTCCCTGTCGCTGTTTATTTTCTCTCTCTCCCGTTTCTCCACGATTGGGGATATTGGGTTGAGCTGTGCAAACACACTCTCCATCTCTGCGCGTTAATAGTGTTTACACCACGGTCTTCCAGTTTGCCTTAGAGTTCCAGGCATCATGGAAGGCTGCTAATGCACCCCGAGGTGTTTTGGTGGCTTATTTAAGAAAACGCTATATTCAGATTCCTGTATGCTGTAATACAGTCGCGATGTTACACACCCCAAAGTCTGATCTGACCCAGATAGGAGTGCTGTACGGTATACATGAATAGTTAGAGGTAAAGCAGGAAATAGAGAATGAAAAAACATGAACAAATGGGATGTAGGGAGAAGTGAGAGATCGAGGAGGGTAAAAATAGCCCTGACGGATGGCAGCAGAGGCTGCAGGACTGCACTTAAGGAGCAGTTATTGCCGCCTGTTAACAACTAACAAGTCTGAGGCTGGGTTTTCCTAACGAGGATGAGGGGTCGCGAGGTTACAGTCTGTCTGGTTACTAGCAGCTTGACACTCGCAAACACACACGGGCCCATTGTGAGCTGAGAAATAGCTGTGCACATGGAGAACTACACACAGCACAGTGCCAAGGCTCAGACTGACATTGCAGGGCTGTAATTGGTAAGAGTGTGGTAAAAGGTTTTTTTGTGCCAAATACAAAAAAAACACAAGTCAAGCAAACACACTGAGTAGGTCATGTAAATTATTGCACATCTGTCATGCTGCTACCCAGTACCTTCATCCGGAGGTTCGCGCCTTAACCTTTGGATGCAGCACAACAAAGCAACATACTGTTTTCCCCATGCATATTTAGAATATTTATAATCCATACGGTTCAGTATCTACGGATTAATCTGCTTATCACCCATGTACAGCAGGCTCATGGTGCTGCCATCAGTGCCTCGGTACAAGCCTGTGTGGGGGAGTAATTTGCTGACTAACGCCATGTAAAAGACAACGATCAGTCTATATGTGGTAATCCATTATGCTGCACAGGAGGAAGCTGCAGAAGACTGACACAAACAACCTTACACTCCTAATTCCCTTTTCAGCAGCCAGGTACCCTAACAAAGCACTCATGATTTTTCATGAGCTGATAAACGTCGTAAAGTCGGCCTGGCGGAACGAGATGTGAGAGGGATAAATAAATAAGTGATTGTGGAACCCGGAGAGAGAGAGAGAGAGAGAGAGAGAGAGCGCACTGGGGACAACGTGAATAAGACATGAATAACAAAGAAACTGGAATAATCCCGAAGGCGAGTTTTTAGGAAAGGCTGCGTAAAGGCTGTAAAGGCTGAATAAAACACATGTTTAAAGGTAGGGAAAAGTCTAATTCTCCAGCTCCTGTGCTGCAGTGCCATGAGTTTATGGCACATAGAAACACAGTAGCTAACCCAGGTCCTGTGGCACACTCATTTGTTCTTGCACAGCAGGGGTTTGGGTGTTTTTAGACAGATGTTGGCAGTGATCTATATAACGCTATGCTGCTACTGTAATCTGGACATGCATAGTTTGGCAGGTGTGAAAAGCAGAGAAACGAGCAACATTTCTTTAATCAAACGAGCAAACCAATGAAAAAGAAAGGAATGAAAGAAAAGATTTGTGCTCAGGGCAAAAAGTGTGATGTGTTCGATATCCACCCAGTCAAAAAGCATTAGACCTGAACCCTGTTTACTTCAATTCCTTTCTCCATCTTGCTTTCCTTGTACACTTCCTTCACTGTCCCTTCATGCACCAGGCACGTTTGGTGCATTAGCAAGCAGTCTGGGGGTGACGCATGACTGCGTGACACATCACACACTTTCTGCATTTATTTGAAGAAAACCGTGGCCCTGTAGTGCCACCTTCATCCGACAGCTCTTCCCTCATTCTGTCGTCTTCTCCCTCCCACTGAGCTCATCTATTGAACTCGGTCTTTCCAAACTGTCTGAAATATCAAACTTCCTGCACCTCAGCCAGGTTTCACCTCATCCCTTAGGACCGAACTTAGAAAAGGCACACTCTGCCCAAAATAAAAATTAATATCCTGTAAACATGTCTGTTCTTCCTTTACTGAGAAAAGACAGTTGTCCCTAGAATATGATTACCATATAGCTTCTAATGGCCTGTCCACACAAACACAGGTATTTTCAAAACCCCAAATTCTCTGTATTGGAAATACTGAAATAAGAATCTGTTCTAGCATGACAATGCCCCCGTGAACAACACAAACTCCTTAAAGACATGGTTCACCAAAGGGAAAAAGGAGAAACTTAAACGTCCTGGACAGAAAGGGCTTAACCCTATTAGACATTTGGAATGAGCCGTCCCACAGCCACGATCCAAAGCCTTCCCAGAAAAATGGAGCTTATTACAACAGAAATGGGGAATTCAATCTGAAACGAAAGATTTATTATTTACATATTGGTGATGAACTTAAATAAATGCATGACATAACCACCAGAGAGCATAGACACTAGGGAGTTAAGGTGAAACGGTTGGTAGTTTAGTGATTAAGGTGTTGGACCAATAATCTGAATGTCAAGGGTTCAGTTTCTAGCACCACCAAGCTTCCATTGCTGGGACCTTGAGCAAGACTCTTAAACCTCAACTGCTCATGTAAATGTAATGAGAGTAAACTTTTAGCAACGGATTAGAGGTCTTTGTGCTTTCTGGTTTCTCAGCAACATGACACAAACCTTCAAGGTTTTTCTTTTGTTGTGATTGTTAGAGATTTACCAGCAGCTTTTCTAAAAAAAAAATTAGTTTACAAGAGCTGTAAAACGGTTTACTTCCTCTTTCATGAACAACAATGGGAAATTGCTTTGCACGGTCTGTTGATGTATTTTTGTTAAGTGGAGACATTACCAAGGTAAAAACAAGAAAGTGTGTTTGGTGGTGGTCTGGTCACATTTTTTTTGCATGGCTAAACAAAGAAAAGTCAAATTCAAATGCAAAAAAAATGGAGTAATTGTATAGTATAGCCTTGAGTCAAAACGTCATGAAATCTTGGAGCGACGGATAAATTGTTATGATGGACGGACAGACAGACAGACAGACAGACAGACAGGCCGAAAGAAACCATTGCTTGGCCCATGAGCAAGACTCTTAATCCTCAACTGTTCAGTTAGATAAAAAAATGAATGTGAGTCACTCTGGATAAGGGCATCCGCCAAATGCCAGAAATATAAAGGGATAAGAACTAATTTGCCTCATAAACGTTCCACATAATTTAATTAAAGTAACTAAAGTGCTTGGCATACATGTGTCATGTGTCAGTAACTCAATAATTGGATTAGATTCCAAAGCACTGAATAAAAGCAGTGAAACACTTGGGTATGTGCTGTTATCATCAAACAGTCTACTTCGGAGTAGAAACAGCCATTCTGCTTTGTGCCAGACTGCATTACACCACTCCTTCCTGTTCTCCTATAACTGCATGCCTTAGAGGACAAGGTACAGCTTTCTTTGTTTAAAGAATATTACTTTTGGGTAGGTACAAATATGATATTTCTTATCATAGCCAAGTATTTTTTTGCATTTTTTTTTTAAAATTGGTAAAAAAAAAATAAAAAAAACCCACCACCTTTAATTGCTACTTGATTTCTACCTCCTGCACTCTGGCTGTTGGAAGTCCATTAGTGCTAACCTAAATGCAAAAAAAAAAGTGTGATTTTATTTTTTGCATAATTGCTGAGGCTGACACTTGCAATACAGCAGTACAGAATAACTGCCCTTCTACGTCGAACTAGCACCCACTTAACTGCTCCGAAAGGGGCTAAATTATATAGTGTTAGCATCAAGTGGCTGAAAACTAATAGGCATGTAATGTTGGCAGAGCCAGAATCGTGTTTCTTTTTTGTTGTTGTTGTTGTCAGAAGTCTTAAGTAAGTGTGTAGATTTCTCAGTCTTCGACAATGTGAGAAGTCTGGCCCTGATCCATCATCATCATTATCATCATCATTATCATCACAAGACCCTTCATGTCGTCTGTGGCACCAGTGAAGGCTAAATATAAGGAATTCTTCTTTACTTCTGCAGCTCAAAGAATACGAGATCATGTTTCTAGAATCTGGCACAACACCAGCCAGGGAATTTGTGGTAATGTCGGACATTTACAGTTACTAGCAACAGCATTGTTGTTAAGGTCTTTTAGGGCATAATTAGAATAAGGTCTTCTACAGCGTAATTAGTTGCAGAATAGTATCTCTGAGAAAGAAATCGGAGGAACTGGGTGACTTTGGAGTAGTTACTTCTTGGAGTTCCGCAGGCAGGAGGACAGCGCCTAGTTAGAGGTTGAAGCGAGGACATGGAGGCAAGGTGGCCAGGTTGAAAGAATGCCATTCGGCTGACACGCCGGTTAAAGTGGGAAAAGGCAAGTGTGAGAAATGAGCAATGCATGAGAAAGGGGAGGAAGCAATGAAAGCAATAGGGCAGATGAGGGATGAGGATGCTTCAGAG
Organism: Bagarius yarrelli; assembly: GCA_005784505.1. Lineage (NCBI taxonomy): Eukaryota > Metazoa > Chordata > Actinopteri > Siluriformes > Sisoridae > Bagarius > Bagarius yarrelli. The sequence goes on from VCAZ01000020.1 coordinate 758,331, forward strand.
GTGGTCGAGGCACAGACAGAGGCAATGATGAAGTGAATGGGAAAGAATTATAGATGAGGACAATAAAAGTGCATTAGAGTGGTACTGTGATATTTGGAGAAAAAGAAGTTGTGAACATAAAAAGCTGTGGTGGTTTGTACTATGTTACACAAGTGACAAGGATGGGCAACTTATTTTACTTCTTTCTTGCATCATCAAGGAATCTGAATGGATTGCCTGTCCATCACTCTGAACCCCCGACATTTAAATCTAATGGCAATTTAGCATCTACTGTAACTTCATTTGGTTGTAATCAGGAAACCAGATGAAACCTAACTAGGACATTTAAACGAGCTTTGGATTAAACCACTATTCTGACCCCTTCAGCTCCGAGGGGCAACGCCACACTATCGTACCATTTAGTTCATCCAGGTTCTACCGGATTCCAGCTACAGGAATATGAAGCACCGGTCCCACTGCCTTCCTCATAAATTGATATCAGAAAGGAAAACAAAGCAGGTCTGAGGTCAGACGGATTCCTTTTAAATTATTCATAAGCAACACCTCCTCTGCCACCGTCTTCAAACCGACGCTGCCCAGTTTAAATCAGACGTTGTTATCGAGAGCCTCTGTCACATGCTGAAAGGTTTATTGCGTAACTGAGTGTATTTATTTTTAACGTGCTCATTTCATCTGTCTGAAGAATCGTGGGTTTTTATGTTAAACCATTTACTGTCATGAGAGGACAGAAATGTTTCATCTTTAGACATACCCCTTGGCTGAAGCTTTAGCTGCTTTTTAAATTAAATCTTTTTTGCATAATTCATATGGACCATTTTGTGTGCACTCTGTAGTCTTTTACTGCCGAGTAATTTGGGGCAAAGGCTGTTGATTTGTCTTTCGCTAAGGCTTGTAGTACATGAGCAGATCTCTGCCTCTAATTTAGTTTTTTTTGTTCTCTGTTTTTTTATTCATTTCTTTAGAAACAGTTAGCCGCACTGGGTGTGGTCGATGCCTGGGACCAGAAAGTGGCAGATTTCTCTGGTGTCAGAAAGGGGAAGCTCTATCTTGCAGACGTTCTTCACTGGGCATCGCTGGAACTGGCGTCCGATTCGGGTGGCGTGGAAGGCGTTGAGGAGAAACAGCATGTGGAGAAACCCAAAATCTTCTATGCAGATCATCCTTTCATTTTCCTGGTGATGGATAACAGCACTGGAGCTCTAATGATGTTGGGTGCACTGGATCTTGCAGAAGGACCTGCGATGCATGATGAGCTGTAGACACTGGATGATGTATGAATTCTGTTTTTAAATATCTATTTAAATGTTCGTACTGACTTCGAAAAATGACAGGGGTGTCCAGTTATAAACCGAAAGAGACTGTGTAGGTGCAGGTTTTTATTCTAACCAAATAGAAGTAGCAGAGTCATCTGAGTCTAGGCCTGCATCCCATCCTACTACAATTGTTCAAAAAATAGGATGTACTGTATACAGTATGATTATAGGTGGTGTCAATTAAATTGGGTTGTACTACATCTATGAAGGGAAATTTAACGATGGATAATGTTTACTTGGATGTTGAGTAACAAGCGCAATTTTTAAAAAAAGGAACAATGTTTTTTCCTTAAAAAATGCCACGTTGCCACCATTTTCGTATACGAGAGGTCAGCTAATGATCCTTTAAAATCTGGGCGAAAGTAGTGGATAATCTGGAAATACTATAAAACTGGACATATCATCTACTAGGGCTGCACGATACTGGAAACAAACTAGACATTGCGATACTTTGTTTTTTCATGATTATATATTGCACCAGATGAATTTATTATTTTAAAATGATTGAAGTGATTTGGTAAGTGACTGTGTCTGCTTAAAATATAATACACAAATGATAGATAAATGATCATCTAAAGAATAATAAATAAATACAATAGAAGAAAGATGTAAATGAAACAAACAGTGCTTTAAAGAAATTAAAGAATTAAATGTTAAATTACGCTTAATAGTCTTGTATAAATTATATATTATAAATTATGTATGTATGTATGTATGTATGTATAAATTAAGTAGAATTAGTTTTTGTTAAAGCTACAAAAGTGATTGTTTCTTTTGCCAGAGACAACATTAAAACAATACATCATGGGTCATTCACCGGTGAGAGAACTTTATAGTACAGTTAGTAACAGTACTAAAATTAGTACCCGATAACACACTGCTGCTATAGTTAAGCTACTTTGGAAAGCTACACAAACTACATGAGCTATGTGTTACAATCCAAACACACCGAAATCCAATCACATCATATTCCTATCAGTCCAAAAGAAATACTGCAACTATGACGTCGTCTTCCAGACCCTAAAAAGTCACAAAAGTGATTGTTTCCTTTGCTTAAATACTTTTACATTAATCCACAAATCACATGCAATCCGAATTGTGGTGCAGTCGAATGTAATCCGTAGTTGCATATCCTGTTACGTCACTATTGCAGATGCACACATTGCCATGTGGATGCTGAAGCGATATATTGTGCAGCGCAAATACTGTTTTGCACATTCTGTAGTATGGCAGTATGTGATTTCGGCTACAGTCTATTTAAAATCTTACAATTAAAAATCTCCACCCACACAAGACTTTTGCTGATATAATTGCCCACCTCTGATCTAAACCAGTTGTCCGATGACATTGTATATACAATATAATATACATATGGAATATGATGAGTGAGTAATTATAGGTCTACTTTGCCAGGGGGACACAGAGAAGGCATAATTAAGGTTGGGCAGAGGCTCACATTCTTTCTAACACCTATCGAGCTCCATTAAATGTGCAAAGAGGAGCTAATGGAAGGTGTAAAACGATTTATTAGAGCTTGAAAAAACCTGGGCGAACAATTTCACCCAGGCTGAACCTGGAACTCATTTCATTATTATAACAAACAGGCTCACCATGAGCACACACCAGGCATTCCCACACTGATGGCCTCCCTGAGAGATGAATTCTTTCACACGTGTAAATTTTCACTGCATTGTTCTCAGATCTCTTTGTAATAGGTTCCCACTTCTGCTTACATTCATACTGGAAAAACTTTTCTCATTTTAACACTCTGAGATCTAAAGACGCACTCAATAAGACAATGTGATCTTATATACCAGCAACAATACCAAACACTGGTAGTCTCTAATCTGGCAAGCTTTTGGAACCCAAGCCAAAAAGTGTGCTAACTTCGCAATACTCACCACCCACCAACTAAACGGTCTAAAATTGCACTGAACTCTGATATGAGCTTGTTCTCTCTCTCTCTCTCTCTCTCTCTTGGTTGTTGCCCAGTAGATTAGGAGCAGCATGGGGTCAGGCTATAAGATGGCACATAGAGTCCCGCTCCAGGTGCAGCCCCCTGGGAGAAAGATTGCTCAACCAGGCTGTTATTGATGGGATCAGCTTTATACTAATGACACTAATGACTCGAGACCACTGTCAACACCACAGGCAGACGATAAACCTTTAATCTTTTAATGCCTCCTCGGATCAATGGAGGTTATGCCCTTGTGACACCTTTGTCCTTTTAGAGTGGTTAGGAATTACATTAAGAATGGTGTTTTTTTTACCTTCTTGTCATGGGTTATAAATGTTTTTTTGTTGTAAATAGAAATATTTAGCTTGAGTATTAGTGTTACTGTTTCTCTGTATGCTTTTTAACAATAGTATTATTTTAATTTGGGGGCAGTGGGAGTTTTAGGGGCAGTGGTAGCTCAGATAGTTTAGGATCTGGGTTGTTAATCAAACCATTACCAAGCCACCCATCCCTTTCCTGCTCCAAAGAACACTTTGACCTCCGCATCCTAAAATGGGATATCCCAGAAAAAGAATTTCGCTGTACGTATATGACAAATATATGACAAAGACTTCTTTACTTTTCTCTGTCAGAGTAAAGCAGCTTACAATATTATTATTTTATAAAAAAAATGTATTATGTATTATCCCAGAATAATGAGACTTATTTATGTATTTAAAAAATAAATATAAGAGTAATTATAAGAGTTCTTAAAGATCCACAGACTAAAGGGCCAGAGACAACATTAAAACAATACATCATGGGTCATTCACCGGTGAGAAAACTTTATAATACAGTTAGTAACAGTACTAAAATACCAAACACATAAAATGAGTACCCGATTACACACCGCTGTTATAGTTAAGCTAATTCGCAAAGCTACACAAACCACATGAGCTATGTGTTACAATCCAAACACACCAAAATCCAATCACATCATATTCCTATCAGTCCAAAAGAAATACTGCAACCATGACATCGTCTTCCAGACCCTTTGAATCCTGTAGTCGACTCCAACATGGAAACACAGCACCCGATTTTATTTGGGTTTTCGCTCTGATTTGTTGACCTGCAGATAGAAATTGTTATCCTAATGTTTCGGACCAAACCTTTTGATTGGATGAACATTTGTTACAAAACAAACAACAAAAAGTATATATAAAGTGGTGCCTTGATTTACGAGTTTAATCCTTTCTGTGACGGAGCTTGTTTGTCAAATCAATTCTACCTATTGAAATGGACTGAAATGCCATTAATCTGTTCCATGTCCTCAAAAACACTGCAATTTTTTTTGTTACAAGTTTAATACGAATATTGTATAAAAAACACTACAATAGAATAAACTGCAACAATACAGTAAGTCAAGGTACCATTGTATATATTAATTAGAATGACTGTTGAATGGATTTCCTCACGTCTCTACGTAAACGGAAAGAAGTAGTCCCGGGTATGTTGCATGTGAGGATGCTGAGGGTGGCATAATTGAAATGATCATTTTGATGGTGGATTGCAACCCTGGTAACTGGAGATTCACCCATAGTCGAAACGAAACAAATTCGGACTGTGACATGGCTACAGAAAAAAAAAAAATTGCAACCGGATCCTTGCAAAAACAAGAAGTAAATATCAGCAGGGCTTTTAAAAAGTGGTTTTATTGGGTATCCACACCAGTGCAGTAACTAGCATCACACACGCACAACGCAAAACATCAGATTGATCCGCGTCGAGGAGCCTTGTCGACGCACAACCCATGTAAAGAGGAAAATTTTCAAATAACTGCAATTGTGGGTTTCAAACAGAGATGGCGACAAAGAAACAAAACTTACAAACTGCAGCATTAAAAACAACATTAGAACTTTTGGAGGGTTTTTTTTCAGTTGCTTTTAGATGCATCAGTGCTTTTGTCTGGAATCCCACATGCTTTGAAATGACATTCCTTCTGAAGGCAAGAACTGTTTGTAGATAATGGTTGCCTGTAGATAATGGTTGCTCTTTCAAGGGGTTTGAAAGTATAAATGTGTAATACATTTGTCCACATTTAGAAGAAAACATCACGGATTCAGCCTGGAGGTGAGCTTGTTCTTCTCAGCTGGCTACAGTGTCTCTGAGATAGCTGTCTAGCATTCTGCAGCAGTTTCTCAAACCTAAATGCATCAAGTCATTTTGCATATCATTTATTAATCATCTTATCTTTACAAAGCCACAAACAGTACAGGTAGGCAGGGAGTAATCATTTGGATCTAGTTAGCTAAGATAGACATAAAGGTATAGCAGATAGTTCCTGGGTGTGTGTGTGGGGGGGGGATGAGGCGAAACACATTTAGGGGCTAATTCGGAGAGCCTGCAGCTGAGCGTGCATCAGTTTTGTTCATTTCTGCATTAGCACCCTTGCTGACTCACCTTCAAATCACACAGAGCCTTTGCCCCCCTCTGCAAACACACACACACACACACACCCCTACAGTCAGATCTAGCACTGTCGGTCTACCAAAGCATTGACAGAGTTTATTTGATTTTATTCCAAAGCCAATAATAATCACCTCCTTCGACAGAGCATGTGACTCAAATTTATAACAAACCAGCAGAACAAATCCAGCGACAAATATTTTATCTGGCTAATTCAACAATTATCATATAAATAGAGACATGTTGAGGTTTTTATTTGGGAGTGACGAGGTTGGACAGGACTAGGAACGAGTTGATTAGGGAGACGGCTCATGTTAGATGTTTTGGGGAGAAATTCAGGGAAGCCAGATTAAGGTGGTTTGGACATGTACAGAGGAGGGATAGTGAATATATTAGTAGGAGGATGTTAGAAATGAAGCTACCAGGCAGAAGGCAAAGAGGAAGACCAGAGAGGGGATAAACAAGGACATGAAGTTAGTGGGTGTAAGTGAAGAGGATGTAGAGAATAGGGTTGGATGGAGACAGATGAGTCAATGTGGCGACTCCTAAAAGGGGAAAAGCCGAAAGGAGAAGAAAGAGACATTATATACTGTATAAAAAAATGTTCAACTGCTACAATGACTAAAAACAGACTAATTATATTTATAATTCTTATTTACATTTACAGAATTTGGTAGACGCCCTTATTCAGAGCGACTTACATTTATTTTATTATACAATGGAGCAATTTGGGGTTAAGGGCCTTGCTCAGGGGCCCAGCAATGGAAACTTGGTGGTGTTGGGAATCATACCACAATCTTCCAATTAGCGATCCAACATCTTAACCACTTCCCAAAAATTGTGAAAAAATAAATGGATAATGTATCATCCTACCTCTCGGAAACATAAACATTCCACATTCCTAATTACATCTCTTACCATTTCTACTTTTTATTTAACAAAATGGCATGTGTCATTTTACCCTCTACCCTATCCTCAGCTTTTAAAGATAGATAGATAGATAGATAGATAGATAGATAGATAGATAGATAGATAGATAGATAGATAGATAGATAGATAATCAGCACTATACATAGATAGATAGATAGATAGATAGATAGATAGATAGATAGATAGATAGATAGATAGATAGATAGATAGATAGATAGATAGATAGATAGATAGATAGATAATCAGCACGATAGATAGATAGATAGATAGATAGATAGATAGATAGATAGATAATCGATAGATAGATAGATAGATAGCACTAGATAGATAGATAGATAGATAGTAGACATAGATAGATAGATAGATAGATAGATAGATAGATAGATAGATAGATAGATAGATAGATAGATCTAGAGATAGATAGATCAGCGATAGATAGATAGATCAGCACGATAGATAGATAGATAGATAGATAGATAGATAGATAATCAGCACTATCGATAGATAGATAGATAGATAGATAGATAGATAGATATTAGCACGATAGATAGATAGATAGATAGATAGATAGATAGATATACAGATAATCAGCACGATAGATAGATAGATAGATAGATAGATAGATAGATAGATAGATAGATAGATAGATAGATAGATAGATAGCATCGATAGATAGATAATCAGCACGATAGATAGATAGATAGATAGATAGATAGATAATCAGCACGATAGATAGATAGATAGATAGATAGATAGATAGATAGATAGAGATACCAAGATAGATAGATAGCAGATAGATAGATAGATAGATAGATAGATAGATAGAATCAGATAGATCGATATAGATAGATAGATAGATAGATAGATAGATAGATAGATAGATAGATAGATAGATAGATAGATAGATAGATATAGATAGATAGATAGATAGATAATCAGCACTATACATAGATAGATAGATAGATAGATAGATAGATAGATAGATAGATAGATAGATAGCACTATAGATAGATAGATAGATAGATAGATAGATAGATAGATAGATAGATAGATAGATAGATAGATTGTAGCAGAAAGCTTACCCTTCGGTAATATTCCTCCTAGCTCTTTATCACATTTTACTGGAACTACCATTGCACTGGATGAAATTTGTCCTCTTTTGTTGCTCAGTACTTTAAAGAACTCCTAGGAGCCCGGTTCCCCTGAGAGCAGAAGTTTATGTCTGTAACTTTTTTTTTTTCTAAAGAAGAAAGATTAAACATTAAATATTCTCAATCATGAAGATGGAGTGGGTAGAATGGTCTCAGGTAATGTAACTCACTTAGCCAATAAAATCTTCCTTAATTACAGTTACACACACTCACACACACACACACACACACACACACACAGAACGGGTTTCAACCTGCATGTGAAAACCTTTTTGCTAATTCAGCTACATTATCTAAACATGCCTATATGTTCATTTTACAGAAACTACCAATACAGTCAGAAACTTGTGTTTATATTTATTATAGTGAGAAAAATCCTGAAAAAATGCATTAAATAAAGATGGGAAAATGTTTTTCTTCCTCACAGCCAACGTTAAATAGAATCACTTTAAAAATATAAAAGCTATTGTATATGTTATGAGACCATTTTCAGACTTAAAAGTATGATTAAGAGCCTGAAGTCTTAAAGCGCCAGTAAATAATCTTCTGTTCATAAAAATGTGCCAAATAAGGTTAGAATAGTTTATGTAAAAAAAGAAAAAACCCCTTACAGCCTTTTTCAGAGTGACTTACGTTTATCTCGTTTATTTAACTGAGCAATTGGAGGTTAAGGGCCTTGCTCAGGGGTGGTGGCGCTGGAAATTGAACCCTGATCTTTCTAGTATCAGTCCAACACCTTTATCACTAAGCCACCACTTTCCCACCCACTTATTTACTAAGACCGTTGAAGCAGTAGTATCTTGTATTAGCCAATAAAAAAAGTCAAAGCAAAATACAGCAATGATGTTTCTACCCGAAACTGTCATCACATGGTGGTCATTGACGTTATAGCACTACTTTATAACTTTACTCAACTATGAAGTCTATGTTTGTTTCTCACAGCCACTTCAAACATTAGTGAAAAGTATTGTCAGAAGTGTGGAGGTTGTTATAGGAGAAAAAGTGAGATTAAATAGGAAGTAGGATGTTAAAAAAAATCACATTTGGATGTGTCCCGGTATTTTTGTTCATCATGTATCAAGTGACCCAATTCTGATTTTTTCCCCCCCTCTAATGTCGGATCGTGTAAGCAGGAAGAAAAATCATACAGATCCAGATATATTTTTAGAATGGGTTCAGGTCTCATTCGTGTGTGGAAATAAATATGTGGAAAGAAATTATGAATCAGATTTGTGCATTAGTGTCTGCCATGTAAGCTGAGTGATCGGATTTTTAGCTGTCAATTGGAGTCGAACGTCACGACTATGAGATAGCACATGACGTCACCTCAGGTGGACGCTAACAATTAAATCACTATTTAAAAAAAAAAGATATATATAAAACAATGGTACATTCGGCCTGGCTAAAACAAAAGCTCTGCTATTTTTTTCCCCCGTTAAAATTTAAATATGATGTGGTAGTAAAAACACTGAATAATCATTTTATCATCGTCCATTGATTTTCGCGCCGTTTTTACTTCCTCTTCCGGTCTGTACGCCCAATTGGGTTGTTTTGCTGTGTATAGCGTAAATTCAGATATCGGATACGGGTCCGTTTTAAAAGATAATATAAAAAAAAAAAAATCAGATATAATTACAAAATCGGAATTGGGCATTAAGACCTGCAGTGTAAATGCAGCCTTGGTGTAAATAACTACCGTGTATTAGCCTGCAACAGATACACAGCAACCCGTACGGCAGCCAATCAGCATTCGCCAATTTACATACAGCTACTTTATAATTGTAATTTTGATCACTAACTTTAAACTTTAATCTCATATTGCTTTATCTTTATTCTTATTTCCGTAATTGCGACCTTCTTCTGTAATAATTTTATTATTATTTCTTTTAACGCGCTACTAAAGCTCCGTCGTAGAAGTGCATTCGTGACAGTGTGTGAAAATAAAATTTAAAAAAAAATTCTAATATTAAATATGTAAATAAAAATAATTGATTCTGATTTCTTTTATTTCACTTTAGACGGTTCACGTTACAGGAAATGAAGTCTAACGACAGCAGTTCCTCCCCTGAGCCCGGGTGAGGCGTCTCCATAGCAACGTGTCCACACGCGCACCAAACTTTAACAGAGGGTGACGGTTTATATTCATCGATACAAACTTTACATCTCATATTAATGCAAACATCTTTAAATTCTCACTTCTTTCAGCAAAGAAATAATATTTCCCACCAGCAACGCTGAAGAAGGAAGAAGGACTTTTCTAAATTGACCCTTTAAAAGGTAAATCGCGGATTATACAGTGCTCCATTTCTTTGCTAGCTTGTGTTATCTATCTATCTATCTATCTATCTATCTATCTATCTATCTATCTATCTATCTATCTATCTATCTATCTATCTATCTATCTATCTATCTATCTATCTATCTATCTATCTATCTATCTATCGTGCTGATTATCTATCTATCTATCTATCTATCTATCTATCTATCTATCTATCTATCTATCTATAGTGCTGATTATCTATCTATCTATCTATCTATCTATCTATCTATCTATCTATCTATAGTGCTAATTATTTATCTATCTATAGTGCTGATTATCTATCTATCTATCTATCTATCTATCTATCTATCTATCTATCTATCTATCTATCTATCTATCTATCTATAGTGCTAATTATTTATCTATCTATCTATCTATCTATCTAGTGCTAATTATTTATCTATCTATAGTGCTGATTATCTATCTATCTATCTATCTATCTATCTATCTATCTATCGTGCTGATTATCGTGCTGATTATCTATCTATAATTCTCTTTAGGGTCCCCTAAAGGCTTGGACCAGGTCTGAAGACGGCTCAGTGCGGTGTCCGCAAATGTTTCTATTCTAAATTTACCCCTCAGTGGACAGGAAGTAAATCCCAGTGTTTATAAACTCAATCCTACAAAGAGCGATTGCAATAAAGGTGAACACAAACACTATGGTGAATGTGGTATTTAGTGGAAAATTTGCACGGCATTCTGGAATATTCATAACAACCCCAAATCTAGGGTGCTTTATACTCCTGAAGTAAATGCACTTGATCAATAAGACATGAGCGTTTATTCTTTCACAGCTCTGAATTACAGCAAAGGAAAACTATTTGTTCCTACAGAGAAAACAATGTTTCACTTGAAAGTACCTGACAGATACGATTGTTGTCGACAAGAACACGAGTGTTTGGCTAGCTAAGCAGATATCGTCAGCAGAAGGAAGTCAAAGTGATTTACGGGATTTTCAGGCGTTTTATTATCTGACTGCTGAGTCTGGCTCTGACTGTGCTGGAGCATTGATCAGTCAATTAACATGATGTAGTGCGAGCAATATACAGTTACTACCAGTGTTCAAAAACACAGCATTTTTAAGCCATTGTCCAAAGCTTCTATTGGCAAGACTTTGTCTCCAATAATCCTCCACTGTCAACAGTGTTAGTTTTGTCGCTTGGGTACTTGCGGAGTCCCAGCCGAGACCCTGAGCTTCACCGGCTCATATTAATGTTATTGATCAATGTCAACTTCTCCGCCTCTCAATTCTGATCTAAAGGGAGTTTGACTTTCTGCCTTCAGCAGCTTATAGACTTATAGTAAACGTTTTTTTTTTTCATTACAGACTCTGTCTCTGTTTCTATCCTGAGCTTTGACTGCAATAACTCGTCTGCTTTATTATATACAGTTTTCCAAACATGTGACAACTGACAAACCGACTCAAAGCCTCAGTAATCAAAATGATGCTGCCAGTGTTGACAACTGACAGTAGAAACAGAGGGTGATGGTGACATCATATGAATCTGATCTATTCTCTCTTTAATTTTCCTACTTATGTATGAATTTCACCTCGAATGGGCCCTGAAATATTGAGCTAATGCATTTGTCTCAATATGATATTTTTCTGGGCTGTTGGTTAATTGCATGCGTTTCACTTTATTGTTTTGGCACTACGCTAAAACTGGCAAGACATGATTGGAATTCGGGTTGCACGATATATCGAAATCGAAATATCGCAAATGTCTGTCTGTCTGTCTGTCTATTCATCTATCTATCTATCTATAGTGCTTTCTATAGTGCTGACTATCTTTCTATCTAAAATTAGCACGACAGATAGATAGGCATGATTGGAATTCGGGTTGCACGATATATCGGAATGTCTGTCTGTCTGTCTGTCCGTCTGTCTTTCTATTCATCTGTCTATAGTATTATCTATAGTGCTGACTATCTATCTATCTTTCTATCTATCTATCTATCGTGCTATAATTAGCACGACATGATTGGAATTCGGGTTGCACGATATATTGAAATGTCTGTTTGTCTGTCTGTCTTTCTATTCATCTATCTATCTATAGTATTATCTATAGTGCTGAGCATCTATCTATCTATCTATCTATCTATCTATCTATCTATCTATAATAAGCATATTTAAGATAAATGACTGATTTAATACTTAAATATTTAATAATGTATGGTCAAAGTTTTAGGCCGATGTGGAAAGTGCAATATCTGCCACGCAGATGTTATTCGGCATATGTACATGCGTGCTTTGACACAAAACATTCGATAAGCCCTGCTGACGGCCTTTATAGTCAGCTAATCTTGATAAGAGGTACCGCTGCCCATGATTTTTTGCCCAAACGAAGAAGCACAGACTGAAGTTCTATGTAGAACATGTAATCTTGAGTGGTATTGCAAAGTGGAAACAGAAGTATTGGCTATTTACACAGGCGGATGTGTTTAAAGAAACATATGTTGGGTATATAATTTCTAAAAATATTGTATTACATATTGAATATCAAAATTATTTAGCATGTTAAGGCATATCCCATTTATCTTCAATATCATGCAGTCTTTATTGGAATAATAAAAAAATATATATATATTTTCATTTTATATGCACTGTGGAACCCAAATAATGTTTTAGTGATAAATCTAGTAAATCAGTGTAGATCTGTACTGGAGGTGGAAAAATCCCTAGAAAAAGACTCATGTTTAGCACATAAATCACACGAAGAGATGGACAAAAATATTACATCACATTTCTCAAACTGTATTTCTCAGATGCATGACATGCATTAGAATCTAAAATATTTTCTAATAAATTGGGATGGCAGGGAAAAGTCATTTGGCATGGTATAGCCAAACATTTCTGGACACGTCCCCAGCACACACACATCACCGTGTCCTCCCCAATCTGTTTTTTAAAACTGTTTTTTTCAGAAGGTTTTTTGTATGTTGTTGTAACAAATACATTATTTCTTTACTGAAAATAAGAGACTCAAACACTTCTCCAGCATGACAATGCTTCTGTGCACAAAGCACCTGAGTGCAGCAATGTGTTATCATTGGAGTGACTCAGACTCAACCCTCACTAAGCACCTTTAGGATGAACTGGAACACTGACTTCACCCCAGACCTTCCCACTCGACATTAATGGCTGATCCCACTAATACTAGTCTGACTGAATGAACACAAATCCCCACAGTTACACAACACAATCTAGTGGAAAGCCTGTGGTGAGAGTGTGTTGGTGTTATATAAAGAAAGAGTGAGACTCCATCTGGGATAGGATGTTTAAAATACACATATGGATGTGGTGGTCAGGTGTTCCAATACTTTTGTCAAATTGTTATACTGTATAAATAATTTTAACATCAAATCAGCTGCTTTTATCTGATATATGAATTAAACGTTTATTGCAAGATATTACAAAGTAATCATTTTAGGAAAGTAAATGTATTTATTTATTTATTAATTTATTTATTTTCTCCTTTCCTCATGGTCAAACTGACTGAATTTTACATACCAATTCCAGCCTTGTAATATAACTACTCCCTTTTTCTCCGCCAAATAAAACGAGTTAGTCAATTTTATATTGACTAGAATAAAGGCTAGCTATCAAAAACGCACTTTTAATAGGCACACTGTTGGTAATAAATGTAAAAAGATTTGGAAAACCTTTAAGAGTAATATAATTACGGACGATCCTTGGCTTTTGCCAATTCTTTATTCTGTTACAGCGCCATAATTTAATATGTCCGAGCCGGAGACGCTCTTCACATCTTCTAGCAAATCAAAACACTTTGGCACAGAAAATAGCCTAGACGAGCCCGAACTGGAGGATTCAGACACACAGCCTGCAGGTAAGAGAATGAAGATTATCATGGGTTCCCACAGGTCAAAGGGGTTTCATAACTCCACTGCAGTGAGGAACTGATTAAATGTCAAGATCTATTTTTTTACCTTTCTTATTCTTCTTCCTTTCTGATTAACTGATTTTGCATACAATACAATTGCACCTGATATTTTTGTTATGTAGTCTTAAGCTGGTACAGTTTTATTTCTAAACATACCTGTTTTAGGCAATCAACAACGAAGTGATATAATGATTTCATATTTTAATGTTGTTTGTACGTGTCCACGTGATAGTGGAGGCTCAAAACGAAGAGGCAGTTTCACCAGTGTCGGAGGAAGAGGATGTGTGCACCGATGACCTGGTAATTCACTTATTTATGCTAAATTAGAATCTCCTTAACCAGAGTCACTGATGAATTACCTCACACTCATTGGGATTCTCATCTGATTGTAAGCTGCAATTCGCAATTTCTCTTGCCTGAGGCGTTGAAGCTTGACCGCCTCGCATACTAAGCAGGGATTTTTTTTCTCTATTTGTGTTACTAAGGCTTTTTGGTGATGTGAGTGAATTCTTGATTCATTGCCTCACAAACATTGTAAGCTGTAAGGCTCTGCTGGACCATCTTCATTTACTACGCCTCATTGATCACACCAATTCGGCAAACGCTTACAGGTCGGCCAATAAAAACATCACATTCCTCCCACCAGCTGCTCTCGGTCAGAAATGAAATAGAAAAATCCATTGTGGAACTGTAATCTATACACGTAAATGAGCGCAATAGACCCTTTTATCATTTTAAACTGGAAAAAGAACCACCGCTTACTACAGCACCCGAGGAGCAGCAGAGGAAGAATAACCCAGAATGCACAGGGTGTGAAAGAGGGAATGGGTCAGTGAACCTTCTGCTACTCTATCCTTGGCATCGCTGACATTAATAGAAATAATTATAGCCCTCTGGCTGGTTAAAAGAGCAATGGCATTTACATGCAGTGATCCTGCTGCCCCTGCTGGGGGACCCTGTAGAAGTGGCAGATGGCAACCAGAGAGAATTACAGATTTATTATGGGTTACGTTATACTGCCATTGACACTGAACGTACCTTGACAAGGGTCAATACTATTTAAGGAAGTATAGTTATTGCTATTATTAAAGATAATAACTATGCCTTAGGGACATTTGTTTATAAAGTATGTGCCACTTTGTCATCACCTCCAGCAGAGGGTATTTATGGCTATTGAAATATATTAATGATGTCACCTGCAGTGACATACTGTATGTACAGTAATGTGTATATACAGTATCATCGTGATGGAATTTTATAATTAATATTTTATTGTATAACGAAAGCTTGCTAATATTGGAGCTACTTCTTATTTTCCCACCATACGGTAATAAAGCACCTGTTCTGGCCACCATACTGCCGAGTAGGGAATGTTGGTTTTTTTGCGCCAAACATTACTATTTGCATTATGAAAATATTTTAGCTTTCGGAAATGGTTTCATCAGACACGGATTGCAGTGATGTAGTTATGTTTAAGGCTTTTTGTTGGAAAAAGTCTTCCGTCCAGCTGCATTGCTGCAGATGCACTGATCTGTTGAGAGATTAGTGATACACACATGCAAAAAAAAACAAAAACAAGTCAGACTTTTCTACATCTTTCATAATTTTGCATTTCTTTGGTAATTTTTTTTGTCTTGCCATTTATGTATTTTAGAGGGACAATTTATTTTTTGTCTCTAAGACTGCATACTTTCTTCTGTAAGACTGTGCTCGATAAATTCTCTTTTCTCAATGGAACTTTACAGAGGGATCTCTTTAAAAGACGATTGGCCTTGACAGGATTATCTACGGTTTCCTGGTCAGATGAAAACAATAGAACCCTGGATAAGTTCATCACAGATGCTACTATCAAGCTTCTCATTATCTACATCGACCCTTCCATCGGCCTGCGTGTGCAGTACGCCATGCCAATCCAGGTACTGCCAGTTCTATTCTGGGATGCGGTGACATTTGGTGTTGGATCAAGGCAACAGTCGTACATCACCGCCGAATATACCGCAAATTATTCATGACATAAAAATCTGTTTTGTGTTTCTTTTTTTTTTTTTCCAAGCCCTAAAAAATGGTTTTATGTGATATCAAATATGCAAGACGTGCAATTCCAGTGCATCTGGCATTTTCGTTTTTAGTCTGTCACCCATTAGCGTTAGGTAGTGAAGAATTCTGGTTATCCATTAGAACTGGGACATATGAAATATTACCTGTGTTATTCCTCTCAGCTACATCGTTTTCTTTCTCACACACAGGTGGTGGAGCAGCTGGCCTATTTCATACGCACGGAGGACTCTCTGATTTCGGAGGAGACTTTTGAGAGCTGCGTGCAGTTCGGTACAGTGCGGGGAGGGGGTATAGAAAGCCTGCTGAGGCTAATGAACGGAATTCAAGCACCACTGGTCAGTCGCAGTACAGACTGGCCAGAGAGCATCAAGAACTATTATATATCTCACACCCACCGCTTCATCACCTACCTCACAGGTACGTGACAAAAAACTAGTAAGGAAATCAGAAGCTCTTGGGGTCCTAAAGCAAGATACAATACCTGGTTTATACAGTATTAGCTACCAATGCATTTGATATTTGTTTAAATGATGACCTGTTGGTTCTAGCCCTCCTCTTCGATTAGATTTTATTCGATTAGAAACCTTACTTATACATATATTTTCGAAATATATAATATTTAAAATATATTATATAAAATATATTTTCTAGAAATACATGTCAAAAAAAGCCAAGTAGGATAAAACCATATTTAAAATAAACCCCTATAGTATTGTAGAGTAACTGTACTATAGAACAGCAGTTCCCAACAGGGTGGTCCTGACCCACAAGAGGGCCTCAGTGAGCTCTGTGGGGGGGTCGCGTCATATTGGCCGCATTTAGACTGCACATATCAAGTGACCCAATACCGATTTTTCCCAATGTGGTACAGGTCAAATGAGTCCTTCAGGAAAAAAAGAACATGGATTCCGTTTTTTTAGATCGGTTTCAGGCCTCATTCGTATGTGGTTATGGATATAAATATGTATATAATATATAATAACTTAGCGCAACTGGGTATTTTGATATTTGTTTATTTTGGACACTGTAATAAGTGAGTTCCAGATCAAAAGCAGAGGCAGTTTTAACAATTCACGGTTGAAGATTTTTTCTCTGTACCGCACACTGCGGCTAATTGGAAACACAGACAAACACACACACACACACACATACGCTCTCTTTCTTTCTCAGCGGTTCTCCGCCCAAAAAAATGTTGTTTGGCCAAACCCTTAAATAAGATGCAGAAGTAACTAAATAATCATTTCATCTTTGTCCATTGGGTTCATTAATTATCGTACCGTTTTTACTTCCTTTTCCGGTCAGTACGTCCACCTTGGGTAGTTCTGCAGTGTATAGTGTAAATGCAGATATCGGATACTGTTCAGTTTTAAAAAAAGATGTAAACGAGTCACAGAACATGTAGTAATATATTTTCTGTAGTAAATACTGTAATACTGTATAATTTGTTAATTATATTAAGCAAGTAGGGTCGAGCTTCTGTTTATGTTCGCTGATCAAAGTTTCTGGATGGATAAAAGCCTAAATGAAATCTCCTAATCATATAACATGATTTTGTCTGTAAGGTTGGAAAGGTTTCCCTAATTTTTATTAAAAAAAACATTTTTGTTAAAATAAAATATATATTTGATTACAAATGTATATATTCTATTCCGCATCACACATAACGTATATTTTGTTCAAAAGAATATTTTTGAAAAAAATACTGATTATTGAATTTCTACCCAGCAACATTTCTACATCGAAATGTAGTCGCGGAAAATTTAATTTAATGTGCACTTATTTATTTCCTCCCTGAAGGGCAGGCAGTTAGATCACAGTCCATTGATCTTTCTCTCACCTCCTTACTAGACCTTTGGAATTGCTCTTTACATTGCAGTCAGAGGGCCACTCTTATCTCGTTTGCCTGAGTCCAACGCTAATAATCATATTTCAACCTTCAGACAGCTGAAATCAAATTTCTTCTGTGTATGCTAATCACTATAAACCAGAAAGATCCAGAGCTAGCGCTTTCTTAAACCGCTTTATGAATGCAGGCCTGACACTCGCTACACTACCAGCTATTTATAGGTAATCACCCAACACAGTCCCATGTGATGGTTCAATCATCAGACCAATCATACCAATCAGTGCACCAACGTCACCTTTTACACAGCTTGAGTAAACACAAATCATAGCCCCACCAATCAAACACTATTCTTACCTAGGCAAAAAGCAGCGCTGCACTGCACCCGGGCTAATCAGAGAGCCATTTCTATCTTTTTTATGATTTTCCCTAATCTCCGTTCTGTCATTAAATACACTTTTCTGCAGATTATGTGCCAGTTACCACTACAAGTAACAAAAAGGTTCTATAAAAAAAATAGCCAGTCAAAAAAGCTTTATGAAAAATCTTAGAGTAACTTTACTATAAAACATGTAAGTATGTTCCACTGGTTCCAATGATACTGTTGTTTTTAACCTTATTATAGTAAAATATACGACAGTAAATTACATGACATAAATTATCTGACATTGCTCTCCAGTAGAAATGGGAATCTGGTCTTTCACACTGAAAAAAAACCTCTTTAGTAACTCTAGAGTAACTGTTCGAAATATTATCGGATGATCGCTTAAAAAAGTGAACAAATAGGCAACCTTCAGGTCCACTTTTACATGTTTTTACATGGTGGTATGACTCTGGTCTAAATTTCCTATTCTAGCCTAGACGGGGGAAACAGCAGCATCCTCAGGGGCGAGCCTCCATTTTTAAGAATAGAAAAGCAGCACAAAAATCCCCTTAAGAACGGAGCAAAAAAAACTATGATAACAGAATGACACTGTTAGCTTAGCAAAATGGATGGAGGCCATGGGGAGGAGGTAGGATGTGAAGCAGCGTTCTGTGGAAGCAGCTATCAGCTGAGATTTGCTTGGCACCCAAATCAGCTGATAGGGGTTGGATTGCTTTTTCTTCCAATCAGCTTATAGTAAGTTTGCCTACAAGGCTCGCCTGAACCAATACAGAATGCTTGATTTCTTACTATAGTACGCTAACCGGGTGAAAATACTGTAACAAACGAAATCCTTTAGCAAATACTATAATATGATACAGTATAGCACAGTTTACCCTACAGTACTACTACAGTACTGACTACGGTTTATCAATTCACTAAAGTTAATACTATAGTCTGCTGCAGTAAGATGTAGTAAATACTGTAGTATACTACAACATACTACAATTTACTACATCATAAAGGGTTAGGGTTGCAGTATATTTGCATTTGGGAACGGAATCGTTTTAACTCGCCAAAGCTATAGCAAGTCACAAAGTGGACTAATTGATTTACTCAGGTTAAGTAAGCACAGAACTAGAACTAATTCAGTTTAATAGCCTTATAGTCAACATGTGCCCGAAGGTATATTTATCTAACTCATTATGCCTGATCCAAAACGAATGCTTTAGCACCGTTCAGAATGAAGCAATTCATAGAACAATATATCATTTCAGGAAATATATAGGGATTAAAACAGATATTGTAAACCCACTCCTACACTGAAAGAGCAGCACACACTACAGTTCCTCTCATTCATTCTTCAGATACGCACATCTCCTAAGTGCACGTCTTTCTCATTGCTCTGTGAATGGACTGATTCACCTCGCTCTCCGCTCTGGCTGTCTGTTCGATGTTTGCTTATTATTTTTCCCCTCTTGTATTTCACTTGCTTTTGTTCTGTCTGTAATAGCCAATCGAATTTTGCCATTGTGTCCCTCTGCCCTGCCCTTATTCATTTTTACCCTTTAATAACCACCCTCACAGAATGAGTCGGCGGTACTCATAGTCATTGTGATTTTCCAGCCTTGTTTCCTGTAATCTTTTATCATCTCTGTATATTAGTACAGTTTCCTTTTTTTCCCCCCTCCCTCCTCTCTCTTCCTCTCCCTTTAATATTTTTCTTTTCTTTAATTGAAGCTCATACCTCTTTCAGTCCTTTCCTTCATTTCATGTTATTCAAGATTTATGATTCAAGAGTTTATTGTCATATGTACAGGAAGCGTCTGTTGCTTTTATGTGTCTGTAACGTCCTCCCAGCAGTCTATGATATAAATTAGGCGCGCAAAGGAAAAAGGAAGGAAAGAGAAAAGACTCGGATATAAAATAACTAATAGGGCAAATTAAACAAGTTATTTGCATTTATAAGTATGCAGTGTAACCATTGTAGCATATACAGTAACATGCACATGTAGAGTCTAGCATAGCTAGTTTGGTTAGATTATAAGTGGTGTGTGTGTGTGTGTGTGTGTGTTTGACGTCATGCTGTTGCCTCTGTGATAATGTTATTATCCACTGGTATGAATAAATATCATTTTACTCTCATTAGAAGGGTCCCCACAATGGTTCTTTAGATGGTTACTAGTTCTCGCTTTCCAAAACGGTTCTATTTAAACT
The DNA here is from genome assembly GCA_005784505.1 of Bagarius yarrelli. Classification (NCBI taxonomy): domain Eukaryota; kingdom Metazoa; phylum Chordata; class Actinopteri; order Siluriformes; family Sisoridae; genus Bagarius; species Bagarius yarrelli. The sequence goes on from VCAZ01000020.1 coordinate 778,831, forward strand.
ATATTTCCAAAAGTTTTTGGACACATCACCATCAGATTCATATCTTCCTTGCCAACATTTTACTACAAATGCTGAGGAATACAGTTGTCTACAATGATTTTTAATGTTGTGACTTTACATTATTTCTTCACTGGAAGAGGGGAAGAGACCCAAAAACTGGAAGTGGTAGTGCAGTGGTTAAGGTGTTGGACTGCTAATTGGAAGATCTGGGTTTAATTCCCGGCACCACCAAGTTACCACTGTTGGGCCCCTGAGCACGACCCTTAATTGCTCAGTCACTCTGGATAAAGGCATCTGCCAAATGCAAATATGATTAGGGAAAAACCTAAAAGTGTTCTGCACAAAGCCCTGAACTTAACACCACTGAACACCTTTGGGATGAACTGGAACGCCGAACACACCGCAGACCTAATTACCTGACCTTAGTGCCTGATCTTACTAATCCTACTGTAGCTGAATGAACACATATTTCACATTCACCTACTCAAATGTAGTAAAAATCCTAACCAGAAGACTGGAGCTTAATCTAACAGCAATATGGAGTAAAAAGTTTTAAATCACATACATTTGTGTTAATCGAGTGACTTAGTTGCCAAACTGCTTAGAAACAGTGAAATGGTACTAAAAGTGAGATACCGAACCCCCTTTATTACCACATATGCATGCCAATCAAATAAAAATAACCTTTTCTATCTCCTTCCTTCATATCATTACAGTTCCCATGGCTACAAACCTTACGTAACATTAAATTGATTTGCTGAGTAATGTGGTAAATGATGAGATGTAATACGGACGGTAATGCGATAATGTGCAGCATTATTGGCCTGTATTGTGCTGTGTTATTGCGCAGAGCTGTGTGTGCCCTCTTAGAGCCCATAAAATCTTTTACACTCATCAATTACCGCCATGATGCTCGTTTGAGACGTCTTCGGATTTCTGCAACCCCGTAGTTTTAGATAAAACTTATCTATCTTCTGTCATAGCTTTAATTTCTAGAATTCAATTATGGTTTGTTTCTTCCTAGATGCCAGGTTTCGTCTTATGAGGAAAACAGTGCTTTATGTTCCTATGGAAGCCCTACAGCACAAAACAGAGGTGACTGCCAAAGATAAAGAGATGGTAAAGAGGCTGGAGGGTAAGGACCAAGAAGAGCATTCAAGAAAAGTGTCTCATATGAAAAGAATGAGTTTTTACAAAATACCACTTTTGCTTCATGGTTTTCACTACTTAGGGGTGATGATCCATTGGACACGGCAGATAACGGAGGTATTGAACATACAGGTGGCAATTGATGCAGGTGACCGCTCCGGTCTTCTGGATGAGATCACTTTCTGGATGCACCGCTGCGATGATCTCTCTGGCATCAGACAGCAGCTCCAGAAACCGGAAGTCTGGCATATTCAAAACATACTAAAGCTCGCTAAGTCATCTTATGTGGAGCCATTCTGTAACCTCGCCAAAGAAATTCAGGTACTGATTCCTGTTGCAGTATGTGCAGTATGTGATACAAGTTATACTCTTTACTTCTTTGCAACTGATGCTCTACCACAATCAGGAAGTTATTTTGTTGCTTGCTTAAATAATAAGTGAGATTTTTTTTTTCTGGTTTGAATCAAATACAAAAGGGCAACTTCTAGCTGGAGACTTAAACCCCTAGCTTAATGCAGCATTAAGCCTCCGAGCTTCATCAAGTGCGGGCATTTCATAAACTCTCCAAAGGCCAAGCCAAATCAATATTGTCAGACTGAAATAATGAGACATTCGATGCTGATTGACCCTGCATTCCATGTAATTGCAGCTCTTAATGTTAGAGCTGTAGGGGAGAGAGTCAGCAGTATGCTGGATCAGAGCTCTGTGACGGTAGATAAGCTCGGGTTTCTCTTAAAATTCTTCTGTAAATGGTGGCACTCCATTTAAATTAAGTATTGAACTGGCTGCAGTTGAAGTAGCGCACGGCGAAGAAACTAGATGCAGTGAATTTAGGTGTTGTCAAGCTGATTAAAAAGGATCGTGTTAACTGGACCAAATCGAATGTGATGTTAAATCAAATCGAATAAAAACCACGTTCAGCTGATTTTCTTGAATAGCATGGAATTGACTCCGGCTATTGTTAATGGATGCAATCGACTTTAACTATGACTGTGTCTTTTCCTGCAGGACGGTTTTCTACAGGCCCAATCCAACCTGTCCTTCCTCTGCCTGCTGAGGGAGCCGTGCGAGGAACTTGCTCAGCTCAAACCTCGGCAGATAGCGCACAAACTGGGCCATATTCTCAACCTCATCCGTTTCATCTGGGTGAACTCTCCCCATTACAACATACCTGCGAGGATCATCGTGCTCTTAATCAAGGTACAACAAGGTGCCGCCGGTCTCTGTTAAACTCTGGTGCACCTTTTTAATGTGAACGTGTTCCGAAAAGCGCTGCTCAATGAGCCAAAGATAACGACCAATTACTCTTCGATAAATGCTTCCTAGATCCTTTACCACATTGAAGCTTGTCAGCTTAACTGCAGTATCTTTCTAAAAGCACACAGACGTGCACCAACATCAGACACCCCCACACACACTCACACACCAACCCCGCACCACATACAACTAGCTTGCCTTTATTCCTCTCGCTTTTTTAAACACTTCAAAGCCAGTCGAGCTTCAGGTCCATTGCTTAATAGATAAAGCATCAGCTTCTCCATTTCCTCAAGAGCGAAAGGAAAAAAACTTTAACCCCCTATAATAACACTCTGACCCTTCCTGCATAAACTGTTGCATTCATCTGTGTATTTTTTCTTTTTCTATTCCATTCTTCCTTTTTGATAACATATCATGGCAGGTTGGCAATAAACTCCTGTGTAAAGCCCATGTTGAGCTCGTAGCCACCTGCAATTAACTTTAACACATTAGTCTTAAGAAGAATACGATCCTCTTGTATTAAGTCGATTAAAACTCTTTTTTAAAGTCGGAGAAAAACCACTACTTTTGGAATTGAGTATCGAGCTGACGAGTGTGTCTAATTACCAGAGTGAAAAAGTGTTGTGTCATCTTTTGCAGTGTCTTATGTGTCTAATATTGCAGAGGGTTTTTTTTTTTTTTTACAACAATTTTCCAGACTCAAATGACCTTTTTTATCGATTTATGGTTTTTCGGTCAACTGAATCATCCATAATCTCAACCTTGGATGCTTTTCTTCAGACCATTTGCATTCATTTTAGGGTTCCCTGTGTCTTCCGTCTATGTGGTTATGTACAATAGATGCTTGTTTAATAGACAGATTAGTCAGTCTGACTGCAAATCAAAACAAGGACAAGGTCATCTAAGAATTTCTTAAGGAATTACTATCAGATAAACAGAACATTTTAAAGTTGCCCGGTTGCTGAGAGGTTTTTACATTGGTACAGGGGGGTCACGTTATTTGCATCAGCGTTTTTATTCTTTGTTGTTTGTCTCTTTGTTTTAAAAGAAAACTTACGTGTGCATCTTTATAGCTATTAGATTTTATTTGCCATTCATAAATCAAAGGCCAATTTCAGTGGCCATATTTGTAGTGCCATTAGCATTAACTCATTTAAGTTTAACATTCCTTTACAACGTTTTATTATTAAAATAAAATATTAGTTTGGAATATCAATTTTCATAATAACCGCTGTGTTAATTCTGGTTAAGAATCAGTTTTATTTTAGTGTTTTACTTCTTTTTCTAGGTATGTTTTGCTGGAAAATGTAATACCTGTTAGTAGACTTAATGCTGCCTGTGACTGATATAAATACCCTCAATGGGGACGTTGTGGTGTTAGTTTTTTTTTACACAGTGGCCTTAAATTCTTCAAAGCCCCATCGAAACTCAGTGGCCTGAATCTTTCTGCCTGGTTCACCTATGAAGTAAATTGTCCTTATATGCTGATTTTGGACCACGCTTTTATATGTGACACCCTTAATCACTGCACCAGAACAGCAGATCTGGTGTTAGATCAGCATGCACCAGTAAAATATGTCAACGTGCTGGCTCATATATGCCACACTGCTTTTAATGTTTTTATTGGCTGTGTGCAGTTGCATGTTAGCGCTGGTGTGTTTAATGGAAGTGAAACGGCCCCAGATATTGCTGCATCGGTCCAGTGAGGTTTTAACTGCAGCCAGAAAAAGTAATGTAGGAAAAGTCTGTTACCTCAAAAAGTCCAGAAAAAAACCTTTAGGAAATTCAGTACCACATGAGTAGCATTAGAAACTCCAGTACCACGTAAGTAGCATTAGAAATTTCAGTACCACATGAGTAGCATCGGGAACTCCAGTTCTACATGAGTAGCCTTAGAAACGTAAGTACCACACGAGTAGGATCAGAAACCCCAGTACCACATGAGTAGCATTAGAAGCTCCAGTACCACATGAGTAGCATTAGAAACTCCAGTACCACATGAGTAGCATCGGGAACTCCAGTTCTACATGAGTAGCCTTAGAAACGTAAGTACCACACGAGTAGGATCAGAAACCCCAGTACCACATGAGTAGCATTAGAAGCTCCAGTACCACATGAGTAGCATTAGAAGCTCCAGTACCACATGAGTAGCATTAGAAACTCCAGTACCAAATGAGTAGCATTAGAAGCTCCAGTACCACATGAGTTGCATTAGAATCTCCAATATCACATGAGTAGCATTAGAAACTCCAGTACCACATGAGTAGCATTAGAAACTCCAGCACCACACAAATAGCATTAGAAACTCCAGTACCACATGAGTAGCATTAGAAACCCCAGTACCAAATGAGTAGCATTAGAAGCTCCAGTACCACATGAGTATCATTAGAAATGTAAGTACCACACGAGTAGTATCAGGAACTCCAGTACCACATGAGGAGCATCAGAAACTCCAGTATCACATGGGTAGCATCAGGAGCTCCAGTTCTACATGAGTAGCATCAGGAACTCCTGTACCACATGAGTAGCATTAGAAACTCCAGTACCACATGAGTAGCATTAGAAACTCCAGCACCACACAAATAGTATTAGAAACTCCAGTACCACATGAGTAGCATTAGAAACTCCAGTACCAAATGAGTAGCATTAGAAACTTAGGTACCTACGAGTAGTATCAGGGACTCCAGTATCACATGAGTAGCATCAGGAACTCCTGTACCACATGAGTAGCATCAGGAACTCCGGTACCACATGAGTAGCATCAGGAACTCCGGTACCACATGAGTAGCATCAGGAACTCCTGTACCACATGAGTAGCATCAGGAACTCCGGTACCACATGAGTAGCATCAGGAACTCCGGTACCAAATGAGTAGCATTAGGAACTCTAGTTCCACATGATTTTTCTTTTGCTTACTTGTTCTTGGTCAAAAGATATAGAAGACCAATCACACACCACCATCCTGACAGAGTCTTTTAAAAAAGAAGAACATCCCAGAACCTTGCACAATTACTTTTGAATCATAGGATTAGGCTGCTTGTTGTTAGTGTCACACTAGTAGTATTATTTCCATTAGTAGTAAATGCGGATGCTTGACTTTGTTTGGCTTCCCCATTTATCAGCAGCAGTAAAACACAGTGCAAACACACACATCTATTAGTAATCATTTGTAATATTCTCCAGCGGTCCTACGGACTCATTTCCTCATTGTTATTTCTTACCTTAGATCTGTAGTTTTACAAGCTCTGTTTCCGTCTCTTGCCAAACATTCACCATCTGCTCAGTTTTTTTTTATATATATATATATATTTGCCTTCTCTTCTCTCTTTATTTCCAACATCCAATAAATCATACACAGCTTGGCCTCCTCAACCCTTACCACAGAAAGTTCTGACGTATTCCTTTAGGTTTCTGAGCCGAAGACTTGCTCATGGCTGCCAAAACTGACAAGCTATAGAGAGTCCGGGAAAAGCAAGTGATTAGTCAAGGAGTGGAAACCTAACGAGACTCGAGGAACATATGCTGGGTTTTTTATTTTAACATTTCTTTTGCAAAGAAAGAGATTAAAAAAATAGACCCCTAAGATGTAAATATAGATAACGATTATGTTATATTATGTTATAGATTTTTCAGCATTTTGGGAAAATAAGAGTTCAGGATAATATTACATATCGAATTAATTATCTTTATTCCCGGTCCAGAAGCTGTAAAACATTTTCTTTTCTCCTCAGCGTCACACACTTACACACACACACACACACACACACACACGAAAGTCTCTGTGAATCTCAGAGCAGAGCTCTTAGTGATTTCTCAGTCTGGATTAACCCACTGATCAGAGAAATGAAAATGGATCTGTCATTTCACATCCTCCACTTTATTCATCATATTTAATAATTACACTTTCTACGCTTCCTCTTATTCTCTCCTTCCATTTCTTGCACCGTTTTTTTTTTTTTTTTTTTTTTTTTTTTTTAAAGCTGGCGTTTTTTAAATTCTAGAGACATGCACGCACTAGATATACTGTACCGTCCAAACCTGAAGCTTTTTATGAAGAGACAGCCTGGTTGATTCATAGCAAACATCTGTACTCCTGGGATAATTTACACCTTAGCATAAAAAGATATTATAAAACACAGGCGTGTACAGTAATGTGTGCACATCTGGACAAACCTGATGAGTTCAACCTGAGTCAAAGTCCATATAGGGCAGTGAGATGATGGTGAAATAGTGAGACTCAGACAAAGATCTTACTGTCCATGAAGAAACGACCTGCATACTGTGACTACCACAGGGACAAAAGCAAAGAGCTCAGTTTAGAATACTGGAACTTCATTGAAACATTTAAACATAAAATGAAACAGCTTTATTAGAATGACTGGAGTCCATAAATCAGGTCTGCAATCTGTGCTTTCTAGCCAGACTCCCTGTTGGGGTTTTTTTTTTTTCTTCTATTTTTAAAGATACTTTACTCCTCCTGGACAAATGATGTCAGCGCTGCCTCATTGGCCGCTTTCTCATACCTACTGTCCCTGAAGCTGTACTGAAGTGATGAACAACTTTCCTACAGAGGATATTTTTTTCACAGAAATTGTTGTTGGAAAGGGTGTATCTTATCTTATCGATCCCAAACCTTTCCATAGGTGTTCATTTTGGTTGAGGTCTGGTAACTGTGAAGACTATAGCACAAGTTATGTTAACTACATACCGAGGAAATCTTCTAATGATCCTTGATGCTCTGTGAAACCATCCAGAAGATCCCGCTTTAATGCATCACAGTGATCTGTAAGAATAAATTCAATAATTTTCAATGACCCAAACTTAATGGGATATAAGTGAAGCAAAACCTGGTCACATGTCTATAGGTGCACTCTTGTACTAGATTTCCTGCTATGCAATAATCACTTTTTTTTTTTTGGTTCTTGCAGATGAATAACGAGATCATCCGGTGGTGCACCAAAGAAATCTCACTCGAAAGGATTTTTCAGGGCTACGTGATTTCCAGCAAAGAGACCCTCAACGACTGTATATTCTGCTGTGTCTCCTGGAGGAAGGGCTACCAACTTACCTCGCAGCTACATGCCATGTAACGTATAACAATACTGACACTCTGGTTTCATGTTATTCATTATAAATATAACATTTGAAGTATTGTTTGGAAAATATGTAGAATTTAGACTCAAAAAACACCATAAAGCCTCATAAGACGGAAACCTTTATATCAAGTCGCTTTGTTCACACTCTCTTTGTTCACACATTTGTCAAGCTTCACATTAACATATTTATTCCCGTAGGTTTCCGTAAGCATTTTTTCCTAAGATAAAAAAAATACTCAGACCTCAAGATCCTTTGTGTGTGTATATTTATTCATAAGAAAACTGGCTAATATACTGAGATCTCTGAAATGTGTGATTAAATCATATTATTTGCAGATGTGTATGATGTGAATTGCTGGCATTAACCAACAAATATGAAAAATAAAAGCACATCAACACAAATCTATTAAACAAGATAAATATCACAGATCACTTACATTTACAGCAGACATCCTTATCCAGAGCGACTTACATTTGTCTTTCTTATATACAACTAAACAATTAGGGGTTAAGGGCCTTGCTCACATGCCTAACTGTGGTAACTTGGTGGTGCTGGGAATCAAACCACGATATTCCAATTAGTAGTCCAACACCTTAACGACTGATCTACCACTTCCCCCATTATTCCATCCTTTAATAAGGGCCTGTCTTATTGTACTATTTTAAATATTTTTGGCATAGAAGTTCAAATAATTTCCTCTTTAGCCTTCCAGTCTTACTGTCACTGTTTGTTTTAGCTTTTTTTTTTTACACTCAAACTTTGATAGAGTTTTATGGGCATCGCTAAATGCAAATGAGCCACGTCGGGCTCCGGCTTTCTACCTCGCGGCTGATCCGAATATGCACACGAGCGCAAAGTAAATCAGTTCTTCCTGTGGAAAATTTGACTTCACTTTGGCTTCTTCAAACATTTACAAGATTTTAGCTTCAGACCCATTTTGTACATTGTTTTAAATTGAAATTTTATTACATTATCCTCGTTCAGTTTATGAAAGCTGCTTATAGCTCTGGAGGCCACTGTATTACCTAAGTATTACCTCAAAACATTATCCAAAGTTATGCATGACACATTTTTTCTGCTTTATAGTACATATTGTGTCTACTTTTATCTTTTTTTATTACTAATTTTTGCTAACCTGATTTTTCACATGCGGCTGATCTAATAAGACGCTATGCTCAATTTGTACTTGCTTTACTATCTTGTGCTCTATTCCGGTTTACAGCTGGTACGGTCCTTGCCACCGCCTATTTAGCATCTTTTCATTCGTCTCCTTCCCGAGCATTTCTAAAGCCCATCACATGTCTCTGTTCTGCTCAGCTGTACTCTGTGTTCTCAGATTGAGACTCTCTGCTTTATAATCCTTCCTTTCTGTCCCTGCTGTATTTACCTAACCTATTTGCTGTTGGATGACCGTTGGATGATACCACCTTGGAACAAAGTGAGTGTGTCAAAATCTGCCAGCAATTGCAGCCTCTTGCTAAAGAGAAAAGCACTTAGCAGAACAATGACAACGTATTTATTTCAAAGTGACTGACCACAGCGGGGGCTTTCTGCTGTAAAAGGAGCATGTAGAGCTTGTTTTAACGTCTTTTTTATTGCACTTTTTTGTGTTAAATCTCCACAGGAGTATTTCATAACATTTCATACAGAACTTGTTGACTCATCCTGCTTGTATAACAATAGGAATTTTGGCAAACATGTTCTGTAATGCATTATAATGATTAGACAAGCCTGATTTTTTTTTTTTTAGAATGTGTAGATATGTAAACGACTGTGTTGGAATATTGCTAAGTCGGAGGTCTGCCATGATAGATTTAGAAGCGGTGTGTAAATAACTGGACGTTGGCAAAACGTTGGCTTTGTACCGGATTGTTGGCAGTTCGGTTGTTCCTTGGCCGGCTGTGTGTAACTGCATCGTGTTGTGTGCGTTCATGCACAAGGAAGCTAACAAAAGTCTAGAACCGATTAATGTGGCGTTTGTTTTGGAATCTGCTGCTGTTGTCTTTCAATATGAGGACCGAAGGCATAGCAGTGCCAAAAAAACTGTGGTGTGGTTTACGATTGGAATCCGTCAGTCAGATGCATGGAATTTTTTATAATAATTTTAGGCAAGGCAAAGCGTATTTATGTAATGCTTTATTTATATAGCACAGGGGTAAATGAAAGCGCTTTACATGAAAATAATCGGAACAGTCCAAAGAGAGAATTTGAAATAAAAAAATGTATCTAAAAAAGTGACGAGTGAAATGTAGAACTCTCTCTCTTTTTCTCCGTCTCTCTCCCTATCTCTCTCTCTCTCTCTCTCTTTCTATATATTCTATACATTTGTATGTGTGTGTATATATATATAGAGAGAGAGAGTTTTTGCTGACAAAACAGGTTCTAATAGTTCCCATAGCTGCAGGCATCAGACAAAGATAAAAACAGAGCAGTGTCCTTTTACCTCTGACTTTTTACCTATTTATGGCGTTTAACAGATGTCCTTATCCGTTCCAACAACTTAATAACTGTGATACCACTTACATCTTTATTTAAGCTCACTTAATTTACTAGCTAGACTATACTTAGCTGTTCAAGTTCATCTAACATGCTGTTAATATAATATACTTAAACTATCAAGTTCTCTTAACTTAGTGTTATGTTTGAGTGTGATTAAAATGTAAAAATGCGCAATGAAAAACTCCCGTCCTCTCCACGGTAACAGACGAGACTTGTAATAATCCACCAGTTAGCGCATTAATTCTCTTGTATGTCCAATCACATTAAAGGAAGTCTGGTGTAAGATAAATAAATGACTCTTAATGACACTTGAAATCTTAAGTTCATGTATTTTAAAGGTTGATAAGTGACACTAATTTCTTCTTTAAGTTATGGGTCCAAAGTACAAATGTTCAATCAAAATAACTTGATCATTTAAGTGAAGACAAGATTAGGGTTTACAGTTTACTGGTCCTACTAACTTTTAGGATGCAAAGTGGGTATTTCCTAAGAATTGGCACCATGGTGGTGGAAGGAACTTCCAGTCAGTGTCAGAACAGTGTTTTGACTGTTTTAAAGAGACATTTAAAGACCTGCCTCTTTCGTAAACACCTAAATTAGCATTTGATATTATAAATATTATCTTTATTTAGTGATTTGGTGAGCCAGAGTCAGTCTATTCATTAATAAAGACTCAAAGTGTGCCGCTCTAAATAAAGGCGTCTGTAAAATACTTTAAATGTAAATAATACTCGGCACAAGACTTCATAAGTATTTACTATATTTTCCATATAGACTTTATGGCATGTGCTAAACTGCTTTAATAACATAACAACATTCTTATAATTAAAAAAAAAAGAAAAATTGAAGAAAATAATCCGATATTCCGAAATATGACAGATTTAATCACCGTGCATGCCTCAAAACAAATCTCACTCCAAACTGAGTGGAAATCCTGTTTTTGAAAGCAGCTCCTAAGAGCTAAATAGTTTTTCAAGGTCAGAAATTGTACTGTTCTTTATGTCAGTAACTCAAGCCCACTGGACATCTTATGCAGGCAGAAGTGAAGATTAAAAATCTGCTGAAACAAGCAGGAACAGACAGCGTTTGCACTGGGGGGCAAGTCCAGGGATGAATTTAAAATGCATATGATGAAGTCTGGGCACTGCTGAGTTACAGTGAGTCCTCAGCTGCATGTGAGTTATTAAACAAGTACTTAATATCTGACAATAAAAAAAAAGTCGAGCAAAATGTGTTTGGAGATGTACAGAATGTAAAAAAAGGATTATTATGCAGCTGCGTACCCTATGTGTAACAAATCTCCACTGAGGCGAGACGAAATTAGAACCCAAGGTGTAGTTTTTTTACAAACGTGGTGAAACCAACAAACATAACCTTGCCTTAACTGGAAAATACTTGACATAAACCAACAAACATAAACTAGATTTGACTTGACTTGACTAAACTCGACAAGACAGGAACGCTAGCATAAACATTGACATTGACTCACCACTGCAATAGAACACAAACAATAACCCACCAAGACAGGAAGCTACAATGGGGCTATATATACTAACTAACACATTAACTAAAAAGAGACACCTGAAAACAATACGGAACACATGACCAAACTAACCAATGAAAAAATTACACAAGGGCAGGGGGGGTCATGTGACGGGAACACAAGGGGAACGAGAATCACATGACAAGAACAAAACAGGAAGTAAGCAAAAGCCTGAACAAAAACTCAAAACATGAACAAGAAACATAACAATCAAAAAACATAAAAAACTTTAACACGAACCATAAACATAACAAGAAACATAAACATGAACCAAAAACCTTACAATATAATGTATAAATGATTACAAGATTATAGATAAATTTACAATTGCAATCCTAGACTCACTCAAACCTACATTTTATTTTATAAACATTACAAGCGTTTGTCTTTTTCCAGAGCAATTTACATTTATTGTATTTTTTATCCGAAAACCTGGTGGTGGCAGATTGGTGGTGTTGGGTGATAAACCTATAATGTTCTGGTTAGCTGTCCAACACGTTATTTAGTGCTGTGTAATGGCTGGGATCTCAGGAATCGATACAAAATGTAAAATGAAAAGCGAAAAAAATACAACAAATCTTTCCGCTTTGTTTACTTCTGGGACAATGGGCGGATGTGTTAGCGGCAGCTACAGTAGCAGAGGAAGCAATAGTTTGACACACACTGAGGGTTTTAATGAAATATTAATGTAAATCAGTTGAAAGCATAATTTAAATATGTATCGATACTATAGGTTGGATCACAATACACTAACGTGGGAAAAAATATTGCGATAGTTGATATTTTCTACAACTGCAGCCATCTTTGTTTTATAGGTTGTCTCTACGATCATTGGTTTTCTTTCACTTTGTATAACATGGTGGATTGGATTCCAGTGGTAAGATAAAGATAATGTGTAAAGTTCTAGGATGGTCTGGAATCCTAAGGAGAATATGAGGGGAATTATCCCACCCTGAACTCTATGTTATTGAACAAGTCTTTGGATCAACTGCGACTCTGAGCAGGACAAAGCATTTAATGAAGATATATAAATAAAGAATGAACACAGAAAAAAAAGTTTTAGACAAAAAGTAATTATCTTTTCCATCCATCATGCCGTAACATGCATTACTGCTTGGAACGTTTTGTTATTTTTGCTTTACTCAGAGATCGAAGCTTAAGTCTGCAATTGTAAGGATTTCATCCAGCTGCCACTCGTTTTCCACTAGACCTGCTGGTCAGGAGTTTAAGCTGATGCGAGCGAGGCTGTTGTTTAGTGAGCCGGTAGCCTCCTGCATGCTGTTTAATTATAGCAGGGTCTCATTGCAGCAGTGGAGCACAGGCCTGCTGCCCCTTTCAGCAGTATTCCGCCAAGCCTATAGCCTCAATCCTACACACGGCCAGCCGACCCTATCCACCCAATTACATCCAGTACTTAGTTACAGCCCATATCCTGGAGAGGTCACGGCTAAGGCTGGGCTGCCATTCAAACCGGGGTCTCTCTCTTTAGCCCTTTTCTAGAAAACTTTACCAGCTTTGGCTATTTTTTTAGTGCAGCAGTGCTATTTTTTAGTTTGTTTTTGTTTTTAAAATTAACCCTTTAAGAAAATAAGACAATGGCGGCTTAGACGATTAATACTCAGGGTTATTGATCAGAGGACCATGATTTAAGTCCAAACACTACCACTGTTGGGCCTTTGAGCAATGATTCTGTGCTTCTTGGGGGTATGCGATTTATGTATATGTGACAAAATTACAAAAAATGACTGGATTTGAATATTATACATAAATTGTTCTTAAATTAAAAACATAAAATGTATTGTTGAAGACTGAAATCATAGCTGTGTATGTTTTATTTCTCTCTATGAACTCCATATGAACCAGCTCACTAAAAAGAAGTCAAAGCGTCTTCGCCGTGCAATGTATTGCCTGTGAAAATAAGCCGCCTAGAAACAAGTGACAGCTTTATAAATGATGAAGTTCGGTCTGCGAAATGGTGACGTATCGAACGGGAGACTCACCTTTTCAATTTTTCGTAAAACATGACAGAATGACTGTCACTTGCGCAGATATGCACACATAGATATGTAGTTCATAACGACTGCATATGAAACTTCATGAGGTATTGTCTGAGAGAAAAAGGGTGGGGGGGTGGACTTAAACCCCTGTTTTAGCCATCATGTGGTGTGTGTGTGTGTGTGTGTGTGTGTTCAAGAGAGTGAGAATGTTCATAGTTTCCAACAGACCTGGTTTTTGTCTATACGAGGATCAAGCTTTTAGTTTGATATTGAACTAGCGCTCAATATGCATCCATTGCCATGAGCCAAAAGAAAAAACAGTTTTTGAAGAAACCTTTTACACAAAATCGTACTGGCAGCATGTGCAAAGGTGGCAGTATAAAGGTCTGGGTGTGTGTGTGTTGGGGGGGGGTAAGTAAAGCATGCCCAGGGCACCAGATGTGTTAATACCAACCCTGCTTTTTAGGTCAGTGTATGTAGCGTGCTTTGTTTGTAAACCCTGAAAAACGACGTGTGCTATGGAACTAATGTCTCACGCTGTTAGCGTCTCAAGCCGTCAGCTTGCTATTACCGCCGCAGACACAAACAATCGAATAGCCCCGGCACCACCGCTTTCACCTCTCAAAGCAATATAGCAGGTGTTTGGCGGTTAAGTAGTGTATTCCCTCTGTAGAACTCGGTGCAAAATACATTACCATCAAATATTGATCAGCAGGGATAGAGCTGAATCAAAAGGTTTTACATACATGTGTGTTCCTTTCTTTTTCTTTTCTTCTGAGCTCAAAAGAATCAAAAGGTTTTACATACATGTGTGTTCCTTTCTTTTTCTTTTCTTCTGTAAGCTGAGATCAGTTTATCGGGTTTATTCAAGCCTCAGAAGGTCAGTCGATGTGGGATGTGCCTCTGTGTCAGGCTGTTTGTTTGCGGATGTGTGCACACAGATCTCACCTCTGTATTCTCCACCGTGACTTTCTGACACGTGATTAATGTGATGTTATAGGACAGCCGCAGACTGTCCTCTCTGCTCTGTCCTCCGGGTGGCCGCTGTATCATTATTTCTCTCTCTTTCTCTCACTTTCTCTCACTTTCCTCTCTCTCTCTCTTACTTTGTTTTTTCCTGCTCATTGCTTTCCACCCTTATGTTTTCTTTACTCTTTTTCTCCCACAGCCCTTTCTTTCTTTCTTTCTTTCTTTCTTCCTTCCTTCCTTACTTACTTACTTACTTACTTACTTACTTACTTACTTACTTTCTATCTATCTTTCTATCTATCTATCTATCTATCTATCTATCTATCTATCTATCTATCTATCTATCTATCTTATTTTCTTTCTTTCTTCCTTCCTCTATCTTTCTTAAATTAATTCATAATAAATTAATAATTAATAATAATAATAATAATAATTCATTCATATTCTTTACCCTCTTATTTCCTAATTCGGGGTCACAGGGATCTGCTGAGCCCATACCAGCCATGGACAGTGGGAGGAAACCGGAGTACCTGGAGTAAACCCACGCACGCACAGGGAAAATGGAAAATATGCACACTTCACACAGAATTGAACCCGGAATCGAACCCCGGCCTTCTTGCTGTGGGGCAACAGTGCTAACTACTAAGCCAGTGTGCTGCCCCATAATAATAATAATAATAATAATAATAATAATATAATAATAATAATAATAAACAGAACATAACAAAAACAAAATACAGTAAATAAGTGTGTGTGTGTGTGTAAGTGTGTTTGTGTTAATTGTGTGTTCAGGACACCAGGTCTCTTTTTCCCTCTTTTAGTTTCTGTCCTTTCCTCATTTTATTTAATTAGGAAATCAGTCTTGTTAGATTTTTTGGCCACCACCTTTAATAGTGGTTTAGTAGAATGCCTGAATAAATTTGAACCCTCTCCCTGGTCCTTTCTGTCTCAGCCTAATAATCATCTTATTTCAGCTTAATAATCAACTTTGGAGGCTTTCTTATGATAATAATAATAATCAGGTTCTAATCAAACGTTAGAATCACAGTGGTTAAAATTAACATTGCAGAATATTCCGTTGTGATTTCTTGGTGTTGTGAAAGCTGCACTGTAAATTTCAGACATTGTACATACATTTCCATCCTGGCACTTAGCCCGAATTTTCCCGTGTTTCTGCTTAGATAAACTTGTGACGATCTATTTCGGTAGTTTAACCTGTGTTCCATGCCCTTTTGTACTTCATTCACTGAGAGAAGTGGGTTCTAACCCTGCATCTCTGCGTCACTGTAATCATGCTTTATCACAGCTCGTGTGGCGCTCTAACTCGTTCAAGGGGACACGACCCCAAAGTGAAGCAGAGGTGAATAGCATAAACACAAACACGGCCTATCGCTTGTAATCGTTGTCACGCCTGAGACATAACATTTACCCGTGTGTCCTCCCTTGTGTTTGGACAGGGTATACATCACTGGAGGATTAAAACGGATTTGAACAGCTAGCATTTTCTTACCCTTTACCTCAACAGTATTCCAACCTCACAGCTTTGCTCAGCCTCATTCTTTCTGCCATTCTTGTCTTTCTCAGACTCAGTCTAAAGGAATGCACTTTAACATCATTGTCCAATTCAGGGATTTGTCTCTCCCTCGTTGTTTTTGCATTGGGGGGCAACTCACTAAACCTCAAAGACCCGTGGCCTGGACGGCTTTACACTTTTCCATGCGCTTAAACCGTTTTTATTAGACATTTAGCCCTGGGACTAATAGCAACATTTTGATGCCGACCACAGTTTACAGCAGGCATTAAGTCTGCTGCATGCATTTCTGTTTCTCGAGGCTGTCCAGTAAAGCATGTACGGTAAACAAAAGGGTTAAAGAAAGCCGTCATGGTGGGAAGGGCAAGGTATAAACCTTTAGGAAGACTTTCTACCGCTGCAAATCTAAAAGCAGTCTGTTTGGAATGTAAACCTCGGATCGGATTTGTTTTGTATGTGTCGACTTTAGATTTCACACTAATGCAATGAAATAACAGTCCCAAAAATTCAAAATGTCTAAAAAAACAGAAAAATAAAATCATTTAGGAGGACAAACAGCAATTTTCTCAAGAAATGTTAAAAAGAAATTTAACTTGCTAAAATATATTTTTATAAATATATTAACATAAATAAAGGTTTTGGCCCTTTTTTTTCAAATTATTTCTAGATATATTGTAAAAAAAAAAAAAATATATATATATATATATATATATATATATATATATATATATATATATATTGTAAAACTTTAATAATATGAGTGGTTCTTTGTATTTTTCAATCCAAAAACGTAATATCACGTAACATTTTGAGGGGGTTTATTGGGGGGGTTGCCTTTATTGGGCAGATAAGTAAAAAGAGAGAGAGAGAGAGAGAGAGAGAGAGAGAGAGAGAGAGCGGGATCAGGAAAGGACCAGAAACATTTTAGGAAAATCTTTATTTTATGTCTAAAACATGAACGTATAACAAGCAAGAAACATACATTAAATACTATACAGTACAAACGGTTACGCTTCTGTTTATCTTCACCTGTCGTGGTGGCTTAGTGGTTAGGGTGTTGGACTGATACTAGGAAGACCAGG
Organism: Bagarius yarrelli; assembly: GCA_005784505.1. NCBI lineage: Eukaryota > Metazoa > Chordata > Actinopteri > Siluriformes > Sisoridae > Bagarius > Bagarius yarrelli. The sequence continues at coordinate 795,955 of VCAZ01000020.1, forward strand.
GTTCGATTCCCAGCTTCACCAAGCCACCACTGTTGGGCCCCTGAGCAAAGCCCTTAACCCCTAATTGTATAAAAGAGATAAATGTAAGTCGCTCTGGGTAAAAGCGTCTGCCAAATGCTGTGCATGTAGATAAAAGCCTCAATTAAATCTGTATAATAAATCATATAAAGAAGTTGAGTTTTAGGACTGAAAATATATCTTCTTGCTCCTAAAATATATTTTGTTTAAAATTAAATTTTAACTTCCAAAATATATTTTATTAAGCATGACAGTTTCAGTATGTATTTAACATAAATGTAACATATATGTTGGGCAAAAAAACGGCTGGAAAATAATAATTATTATTATTCAATCCAATAAACGTTGCATCACAACATCAGCTTGGTATCAGCATCTGTATGGAGATGAAGCTGTGTAAGCTTCAGAAAGCTTCCTTTGAACTGTAGTGCTAAAAGAGAAATAACTGGGGGGTGGGTGGGGGCCAGGGGTTCTGGCAGTTGGTTCCCCTTTCTCAGTTTTTCCCATAATCTTCTCACCTCCTGCCCTTAATAGTTGCCCCGCTCCACAGCGTTCCTTCCGCAGTGCTTAACTTGTCTCCTTTTAATTCGATACTGTTTTAATTCCGTTTACAGTTTATAATGTTGTCATTTTATTACAAATTAGGTAAAAATGTCAACCACGTTCTGAAATTAAAGAAAAAAGGCCTGTAGTTTTATCTTTTTAGTAATTACGTTCATTATTAAAAATAATAATAATTAGAATTAGCAATAACTAGCGAATTAGTGCAGCATTTTCTGAATCATTTGTAACTGAATTTCTAACTTGGCTTTAAACATATTTCCTAAATATATCATTTAATAATAATAACATAAATAATAATACTAATAAAAAATAATGATAGCACATTATCTAATGCAGCATTCATAAAATTTGTAACTTTTCTTTAAACATATTTTACAAATATTAGCACGCATTGTTTCGTGTCTGCACCATTTCTAGCCAGTAAAGTTTTTCTTTGGACAAATTAGCTTTGTGTGACAGAACTGATCTGTTCCGGCAGTTTCTTTGACCTCATTAAGAAAGTTTTATGTGATATGTTATCATTGCCACAGTATTTCCTTTGCGATTTAATTTAGCCTTATTTGATTTTCTCTCACTCTGCTAATCCAAAGCTGGTACGCTTTATCTATTAAAAGAAGAAGTAAGGTGCATATTTGTTTTTAAGGATATGATCTTTTTTTTTTTTTTTTTTTCAATTCCTCTTATCGAGTTTGGCAATATTTCTTTCGCACGTTGAATTCGGTAATGAATTCTGTCTGTTTCGCCCATGTGCCTCCACCTCAATTCTCCTCATTGCTTCGTGAAACAACCCTGCTGAAAGTGGCGCTCCCATTTCCCCTTCCTCTCTTTTTCCCCACCGTGCAGCTCGGCTAAACGTGTTTGTCTGCGCTCTGTGCCGGGGATTACCTTTCTATCAGGAAAAGAATGAAGTGTGAAAAGCAATCTGAGAAACGGCAGCTCCGCTGATATAGAACTTGGGCGGATGCAATTATGCCAATGACAGATCATTTTTGACCCTATCCTTCACTGTTATGGATGACAGTTTGCTGTTGTTTTGTTTTTCTACTACATACAGTTGAAACATTGCCTTGTAAGGAGCAATGACATGGCAAATATAGAGCAGTTTTCTCCACTGGTGCTTACTCATATGTCACCAAGAATGATAGATTTACTCCCCCTCTCCTCTCTTTTTCCTTCTCTGGATCAGGCACTCGCAAGAAGGCTGGACGCTCAGTGAGAGCAGTATCTTCTCTTTGTTGGATGGATTCATGCAGAGATGTACACACCTTCTTGAGGTAACTAATTAGCCAGTAGGAGCCAGGATCTTGCGTAAACCGAACACTGACAGGTCACCTTTGTACCACACTAAAAATATCAAATAACTTAAATGAATTCATTACCTTTATAACTTAAGTAATGGGTCACAGCTTATATATTTAAATTCACATAACTTGGGGCTTATGTACACTTAAATGTTCGAGACTATGTAACTCTGTGTTTTATTGATGTACTTTAATTATTAAGTTCAATGGGGGTTAAGTGTAAGTGTTAAGTTCAAACTTATATTATTATATTATTATTATATTACTTATATTATACTTATATTATTATATTATTATTATATTACTTATTTGTAATAATCCACCCATCAGTGCATTAGTTCTCTTCTATGTCCAATCACGTTAAATAAAGACCAGCAAAACTTTTTGATACCCACTCTAAATTTACATATCTAAAAATTCTCATTATCATTTAAGACTTACATGTACATTTTTACATGTGTTTTGGTTAAAGGCCCAGCAGGGGCAGCTTGGTCGTGTTGGGATCTAAACCCATAATCTTACAATCAGAAGTCCAATGGAATACTGCTATAGGAGGGTTAGGGAATTTTACCCCTTTCCTGTTAAAAAACTAATGCAACCTAATGCTGCACTTCTCCACCACTGTGCACCGCATTAAACCCTCACTGTGCAGCGAATGCCCACACTTCAATAGAATTCAAGGCTGTTAGATTAGAGAATAAATAAATTACTTTCGAAGGAAAAGATAAACCAGCATCAGCCCTGAATCCTTTTTTTCTCCTGCAGTGCAGTATTGACCTCTTTGCCACTTTCACTTCCATTTGTTTACACTGTCACACACACTTACTCTGGCTGGCTGGCTGGCTGGCTGGCTGGCTGGAGCTTCCACCAGTCACCTTGCACCTGGACTTCTTTTGTTGGGGCATGAAAATGTTTGATGTATCTACGCTGGCATAAGACATATGTGTACATCTCATAGCACAAACACACGCACACACACTTAAGACGTATTGTAGTTTCAACATAATGTCAAATAAACATATGACTGTGGAGAAAGAAATATAAGGACATGTTTACTGTATGCTTCACTGAAATTACATTGAAATTACATTACAGATACTCTTATACAGAGCCACCTACATGTATCTTATTTGTAATTAAACTGAGGGTTAAGGGCCTTGCTTAGGGGCCCAGAAGTGGTAGCTTGGTGGTGCTGGGAATTAAACCATCAAGTCCGACACTTTAACCACTGAGCTACCAAATGCTAAGTAATCAAACTGTAATTTACAATAGTTCCTTATTTATACCACACTAAAATTTAAAATAATTTAAACTCGATCATTTGCTTGAGTAAACTCGCTCGGGGGAAGTGGTGGAGCAGTGGTTAAGGTGATGGCTTGCTCATTGGAAGATTGGGGTTCGATTCCCGGCACCACCAAAAGATTGATGTAAGTCGCACTTTGGTGTCTGCCAAATGCTGAAAATGTAAATGTTCCCTTTATAACTTAAATAATGAGTCACAATGTATATATTTAAGTATACATGGTCTGTAGACTGTACTTACATTTTCAGGTTCATTTAACTTGGTGTTAAATTGAAGTGTTGAGTTCAAACTCCCGTCCTCTAATTCACGTTAACAGGCGAGACTTAAAGCTCCTCCTTTTTGTAATAATCCACACATTTAATGTAATAATTTGTTCTCTTTTTGAGTTATGGGTTCAAAATGCTAATGTTTAGTCAAGATAACTGTAAACAAGGGTTTACAGTGCACAACATTGCTGAAATCTTCATTTTTATTGGCTAGAATACCTGTAACAACAGTTACAGTGGTGTGAAAAAATGTTTGCCCCCTTACTGATTTCTTATTTTTTGCATTTTTGTCACACTTTAAATTTGTCTACAAATGGCAAAAACATGGAACAGTGGAGAACCTTCCCAGGAGTGGCTGGCCGACCAAAATTACCCCAAGAGCGCAGCGACAACTCATCCAAGAGGTCACAAAAGACCCCACAACAACATCCAAAAAAACTGTTGGCCTCACTTGCCTCAGTTAAGGTGAGTGTTCATAACTCCACCATAAAAAAGAGACTGGGCAAAAATGGTTTCCGAAGATGGAGTTCCAAGACGAAAACCACTGCTGAGCAAAAAGAACATAAAGGCTTGTCTCAGTTTCGCCAGAAAACATCTTGATGATCGCCAAGACTTTTGGGAAAATACTCTGTGGACTGACGAAACAAAAGTTTAACTTTTTGGAAGGTGTGTCTTCCATTATGTGTGGCGTAAAAGTAACACTGCATTTCAGAAAAAGAACATCATACCAACAGTAAAATATGGTGGTGGTAGTGTGATGGTCTGGGGCTGTTTTGCTGCTTCAGGACCTGGAAGACTTGCTGTGATAAATGGAAGCCTGAATTCTGCTGTGTACCAAAATATCCTGAAGGAGAATGTCCGGCCATCTGTTTCTGACCTCAAGCTGAAGCGAACTTGGGTTCTGCAGCAGAACAATGATCCAAAGCACATCAGCAAGTCCACTTCTGAATGGCTGAAGAAAAACAAAATGAAGACTTTGGAGTGGCCTAGTCAAAGTCCTGACCTGAATCCAATTGAGATGCTGTGGCATGACCTTAAAAAGGGATTAATGCTCGAAAACCCTTCAATGTGGCTGAATTACAACAATTCTGCAAAGATGAGTGGGCCAGATTTCCTCCACAGCGCTGTAACAGACTCAGTGCAAGTTATCAAAAACGCTTGATTGCAGTTGTTGCTGCTAAGTGGCGCCCAACCAGTTATAAGGTTTAGGGGCAAACACTTTTTCACACAGGGCTATGTAGTTTTGGATGTAGTTTTCTCTTAATAATAAAAACCTTCAATGTGTTTACTTGACTAATATTTAATCTGTTTGATGATCTAAAACATTAAAATGTGACGAACATGCAAAAAAATAAGAAATCGGTAAGGGGGCAAACAGTTTTTCACACCACTGTATATTTTGTCTTTACGGTCTGTCTATAAAGTATCCAGTAATTGTCAATAAAATTAGAACAGGTTGGGCGTGACGCAAACGCTTCAGAGGTTGTCAATTATATGACAAGCAGAACACCAGAGAATTTGGAACACGTACAGACTACAATCAACAAAGTGCTGAATTCTTCGCACGGCTAGCCATGAAGCAACTGGAGATGGATTGTGGGTTTCGGCTATAATAATGAAGGCCTCCTTGTCCCAATGGAGGTTGCCTGGTTTCTTAACACCCAAAGAAGTAATGGCAGCAAGCTCAGAACCGGGTTAATTGTAATTAACGTGTAGTTACGATGTAGTTAACATTGAGAAATATTTTGAAGAGTGGAAGAACCGTGTGAGGAACCGAGGTGCCACCTTTAAAGAATCATTGTCCTTAATACAATGTTCCTTCAGATTCTTTTCAAATCTATTTTATTTTATTGACTTTTTACAGACGCTCTAAATAAGTGGAATTTGTATTATGGGTATTTTACAACAATAAATGTGGCTATTATTTTTATATGTTCAGTTGTTAATGAGTTAAAAACTGTAGTTAAAATCACAGATTTATATGAAGAAAATGAAATATTTGGATGGTAAAATATCCACATTTTTTTGATCAGATCCCTTTTGTTTATCCTTACATAGTTACTTTTACTTTTCCAGTCCAAGTTATACTTGACCCCTAAACTTTTTGTTTTTGAATTTCTTTTCATTCACACCTTTTCCGTCTCTTTCTCTCCGGCAGGTGTGTGAGTGTCAGGAGCAGTTTGCTCGTCGTGCCGAATGTGTACAGCTGCCAATGCCGTGCTTTGCAGGACATCAAGGGCCAGAGATCACCAGGAAACTGTTGAAGATTGAAGCCATGTTCAACATGATTTTGCAGAATTTGTGCTCTGAGTCAGAGGGAGTTTTTGAGCTCAAAAGTACCACCTGGCATGAATCCTTGAACAGGTAAGATGTATATTCGGTTGCGTTTCCTAATCAGGTTTGTCCATTATGTGGTTCATGATCGGTGTTCTACTGACAGCCATGCGGTTGTTCCTCAAGCTGTTGCCAGATTGTTTAAAAAATGTTTGTAAGAAGTGGTAGCTCGGTGGTTAAAGTGTTTGGCCTGCTGACCAAAAGGTCATGGGTTCAGTTCCTAGCACCACCAAGCTGCCGCTGCTGGACTGATATGGCCAGGCCCCTAACCCTCAACTGCTCATTTGGATTAAAATGTAAGATAAACAATAGTCGCTCTGAAAAAAAGGCGGTCTGCCAAATGCTAGGAATGTTAATGAAATATGCTGTGGCCATAGGAATTTTTATGGGGATTAAATCTATGAGGAAATGGTTGGACTGGGAAAAATATAGTGTCCTGCACAGAGCTTTATTTACCTTCATCCCCACTCAGTTATAACCACAACGTCCAATTACAAAATTGCACCATTTGTAATTTATAACTTAAATCTTTGTCTAAATACCCCACCATAAACAATGGACATGGTATGTATGTGTGTTAAATATATACTTAGTGCATTAGCCCCTGTGTAAAGACTTGGGTCAACCACTGGCCTCCAAACACTGCGGACCCAATGCCTTGTAGAACATTATAGGGAGGCATCAGGCATGTGTTTGTTCTGATGGACCAGAAGACGGAATTGGGGTCAAGGAAGGTTGTAGGGTCGGGATGTTGTTTCCAAGACAAACAGCTGTGCTTTTGCCTGAGGCAGGTGTTACACAGTGCAGCAGCATATTAAAAGCAACTAAAACACTACCTGTCTGTGTCAGGACTGTGTAAATGCGCTGGTGGTGTGTTTGGAATAGGAGTTTATTTATAGGACATACTGTCAATATAAAAGACGCCGGCCTTTTTTTTTTTTATACTGTGCTATACTGTAAATTTGTTCATTAGTTTTGATCCTCTCTTTAAGTGAATAGCACAACCCGTGGTTGAGCCCTTGAGCCCTAACTACTCAGTCGTGTAAGTCGCTGTGGATAGAAGCGTCTGTTAAATGACATGAATGTAATTGCATGTTCTGTGTGTGTGTCTGTTAAAAGATTTCGGTCCGCAGTGAAGGAACTGGAGCTCATGGTGCAGAAGTTGATCAGCACAGCTTTTTCGACAGTCAAAACAGTGGAACATGGAATTCAACTCATCGACCTCTTTCGTCACTTTTCTACACGAGAGGTCTTACTTTTGGGCAGTTTTAACACGCCCGTCCTTCTATTCCTACAGTTTTAAGGTTTACAGTATGCAAGATTAATTTACTGTGCAGGGTGGATTTAAAGTGAGACCTGACTATATATATTATTAGTGTGTAATAGTAGCAGAATTTAACAAAATGACTTAGTGGTAGTTCAGTGGTTAAGGGATTGGACTGATTTACAAATCATAGCTTTAATCCCCAGCACCACCAGTCTGCCACTCCTGGGCCCCTGAGCAAGAATTTAAATCTCTAATTGCCCATTTGGATAAAAATGAAATAAAATATCCCAGCCAGAAGCAAGATTATCTTACTATACGGTATACTGCATGTCATTTAGTATATTAACCTGCTTCTTTACCTAGTTTTAGTCATTTTAGCCATTTTTGTCACGCCAATTCCCCCAAGAAACGCTAAAACAGAAGTGGCAATTAAACAACGTTACATGTCATGAAAACCGGAGAAACAGCGGTATCACGAGTTTTGATTTTAATCTGCTTCTCTCCTGGGATTAAACAGGTACAACTGGAGGTTAAACACATATTTAAAGTTTACAATGTAAATATCTGTCTCCAATACTTTAAATTCAGTCTCTGTCCCAGGAATAATCTTCCAGTAATAGTCTTTAATCAGAACCGTTCGACGTTAAGCTTTTATCATGAGCTCATGTTTCTGCATCAGATGCTTTTGTGTTGCTTTTTTTATTAAACAATTATTTTGTTATTTTAGAGGTTTTCTATTGACGTCCAAGTCTAAGTCTTTTTTTTCTATTCGGCTGTTCTATTTAAATTTAATGATTTTAGCCTGCAAGCCTGTCAGAAAGACTCTAACTCTAAAACGTTAGCTAGGGAACTAGCTAAATTAAAAACATACAGTTCACTCAAACCTAAGCTTTCAACTGATTGCGTAGCGGACAAACACACTTTCTGCACTTTTTTTTCAATCAGAGGAAATGCTGGGTATTTAACGAAAAATAACTTGGAGAGTAATAAATAAAGTTGAAAGCAAAGGGCAGTTAACAAAAGCGGGTCTATACATTGCAGAGCAATTCTACCTCAGCCTCTCTGAGCATCATGGCCAGAAAACCAGATGGGAGAGACAATGTGTTTTATGGTAGGCTGGACCCCCAGCTGCTTAGCTCATCTTGGTAAACAGTATGATAATTCGTTTCCTAATCTAATCTTAGACTCCAGCGGCCTGTAAAAACAAACCTAAGGTCTAATGTGTCAACCGAAGGGATCCCACACAGGTTGAAAGTGTTTTTTTTTTAAAAAGTGTATACTATGAATGATCGAAATGAGTTCATTACATCGCTTAGCATAAAATTACATTGTTAACAAACATTTTGGATATTTTAGTTATATTCCAGTCATATTTAAGCTCGATTCAGATAGCCATCTTTAATCACAGAATATTAGTCTGTTACACAACCCAATCATTCCTAAACAATGCAGTCAGACAAATAAATAACAGACGTGCTAGTCTGAAAACAATAAGTAAGGGAAAAAGCATGACTGCTGCAGATAACTAAAATAAGTTGTTTTAAAGGCTTTGTCATCATCTTTTCTTTGGTCATCCATTCCATCCATCCATTCATCCATCCATTCATTCATCTATTGTCTGTACCCACTTATTTCTAATTAGGGGGATCACGGGGATCTGCTGTAGTCTATATCCTGGACAGATCGCAAGTCCATCACAGGACCACATACAGACAAACAACCACACACACACACACACACACACTCACACTCATTCCTATGGGTAATTTAGAACAACCAATCAACCTAACATTTTTTTGGAACGTAGGAGAAAACCGGGGTATTTAGAGTAAACCCACACAAGCACAGAGAGAACATGTAAACTCCACACTCCACAGAAAGACCCCTGCTGGGGATATGAACCAGAGACCTTCTTTCTGTGAGCACTGACCAGCTCCCTTTTGACCACAAGACCACACATCAATTCTAATTACCTTTTTTTCAGCACTTCCTCAGCTCAGCTTTTGTTGCCTCGTCCTTGTTCATTTGCAGGGCATCTAGAGCAGGTGCTAGTGCCCCGTGTGTGCAGGCTCTCTGCTGAAGTGCTCCCTCTTTTGTTATCTGCAGTACATGTGATTAATATCAATTTACCTCAGCCTACAGTAATTACCATGGTTTAACTTGTACTCTATTTCTCGGGTCTTTTATTCTTCATCCATTAGGTTTCAGCCTCTTATGCCTTTCTACTCTTTCTCTTGCTTTTTTTCTTAGGCTATTAGACAGACTTTAGAGAAACAGACAAAGGAGGTGTGCGGTTTGTTCGCCAAGGATCTGGAGCTACTGAAAGCAAAGCTGGGCCAAAAGAAAATCTGCAACCCGGCACATATGCCTTTCTATGCAGGCCAGGTTCACTGGATCCGTGCCATGCGGGAACGTATAGACAAGCAAATGGAGGTACGTGTGTGTGAAAAGGTGTCAGAGTCACTGGGTGTTGAACATTTTATTATCCAGTAGTTGGTCCGCTACTACAAAATGTGGTAATATTGTTATTGTTTTAGAGATTGCTTTGAAAATCAACACAAAAATCAATCCCCCAAAAAATTAAAACGCAGAAATACAAACAGAAAACCGTTTAAACTAATCAGTATGGTGCTGTTCAGTCTTTTTGGTGTCTTAAAACGTCCACATAGCAGGGTTAGCGCAGAATTAGCAAAGGCTCACTGTAACCGGAAAGGCAAAATTAAAGCGGAAAGGTGTTTACATTTAATCCCGATCTAGCAACAAGAAATCATGTCCAGAATTCAATTCAATTTAGTTTTATTTGTATACCACTTTTAACAATGGACATTATCCTAAAGCAGCTTTACATGATTAATGTTAGGAAAAAAAACCTGTTGCTTTAGTCCTGACAAATTTAGTGTAAAATTAAAAGAAAAGAAACATGCAAATATAAAAAAGGAGTGAAAATAAAACTGGGAGATCATTCTGGGAGAAAAGGGGTACACAGGATTGTAAGCACTTTGCTGTAAATGACCAATCTGGAAGCAGATAGACCAGACATAAACGCGAAGGCCATCCGGAAAAAAAACTGTAAGCCCATTTCTTCCAGTCGTAAAAGTTAAAGCTGTGCATCAGATAAACCCTCATACTGTATAAACCCCCACTATGGGCATTAAAGCGTCTACAGGATCTTATTAGCTGGGTTGTACCCAGCATGTATGCAGACTTGATCAACCCGTGTAGGTGAGCTCTGTAGGGCTTTGGCTACAAATGAATTCGATTACTGACTATCCTCTTCACTGATCTGAGACCAGCCGGTGTCACAGTGCAGCTTAACTGCATTTTAAATTCCTGGGAGGTGTCGACTGCTGGGATCAGCCAGCTCCAAGACCGTTGGAACTCAGCCAGATACCTTCCATCCTCACAAGCCTTAACACTATTAAACCCAGCTGCTTCTCCTCTGTGTTTCTCTCACCATGTGGAAACTACCACCACCACCACCACCATTCCTTTTCCGTCTTTATCTTCTCCAGCATTTCACTCCATATTTTTCAACCTTTCGTTTATTCTCTCAATATTTGGCCGCATCATCAATTCACCCGAGCATTCCGACTTTCTCAAACTCAGTTTTCTGCCTTCATTAAGAACACAATTAAGGCCAGCAGAGAGCCTTAATTGCACACAGATACGATTAGCTTGTGTTTCTCTGCACAGTAACGACGGTTTTATAAAAATGTGGGAGAAAACAGAAAGCAACATCCAAAGCTTAATGTTTGCCAGATGATTTCTGTTAAGCTCAGGGACTTTCTAAGAGTCGAGCGTTTTTTTTAGCTGAACGATGGGATGTTTTTGATTTAGTGGTTCAAACCCTGTAAATGTTTGACTCACTCAGCTTCCTGTGCAGTTGTTTGCAGTTGTAAGTTGTTGGCATGCATGATTCCATATGTTAAAAATGTCACTTACTGCTTTGTGCATGTGTACAATAAAAAAAAAAGCATGTGTGCATGCAGGATACTTCTATCCTGTCTGATCTGTCGAATCATATTCGTGTGATTGTGTGTGTGTGACCAGGTCCTGCAGCACTTCATGCCGGATAACGATAATGAGCGGGAAGTGGAGGAGACTTACAAGCATCTGGTACACTCAATGGATCAACGGGTTAGAAGGCTGTTTAATGAATGGAGCCAGAATCTGGATCACCACAACCTCAAGAGACTTGACCAACCTCTTATGATCCGCTGTGCGGAAAAAGCAGGCATGCTGGACATCCACTTTAATAAGTATGTGCCCCCCCCCCCTTTTATTCATGATTTTTTTTTTCTCTCTTAGGCTGCATTTACACTGCAGATCTTAATATCCAATTTTGATTTTGTATTTTTGACGACCCATCTACTTACATCTACTATTAAAACTGCGTATCTGAATCCTGCAGTAGACATACTGACTGCACAGGAAGTAAAAATGTCCTGATAATCAATGGTACAAAATGATTTGCTTTCTAAACCATATTTAAAGGTTGACAAAATAATGACAACAATTGACAGGTGAAAATCCGATCTCTCTGCTTACATAGCAGACGCTATAACACATATCCGATTTATATCTGGTTTATTTTCACATATAAATGAGGCCTGAAACCCATCTGAAAATATCAGAATCCATGTGCTTACACGGTCGTGAGTCATATCCGATTTGTGCCACATTGAAGGTAAAAATGAAAATTGGGTCACTTGATACATGCAGTGTAAATGTGGTCTAAAACCCCATTCAGACCGGATTAGTTTTACAAGACGTCGTTAGAGAAATCTGTGTTTTGCAGACGTACTTTAAGATTTTAATCCCGTCCGAATATGACATGTTTGTGTTTTTTTTTCACCCGACCTTCCAGAGTAATCTGCCTACTGCTTTTTGAGTATCACTCGGCGATCCCCGGAGAAATCGGATCTCTTCTAAATGCGAATGTCTGTAAAAAAAACAAGAAGAGCCAAATTACTGTTAAGACTGCCTACGATAGAGTCCGTGTCAGGCACAATCACTTTTATTTCTGTACCCGACTACATAATGTATAAATTATATAACTTAAAAGTTATATGTTATTTTTTTTTTTTCAAAACAGGAACTAAGTATACTTAAACAGACATGGACTGATGAGAATTGCAACTGAAATGTCGTTTGGAAATCTAGTGCCGTCCGAATAGGGCTCTATTTGCATGACTTTTTAAGCATTTAGTTGGCTATGGCTTTAGACATTATCAGCTGTAGTAAATTATATATGTACTTAGGCCACAAACTCACCTTCACTTAAATACTCGAATGTATTAGTTGTATTCCTAAACATCTGTGTGTTTTGTGTGTATAGGTGCATCCTTAAGATGTTTAATGAGATCCATTACTGGAAGCAGCTGAAGTTTGAGATTCCGCACGTTGTGTCCGCGATCTGTCATCGCAAAGAGGAACTACATACCTTGAGGGAGAATGTCCTACTGCTGGTTAAAGACTACAATAGGTCTGAATATTAGTGCAATAATCACACATACATACTCACATGGCCATACGGTGCATAATTAATATCCCAAGCTGCTTCCTGTTACAGGATACTGATAGCTTTCTCTATATTTAGGGTTCAAACGGTATTTTTTTTAACCATTTTACAGCTATCATTTTATAATTATTCTTTAGGTGAGGATGACATTGTACTGCCCCCTTTCACTATTAATACTGCCCTAGCGCTAGCATTTTCAAATCTTCTCTCTGGTGTTATACCAGTCTCAGGTAGAAGTTGTAACCCAAATGATTGAGGCTTTGAGTTGATTGGAAGATCCCGGTCAAGCCTCCCTACTGGCAAACTGCCATCCCTTTTGCTTCAGGAATGCCGACAGTAGGAAAGGTTTCCTCCATTTTATCATTTAAGAAGTCTATATTTCATTTGTAGTTCCTTTATAAATCGGACATACAGTAAGTAGGGCTGTGTAAAAATATCGATACAGCTAAGCATCATTATATTTTTTCATGATTTCGTATCAATATTATAACCTCTAATATCGTTTCTTATTTAAATCATCAGTGTGTGTGTCAAATGACTTCCTCCTTCGCTCCTGTAGTTGCCACTGACACATACAACCAGTTTCAAAAGCAGACATGGCGGAAACAATAAGGGCGCCTCCGACTTGGTATTTCTTGTTTTTAGCTGCTTGTTACTTTTAATGTTTGCAATGTGTTACATTGCAAAATATCTTTATATATTGCATTGTGACTATTTATTGGCTCTTGCCAATCAACAGCCCTAATAAAAAGTAAACAATTAAAATACTCAGTCAGAAGAATTAAGATTAAACAGGGTGTTTTAATAATATAACAATACTTGTAAATGGTAAATAGTTCCAGTATGTTTCTATCACACCTCTAGGCAGGATAAATGCATTAATTATTGCCATTGTGCATAGCAGCCGTGTTGATCATGTAGTCCTCTAATCCCAGGGCACAAAATAAACATATTTCATTTAGACTTACAAACAATGCAGTATAATACAATCCTCCTATATCCATAATCACAATAATCACACAACCACATGTTGCTTTTTTTTTTTTCATTCTTGTATCGTCGTGCACGTGTTAGCTCTAAAAGTTTCATGAGCTTGCAACACTTGCTTTCACATGAATTGAAACTCCTCACACTCCTTTTTCTGACCTTCCCAGTGGGGTATAATAACATCCTACATTGTTCACATAAGCTTTATAATACCCACACAAACTCACACACACTCACAAACCAAACACTTCAGACTTAAGCACCCTTTGTAGTTTGAAGAGAGACCCAGTGAATCATCAGCATCATATTGTCACTACATTTATAGCATTGTGGAGATGCCCGTTTAAAATAAACACTTCAAGCCAACACATTCCGACGAGTGTTTTCCTCTGGCTTGTGGGAGCTTCAAAATTCAATCATTCTTCAATCAAATATTAAAATGATTTATTGTGTTTATGAAATAGTCTTGTATGTGTGTGTAAAAACACAGCAGAAATGACCCCGCTGATAAGGTGTCAAGCATTGAAACAAGCAGTAAAATTTTGATGAAAACCCATTTTCTGTTCACAAACACATTTTCACGCTTTAACAGGATCATCGCGGCTCTTTCTCCCGAAACCCTGGGTTTATTTCATGAGCGCATCAATTTCTTAGATAAGCAGATACAGCCTGGTCTGTCCAACCTGCTGTGGTCTTCTCCGGGAGCAACCAGCCTCTTCATCGGGGATTGCAGAATACATGTCAGCAAGGTCAGCGTCCGTTAACCTACTCATCACTACACCAAACTGTCCACCGCATGCTAACGAATAACAGAAGTCAGATGTGCTTTGAATATACTGTATATATGAGATATAAGAATAGGAGTAGTGAATAGGTGGGTTCACATTGTGCAATATTTATTAGTCTTTTGTGATTGTTGTTTGTCAAACACGATTCCTAGGTCACAGTGTAGGATCGCCGTTGTTAAAATGTCAGACTGTACGACTGTCCAAACACGTAATGGACCTATACACAAAAAGAAGACTTGTCCAAAGTTTTATGTCAATCTGTGACTCATTCAGTAACCCACATTCTCTCGCTAACCGGCTAAATAGCTAGCAGCAAACAGCAACGACGCCACATCGTACAAACACTCCTTTTTCCATCATACGTTAGCAAGTTTCTTTCCTTGCTGTTCTGTCCACCGGACTCATTTTCCCGCCATAGTTTAAAGTTGTCACGCTTGATATAATTGCATTATCAGTTTCGGCGTTTCTGTTGGTTCTTAGTCGCACTGCAGGAAAGAGTCTGAAAACTTTTGCCAGAATTTCATCAGAGGAAAAAAATGATAGCAATAGTCATTAATCAACTGTCGATGAACATGTCAAACCCGCCATGAAAGACAACAGATTTTAGCATAGGATTATTAAATTTTTTAAATTTTTCTCAGGCGACCAAATCCTGGCCAAAATCGCACAGTGTTTATCCGGCTTAAGATATTACAAGATCCTTGGCCACAGAATGTGTGCCAGGCTGAAGATGCGGATTATTATTAGTACAACAAACATTACTGATTGGTGGTCATTTTTACTTAAGAGACCCAACAAAGGTGAACAATGGTCCTGTTAGCAGGTGTAAAGAGCTGTGATGCATAATTATAATCATATATAGAGCGAATTACATTTATGTAACTGAGCAACTTGCAGGGCTAAGAATCTTGCTCAGGAGCCCTTGCTCAGTGTTAACTTGGTGGTTCTGGGAGTAAAACCCACAATCTTATGGTTAAGAGTCCGACACTTTCACCAACTAAATCGCTACCACCTCTTAAATCAATAACTCTGAAAATAATTATGGAATAAGGATTTCTAAACAGGACCGAAACTACATGTGGAACAAGTTTAAAAATTCCTTTTAGTTGGGTTCTTCCCAAAAAGAAGCACTTCAAAAGCATTTTTCAGAAACAAGGATTTGGGAAAACAACATGTACAGTATTAATACTTGACAAAAGAGGCTTCAGGCACTCATAAAAATGGTAACACAACATTTAACTTTAATAAAGTCTAAAAGTATCAGATACTGTTGACAAATAGGTGTGTAGGGAGCAGCAGGCAAGCAGCCAGAAAGCCCTTTCGATGCGCAATTAGTTTAGAGCAGTAAAGGAGAGCATTCTGGGATAGAAGATGAGGTGGAGGAGGAGGAGAACAGTGTAACTGAGCTCTTTTCCAGCTGGAGGGTTTAACTAGTGGTGGATGTAGAAGTGTTATAGACTAATAGAAGGTTAAGACTAATGACTATAATTATTCATAAGGTTTTATTTACTTTTTAATGTTCACTAGTCAACATTTTAGAAAAAGTTGTCCTAAAACCACAACAATGCCCGTTCTTGTCTTAGAACAAATTTGATGATTTTTTTTTGTTCTGTATAGAACCATCAAAAAAGCTTTTTGCTCCATAGATAATAGATAGTCTGCTAATAAATAGTCTATTGATAGATAGTCTGTTGATAGATAGTCTGTTGATAGATAGTCTGTTGATAGATAGTCTGTTGATAGATAGTCTGTTGATAGACAGTCTGTTGATAGATAGTCTGTTGATAGATAGTCTGCTAATAGATAGTCTGTTGATAGATAGTCTGTTGATAGACAGTCTGTTGATAGGTAGTCTGCTAATAGATAGTCTGTTGATAGATAGTCTGTTGAGAGACAGTCTGTTGATAGATAGTTAGTTGTTAATAGATAGTCTGTTGATAGATAGTTTGTTGATAGGACAGTCTGTTGATAGGTAGTCTGCTAATAGATAGTCTGTTGATAGATAGTCTGTTGATAGATAGTCTGTTGATAGGTAGTCTGCTAATAGATAGTCTGTTGATAGATAGTCTGTTGATAGACAGTCTGTTGATAGATAGTCTGTTGAGAGATAGTCTGTTGAGAGATAGTCTGTTGAGAGACAGTCTGTTGATAGATAGTCTGTTGATAGATAGTCTGTTGAGAGACAGTCTGTTGATAGATAGTCTGTTGAGAGACAGTCTGTTGTAGTCAATCAATCTAGGGTTTGAGTAAACTGTATGTTTTTAGATTTAGAAGTTTAAATGAGTTTTACCCTCTTTTTTAATAAATACACATATGACTTTCATGTCTCTGGTTGATTAGAGGTCCATGCAACAAATAGCAACAAAACTGGATTTAAATCAAAGAAATAAAGATAAAATAAAATAGTAGGAAGAGTATCTATAGCATCAACAGCAGCTATAGAGCAAAATAAACCCCATAAAATGGTTATAAACATACTTAGATTATTACCTACAACAAAAATAACAACAACAATGACAACACTATAGTGATACTAAAAAATGAGCCTTAATGTAGAGTTTAGTTTCTAAGATAACTGCAAATCATGAAAATGTTATATTACACAGTAATTACACATTCCTGTAACATCTATGTTTGTGACTATAAAGAATTGCACATTTGTGTCGAGAATAAGTGAGTGAATGTGTGTTCTTGGTTCTTTTTCTTCCAGCCAGGGTATTTTCCAAAATAAGCTCCACATCTAAAGAGATTATTGGTGATAAATGTATTTTTATAAAACTGAAAGAAGATGGTGGAGTTGGTGAAAGGAAATTGGTTGTGAAGCATCACTGTAAAGTTGACACCAGGCAAAGCGCTGGGCGGTGGTAGCTCAGGGTTCGATTCCCAGCACCACAAAGATGCCACTGCCGGGCCCCTGAGCAAGGTTCTTAACCCACAGTTGCTCAGTTGTATGAAAGAGATAAGGTCCTTAACCCTTTTTGCTAAGTTGTATATAAAAGAGATAAATGTAAGTCGCTCTGGATGAGGGCATCTGCCAAATACTGTAAATGTAATTGTAAATTAAGTTACGGATTAGTGGTCAAGTTGTTGGACTTGGAATCGGAAGATATCAGGTTCAAAGCTGGGCCTTAACTTTCCACTGCTCAGGTGGATAAATGTAAGTCGCTCTGAATAATAATGTTTACCAAATGCCAAAAATAGCAATATGCAGCAAACCTGGCAACCTTTACCAACTTTGCTGAATGAATAATGAATAATTAAATGAATAATGTGGGTTATTTTTTTAGTGTTTATGCCAAATGGAAATCATTGTAGAAATGAAGGAAGCCCTATTTAAAATGTTGACTGGTAGCGTGTGCAAGCAGGCTAGGTGATAAATTCATGCTATGGCTGGCACTTTATTATGCAGCCTGTATATTAAGTTGTGATGTGTTATGAACCGGCAGTGGCCTGCAGTGATGTGGTAAATACACACAGAGGCAGAGACATGACTGCCTCGTCTCGTGTAATAAATGCCACTCGGGCACGGATCAGCAAAAGAAAAAAAAACAGCCTTGGTGTGATGCCTTCCTCTTTTGGCTCTCGCTCTTTCTCTCCCCTCTCTCTGTTTCTCTCTCTCTCTCTCTCTCTCTCTCTCTCTCTCTATTTTTATTTTGCTCGTCCTGTATTAGTTTGTTTACCTGTGTCTGTGTGTTAGTCAGTTCCAATTAGATGCAATATCAAGTTTATGTCTGAGTCAATATCAGTCATTGGTCAGGAGAGTGTCAGGTGAAGGACAGAAGCTCTTTGTCCAAACATCTGGACACACACACACACTCATATACAACCACTCATCTACATAAGTATCAAAGCTTATCCGTTGCTACATTTAGAAATACTATAGGGACAACACACAGGCACATAACTTTAGGAAGTGGTGCAGCGGTTGAGATGTTGGACTCCTAATCAGAAGATTGTGGGTTTAATTCCCACCACCAAACTGCCCAGATAGATAAAAAAGCAAGAAAAATGTAAGTCTCTTTGTAGAATGGGTGTCTATTATATGCCAGAAATGTTTAAAAAAATGTAGATATGGGAGGCTAGATGTGAAGCCGGGGGTGAGAAGAGGATTAGTCGAAGTATAAGAAAGACTCAGCGCAGGAGGGGGAAGCCTAGAAAGCCCTGGGTAGTGTTTTTACAACGCCCACTGCTTCACAGCAGTATTAAGAAAGAGATGATTTGAGGATAGAGCATGTCTTGTATAATTTAGCATGTGTATTAGGAGTTTACACTTGCTGAGGAAAATCATGTGCTTCCTGTTTAGAATAAATTAGACGTAAAAAAAGTGCAAATCAATCCTGTTTCCTAAAATAAAAAAATGTAAATTTTGATATTTATTTGCTCCCCCAACATTGTTTGCTTTACGAATTCTCACCTCGTCCCTTCATTTCCTGTCTGTTCCGTCTACAGGTACAGTTAATGGTAGACGATTACAAAGCTGCC
This sequence comes from Bagarius yarrelli, assembly GCA_005784505.1. Taxonomy (NCBI): domain Eukaryota; kingdom Metazoa; phylum Chordata; class Actinopteri; order Siluriformes; family Sisoridae; genus Bagarius; species Bagarius yarrelli. The sequence goes on from VCAZ01000020.1 coordinate 814,786, forward strand.
CACCTGGCAGTCTGTCAGCGCTGCAGTGAGATCAGCGAGCTGTTGCTGGTGCATCTTGACGGCGCGACGGTCTACAAAGTGCAGGAGTTTGAGCAGGTCCAACAGGAGCATCAACAGAAGCAGCTTCGTTGTCTGCGAACTGCACACCAAGATATCGTCGACATCATGAGCAAAATTTACGAGACCTTTCGCAGAGATGGTACCAAGGTGTGTAGAGGTTCGAGTTTTCACTCAAACGGTTTTCAGGCTTGACGCCATCCTGTCGTCCGTGTGTGTAAAGTAATTAGCAGATTGGAAGATGGATGGACGTATGTGTCCGTGATGTGTGTGTTGTACGTTTGTATGGTTTCAGGTGCAGCATCACTGGGTGTCATACACGGAGAAAATTGATCGCATGGTGGAAGAGGCTTTGCGTCTAAACATCAAGTGCTCCTTACAGGCTCTCTCGAAAGAAATTAATGAAGACAGCAAAAATTCTCCTAATCCATTATTTAAAGTTCAGGTGGTTTTAACACCAGACACACCTGAGACTAACGCACAGGTAACACATAACTTCGTTACACATTTTTTAATAAAATATTTTCTCGGGACCCAGACTTGTGCCCTATGTTGTAGAAATTATGTTTTCATAGCTATGTGGTCATTTTGGGCTTTCTAGTAATATGTCATTTGATTGGCTGGGACCCTAGAAACTAGTGCATCCAAAATGGCCACCATAAAAACAAGCAGGTTGTATGAAAAAATGTGAAAAATGTAAAAAACGAAAGGAGGAGGATATCACCCAAAACAGTAAAAGTTGATGACACCTAGAAGGATATACAATTTTGTACATATACGTAAGAAATAGATTTAATGATAAAAAAAAAAATACTATTTTACTTATAATATAATTCATAGTTTCATTTAAATAAGCTTCACTCATTTTATTATTCACCTTTTAAAAGTTTCTTTAACTCAACATTTACAGCATTTAGCAGATACACTTTTCCAGAGCGAATTACATTTTACGCAACTGGGGGTTAAGGGCCTTGCTCAGGGGCCCAGCAGTGTCAACCTGGTGGTGCTGGGAGTCGAACCTGTTCTTCAAATTAGCAGTTCAACGCCTTAACCACTGGGCTACCACTTCCCCTTTTTGTTACTAAATTTTTTTGAGTCATGAAATAAAAAAAATCATTAAGAAAACATTAAGCAAAAAATATTAAAAAAGATTTCCTCATCCATAGTGACTTAAATTTATCACATTTTTTTATTCATCTGAGCAGCTGCGGTTTAGGGGCCTTGCTCAGGGGCCCAGCTGGGCAGTTTGGTGGTGCTGAAAAATTGAACCCATAATTATCTGATCACAAGCCTTAACCACCTTAACCACTGCCATGGATTAACATTCAGATACAACATAATCGAAATGAAAAAAAAAAGACAAACCACATTATTGTCTATGTTACATATAGTAAAAATATAATTGTAAGAAATATAAATGTACCATTTTTATTTCCTGTTCATCCGTCGTGCAAAAACATGAAGACGAAAATGCCTGTTTCTCTTTCCCCATCGTATATTTTTTATAAGTTACACTTCTGAAACTTAAAATACAATTCATTTTATTTCAGTTGAATTGCATTAGTATAAAGAAAAGCCAAGCCAAAAGCCAATCACAGCTAAACAGAAACAGTATTCCTCTCATTTCATCTTAAAAGAATGCTCATGTTATGCTGCTGTAACCCGCACCCACCTGGTTATAGATACGTAGGATATACAGTACTAGCTGACTCATTTACTTACTCACTCCAACATATTTCCAGCATATACGTATATCCAAGATTGCAAGCTGATGTAAACACTCGCTCATATAAACACGCCAGATTTCTCAGCCACACTATCGAATATAGCCAAGGGTATTTTAAACAATGTCCAGGGTCATCATGCAAAAAGCAAAAAAAAAAAAAACCTGTTTAACTTAAAGTGATGGCAACCTCTAGTATCTTTCTATCATACACGCAGGTCTGCTGGTCATAATTACAAACATGGTATAAACAGAGTCATGTATCATCTAGCAGATAAACAGATCTTATTGGCTTTGATAGATCACAATGAAAGACGAGGCTGCTTCATTTCTATGCAGCCTGGCCAATATTTCAGCACTAATTACAGCACATGACTGTTCGAACTCTAACGTCAAACTCTAAACAGTATATCTCTCCATTAGGACTAGATGAGCATGGATAAGGGGTCCATAAAGCACTTCTCGGCGGCTGGTAGAGAGTTTAAAAATGTAACTTTGGCTATATTTTTTACTCATCAATTCGATAATATAGGTTAACTTTTTAAACTAAAATTGCTTTAGTTATTAAGGTAGCCTGATTATTAGTTAAATTCACCACCAACAGAACGTTACCTTTTACATAACAAGTGAGCAGATGCCACCGCAAGCCAGCCAGCAAGAAAATTCATAGAGACGACAAAACAACCAAAAAAAGATCGTAAAAAAATTTTATCCAGAATGCAGGAAGTTTAATCAAAAATGGACGTTTTTATATAAACTATATAAAATAAACTATGTCGCATCTGTCATCTCATCTTTATCGATTAATAGTCTATATAAGTCTTAAAAAGTGATGCTCGGTTGTCTGTACAGTCTCAACAAAATAAGCAATCTATCATTATTAGGAGGCCAAATAAATATATATAAACTCATATAATAAAATCTCCACCACTTATACCAGGAGCCTTTCCCACCCATTTACATTTTACTTTACATTTAGCAGACGTCCTTATCCAGAGCGACTTACATATATCTCTATAGTTCTGGAGGATAAGGGCCACCATAGCGGTGGTAACTTGGTGGTTCTGGGAATTGAACCCTAAACTTTTAATTAGCAGTCCAACACCTGCCAAAAAAATGCTTACAAAAAATTAAAGATAAATTATTTGGCCCTCATGTTTAGAGACCCCTGGTGTACAAGGGGTTTTAAACCAACCACCAGATGGCAGCACAAAGCTTAATGCAAAGTCAGATGGAGCACAGTCTTGTGCTGCCATCTGTTGGTGTGTCTTGAAAATTTTTGATACCCTGTTGTGTATGTATGTATTATATATATATATATATATATATATATATATATATATATATATATATATATGTATATATATATTTCCTTCATCAGCAGAAGAGTGAACAAGAGTGGTGGGAGTTTAACTTGGACTGACATTATTCTAGAGTCAGTAATTTGTTTTAGAGAAAGCTGACATGGGAGTGCCTGAGGCAAATTGCTCACAGAGCGTTAGGGAAATAATCATCATGCAGGACAGGGCCACTGGATTACTTAAGATTGTGCATCAAAAGCGTGTGTGTGTGTGTGTGTGTGTGCATTACCTCCAGGTGGACTTTTCCCCGACTCTGCGTAAGTTGGCTCAGACAGTAAACAGTATCAGCTCTCAACTCTTCAAAACTATCTTAGACTTCAGGAGGTTGCCTGACATCTTCACACAAACTAGCCTCCAGAGAAAACCGATCCACAGTATAATTGGTACGTCCTATGTTTCTTTTCATTTCATACATCCTGTTCGGGCCTTAATTCGCTCAGTTCCTGTGCCTGGAATGACCCCCTGTGTTCTTTATCCACATTTTTTTTTCTTCCTAAACTCCCACTTCTGGCTTGAAGATCTCGTTTCCTTAACTTTTGTTTTTCCGCCTTTGTTTTCACCTTCATTTGTCCTTTGTTTCTCAGCTTTTCCCTCACTTTTATGCTTTATGCTTTTTAATTTTTTAATTAAACTTCACCAAGCTTGCTGCATTCAATCTCTTATTAAAATGGGCCCCTAAATGTAGTGTAATTGCTGTCATGTTGCACACGAGGTAAAAGAATCTTTTTAACCTCGTTTATGAATGTAATAAATGTTTCAGTCTGTGTACGCGTAAACTAGCATAGTACTTGGTAAAGACTCGAATAATTGTAAAATGTTAAGTAGGTACAACAAGTAAGAATGAAAAAAAAAACATTTGGTCATGTTTATTTTAACATTGAGAAAATGTTTTTTTCTTTCTGTCTCTACAGAGCAGGATGACGAGATCTGTAAGATTCGGGCTGCAATAGCTGCTGGTATGAAGACTAATGCCACACACCTGCAGGCCTACGTCAAGACCTGGGACAAGTATCGCGAGATCTGGGAGATCAAAAAAGAGCCCTTCATTCAACGATACAAGCGTCTTAATCCGTCTGTGTCCACCTTGGATGCTGACATAGCTAGGTTTGTCTCCAGACTCCTACTGGCTGCTCGTAAATTAGCTTAATATTATCATTAATTGAAGTTTTTGGGGGTTTTTTTGTGGTTAAGGTGTTGGACTGATATCTGGGAGGTTGGGGTTCGATTCCCAGCACCACCAATTTACCACTGTTAGGCCTTTAAGCAATTCCCTTAACCCCATTTTCTAAGTTATATAAAGCGATAAATGTAAGTCCCTCTGGATAAGGACATCTGCCAAATGCCGTAAATGTAAATAATGTCTATTACTCGACGTTTCCTTGGACTTGTAACTCGCAGCTAACAACATAATGCCGATTTTAGTTCTACACAACAATATTTTTTCAGATTCAGGGGCACAGCTTTGCAAAATAAAAGGCATAAAAGCTCAAATAAATAAAAACCACCTTCCTCTACGTAATGATGCAATACAAAACAAAGCGTGCTGAGGCTGAACATTGTGTTTTGTTGATTTAGCATTAGAGCTTGATGTCTTTTTGTAAAAGCAGGAACTTATAATGCTAGATTTGAGGCGTTTATTCGATAACACCGATAAAGCATCAATGGAAGTGCTAGTGTAAGTGATAGCTCAGTGGTTAAGGTGTTGGAGTACTGATCAGAAGGTTGTGTGTTAAAATCCCATGCCTGCCAGTCTACCACTGATTCATTACGCCACAACTGCTCAGTTGTAAGTCACATGACCTATTCATATTTGGCAACTTTATCATACAGTTATTTCATATATCCAACCTAGCTATAAAGGGCCTGGGGCAGGGGCCTAGCAGTGGAAGATTAATAGTACTGGAACTCAAACCCAAACCCTTTCGATAAGCAATTCAACACTTTAGCAACCAAGTCAGTCTGTAAAAGAGTGTCTACTGTATAAAAGGCACCAGAGGCATGATAGCCAAAGTCAAAAATATTCCAGCTCTACATAACACTAAGAAACTAGTGTGTGTGTTAATAAACTTTAGTTTGGAGTATTGTCACATGTTGCCATCTGTTTACCCCCTGTCAAAAAGCTCCAGGAATTTGCACATTACCCCAGCTACTCCACTGTAATCTGCTAAAGATCTCCACTGACAACAAAGTTCTGATAATGGTCTACTAACCTTCGAGTAGTCTGATATTGATCTATTCATTTTAGTGTGTTATGAATTTACATTTTGAGGAAGAGAACTAGTCCCACACACATCTCTTTACACATCTCACACACCCTGTAGGGGAAGTGGTGGCTTAGTGGTTAAGGTGTTGGACTGATACCAGAAAGACCGGCGTTCGATTCCCAGCACCACCAAGCCACCACTGCTGGGCCCCTGAGCAAAGCCCTTAACCCCCAATTTCTCAGATAGAGTTAAGAGATAAATGTAAGTCGCTCTGAATAAGGGCGTCCGCCAAATGCTATCAATGTAAATGTACATCAAGTTGCTCATTTGTAATGTGTTACTATTACTTATGACTTGTCAACCAAACCTGTCCATTTTTTTTTACCTCGCCCCTTTGTATGCAGATCACTGCCACATTGCCGCTGTGTGTGTGTGTGTGTGTGACTGTGTGTACTCAGTCGGTAGGCACATGAGCGAGCTTAGCCCATCACTAAGGTGTGTGCATGTATTTGTGTTGTGAAGCCTAAGCTGTAATGAGCATGCTCAGTCATTAATAACCTTCTGCAATCAGGTCTACGGAGTCCTCACTCATCTAGTTCTTTTGCCCTTTAAAAGTAATCAATGTTATGAAAAATTGTGCTCGGGGCTCCTTCACACTGCTGTTTGTCTTTTTACATTTTGGCCTTTATTTCAAGGATGTGCTCTAGTGTTGATCAATAAAGCAGAATCCAGCTGATAGTCAATGCTAATTGTTTCATGTCTAAAAAAATTTGGATTTGTCTGTTATACGTGTTCCTAATTTCAGAATAATCAATCCGTATTGAAGTCACGCTTTTCTGTGAATTATTTTTCTATCAGTCTGTGTAATTCTTTATATAGGCACTGCTGCAGAATTACGTTTTATATATAGTGGATTTTTTTTACATAAGCTCATCAATCCAGAAGTCAGCTCATACTGGTGGCACTGAACTAAACGGAACTCACAGGTTTGGCTGCTGAATATGGTCAGTTATTTGACGTGTTTTGGGCTGTAGTAATCGGGCAGATCTGGAAAAACATTTGAAGTACAATAGACCACAAAACCATTCTAACAAACCAAAGAGTAAAGACTGTCGGAATAAAGAAGGCGTTTGTGGTTGGCCGACTTGAAGCGGGATTTCCAGAGCAAGAACCTTGACAACATTCCTGGATGTTCTTGCAATTTTGAATGTAGTCATTGGTGCGCTACTCTATTTATTATTATTGTATCACATGTAGTTGATGGTCTGATGCTGTGCCTCCCTCACTCATCCACACACCATCTGGTTAAAGACCTTTACCTTTAGGTCTTCAGCTGTGTGTGGGCTTGGCAGAAGAACAAGATAACAAGTTTATATATCAGGAAAAGAAAGCGAAGGACGAAAAGTCGGGTCGTCGGTCCACAAAGAAGGAGCCGGCTCGTACCGATCTTTAACACCTAATAACTTTAGTTTGTCAAAATATGATGATATTTCTTGCCTACTGAGCTTTTCTTTGTATGAATAAATACATTTCTGTGGTTTAAACATGATAAATTAATAGAACACCCCTATAGTGAAAAGACATTCATCAAGGATTAGACTGCAGTGAAGAGGCTTTAAATAAAAATATATTTTCTGTTGAAAGATAAGATAAAGACGGCGTAGAACACGAATTGGAGAAATGAAAAACTGAGCAAATAAATAAATACAGCATTTGGCAGACAACCATATTCAGAGTGACTTAGTCTGGGAATCTAACAATGATTTTTCCAATTAGCAGTCAAACACCTTAATAAATAATTAATAAATCTCAAATTTATGATCAAAGGATTCACTTTTACTATTTTTCTTTGTTTATGTTAAAAATATCATTGGCGCTCCAAGTTCTGTTTACATAAATGCTAACACTGCTCCTCCACCATTGCTTTTACTTGAATCCACAGCTGTTTTTTTTAGCTCTGGAGCGCCCCCTAGCTCAGTCACACTGGATAAAAGTGTGCTGTTAAGACAGGTTTTAGTAAAAAAAATGTAACGTGGTAACGTTTTGTAAGTCCAAAAGGTCAAGGAAGTGGTAGCACAGTGGTTGGACTGCTAATTGGTAGATCAGGGTTTGATTCCCAACAACAAGAAGTTGCCATAACTGGGCCCCTGAGCAAGGCCCTTAACCCCTAATTGCTAAAGTTGTGTAAATGTGAAAATTGTAAGTGGATAAGAGCGTCTGCCAAATGCTATAAATGTTAATGTAAAAACATTCGTTAAACATTCGCCGAAGCGGTAGTTTGAGGATTTTATTTCCCAGAGACCGTATGTTTGTGAGGAAGATGCTCGGTAGTGCTGGAAGATGCAGGGTTAGCTTAGGTTGCAGGACGCCTTGCTTTACGTTTAAGTTTGTTTACGGTCGTAATAAACCCTTTTTAACCTTCTCGAATACATTTTCCCTGCTTGGTGTAGAAAAAGTGTTTAAAAAGTAAAATAAGTTACAGATTCACTACTGCTACCTGTACAAAACAACTTTTGTACTTATGTGTTTTTCCATGCTGCTGTCAATCCTTCCCACTTCTAAGCATCATCACACTCACAGGTCTGCCTGCAGTCTCTCACTCGTTCTTTCTTTGTGCAGGTACACCGAGGTGTTGAATAATGTTCAGAGAGAGGAAACAGTGCTGAATGTGCAGTTTGTGTTGCTGGACTGCTCCCCGCTGATGTTCTCTCTGGTGGATCACTGTACTGAGTGGCAGGACAAATTAACCCAACTTCTCATCCACATGGCCAGCAACAGGCTCAAAGAGCTGCACAGCTACCTGCACGACAATGCACAAAGGTGGGTGCTGTTTGCAGCTGTTTTTATTGACCACTTTCACTTATACACAGTTTGAAGACACACAATTATTTTATAATAGGTTTATTATGAAGATAATTCATGAAATAAAAACACTGAGTAATCGGAGGTACAGCGGTTAAAGCGTTGGACTGCTTATTAAAAGATCTGGGTTTGATTCCCGACACTGCCAAGCTGCCACCGCTGGGCCCCTGAGCAAGGCCCTTAAACTTAGTTGCTATAAAAGAGATAAATGTAAGTGGCTCTGGGTAAGAGTGTCTGCCAAATGCCATCAATGTAAAGAAAAACTGCTTCATTATGAAACATTAATGCAATACAGTGATTTAATAAAAGAAAATATAAAAAGTCGAACAGGTTTGACTCATTTTTTTCCGGTTTAAGGACATTGTGAGGTACTGATAGTACAGTAGTTTAAAGGGTATCCTCTCTGGTGCTGTGTATTGGCAAGGGCCTCATGATATATCACGATAAATGGGTCACGATATATTATATTGTGATATATTGCAACACTAAAGTAAAACAAGTAGCTAAAAAAATACAAATACAAAGCCAGGGGTGTCTTTATTTTTTTCCCCGCCATGCTACAGGAGCGAAGGAAGAAGTGAAGGATTTTAGTTAAAAATTTACATAATCGCAAATTAGATATGTATCGATAGTAGAGGGTTAGAATATCGATACAAAAAATATCATGATAGTTGTAGTGATATTTTTACACAGCCCAAATCTCACAGACAAGTTATAGCGCAGTGGTTAAGGTGATACACTGCTTAGCAGATAATTTAGTAAGTTCAATTTTCAACAACATTATGCTGCCACTGCTGGGCCCCTGAGCAAGGCCCCAAAACCTCAACTGCTCAGATAAATAAAACAAATGATAAATACGTGTCGCTCTGAATAAAGATAAATAATAACCAATGCCAGAAATGTGAGAAATGATACAAAGGTACAATATGTCATTGCTAAATTATAAAATAATGATTAATCATAATTATACAATAAAAATAATTATTGATTACACAATTCAAAATGATGTCCTGGCTGAGTGTGTGTGTGTAGTTGTGTGTGTGTGTGTGTGTGTGGCCAGGATCTCTCAGATCCCTCATAGTCTGGATAAACTGGTGGAAAGCATAGCACTGCTAGACACTCTGCAAAGGGATGTAAGTAAAACCGAGAGTCAGATTCGCCCAATCCAAGAACAGTTTGCCATCCTGGAAAAGTACGAGGTCACCATAGAACATGATGTGAGTGTCACGTACAGAAATACTGCACACACAAACACCACACACACACACACACTCTAACACCTACCTCTGTATTCAGCCTCTTCCTTTTCATTCTGTATTTTTTTATAATTTGCCCTTACTATTACTTTCTCTCTCTCTCTTTCCTTCTCTCTCGTTCTGTCTTTCTCCTTTCTTTCTTTCTTTCTTTCTCTCACTCTTTCATTCTCTCTTTGTCTTTCTCTCCGCCTCTCTTTTTTTCTTTCTCTCTCCCTCTATCTATCTTTCTCTCTGCAGACTCAAGTGATGTTGGAGGCTCTTAACGGTGACTGGGTGTGGTTTCAGCAAGTGCTGATTGACAGCAGTGAAATGCTGAAAAAACACAAGGAAAAGTTCAAGAGCGGTCTGCTCCTCTCTGCCGAGGAGTTTAAGAAGAAGACACAGACAATCATACAGGACTTTACCAAAACAGGTACACACACACACACAAACACACGCACCAGTTTACGTTTTGCACTGCCACCATCGGTCAGTCATCGAAATTATCTAAAGAGACAGAGCACCGGCTCACCTGTCAACAATGGGTGGCACATGGTCCCTGAACAGCATAAAAAAAACCTCAAAGGCAAATGTAAATTTACCGATGACTTACAGAGAAAATTCCCATGTGTCCTTCCCGTGGGAAGCACAGCGATGCAGGTCAGCTATGCATGACCTGCATAGCTGCACGTACGCGTCAGTAGACAATAACAGTGCTAGCAACCTAGAAGCCTACAATAACTCAGCAAAAGACAAAATTGCAGAGAAAAGAAAGATTTGATCAGGTAAAATCTTGTCAGACCAGGTTTTTTTCAATAGCAACTGATTTTTATCAATGCTTTTTTAACCTATTGCCCACCAAACCCCAACCCCCCGACCTCGTTTTTGTTTTAGTTAGCCATTGTGGCGCTTTCGGCGCACAGCTGGTGCTGTAATCAAAGCTTTTGTTATAGAAACTAATAAACACGTTGACTGGACAGATCTGAAAATTCAACTGGTTGAAAAAAAAATAATATTTACAAAAAAGTATTTAATCGATGCTTTTATTTTAACGTTTACCGAAAAAAAATACATTGCAGTGTTGATATCCTATTTTCATTTGACCCATTTTTCACAGAGGCATCACGTCTTAACAGGTGAAAAAAAAAGCAGCCTCGTGCCTAATCTTCATATCCAGGATATTAGAAATACCTATTGTGTGTACCGGATGCGAGACAGGTGTGTTATTGAGGTTATGTGTTCTATGCTAAGCAAGGCACGTAGAGCAGGTTGGTGGTCAGGTGCTGATCAAACCCCCCACTGAGTAGCCCAGGCTTTCACAGCTCTAGGTCACCTCTTTACAGGAGCCCCATGCAGGACGCCGTGCTATCACAGGGCTCGTGATAGGGGGGCTGAACAGAGTGAGCAGAGCATGCATTCAACCCAACCACTCACCCTCCTGCAAAGCTAAAAGACTTCTCCTGAGCCAATTAGGCATGACATCATTCTTCACACACACACACACACACACACACACTTTTCTCCTGCGCTCTTTTTTTGTTTTTGGGATTCTCATTTGGTTTGTCCTTTCCCCTCTCACTCTGTCTGGCTGTCTCTCTGAATGCGATATGCTGGCTTGCTCTCTCATCACACATTCTGAGGGCATTTATTTCCCATCCACCCCAGCCGGCCCCACCCTCTCAGTCTCCTGTTGTTTATCTCCTATTTATTCTCCACATCCATTAAAATGAGATTGATAAGTTCCCCCTTTTTTTTTTCCCTGCACTCATGTTCACTGCCACTATTTCTTAAAACCATACAAGTCATACAGTGACAAATAAGACAAAAAAAATGTAGCCTCGATTTTTTTTTTTTTTTTTTTTTTCCTTATTACAATTTAATGTATTTTTCTCCGGATTCTTTATTTTTCGCTCGCTTGTGAATTTAATTATACATTTCTGCCATTTTGGCAGACGCCCTCATCCAGAGCGACTTGTTATCTTTTCTAACTTTTTCCAACTGAGAAGTTGAATGTTGAGGGCCTTTCTCAGGGGCCCAGCAGTGGAAACGTGGTGATGCCAGGAATTGAACCCAGAATGTTTTAATTAGCAGTCCAACAGCTACCCCATCCCTCATGTTTGTGCATATTTATAGTTAGCTATGTGGATGCTCAGCGCAGTTGTTGGACTATTACTCATTGGAAGGTTGTGAGTTCAAACCCAAGGACCACCAAGTCACCACTGTAAGTAAGTTCACTCTGGATAAAGGTGACTTCCAAATGCTATGTGAGATCTGTTGCTTGTTACTGCTACAAAAGACTCCATACTTTTATTTTAATTTGAAAAGTTTGATCTAAACAACTTTATCTCTGATTAAAGTTTCAGAAACATGTACGGTTAGAAACCATCCATAGAGCTTTGGCAAACAGAACTGACATTCAGCCACATTATTTCTCCTGTCCAACTCTTTTCTCCTCCATAAACGAAAAAGGCAGCTGCAACTTGTTGAGGATATGGAGAGATTGTTTGGATTGTTCTGGAAAACAATGGCAGACTCCAGCAGGTTAATGAGGCCAGAAAGCAGCTTTGTGCAGAGTAAAATTAGTATTCCAGACAGAAACACCGATTTAAAAAATAAATAAATAAAAAAGTCAGCCACTCAAGCTAGCGCTTGCTTTACAATCCTGTCAAGGTGCCCCCTAACACACCCCCACCCCCCAATCCAATCTCATCCAGATTTCTTTACAGATTAATTTGTATCATTTCCTGCTTGAAGAAGTAGAACATATTCCGAGGCTAATACTATCCAGTGCATGATGTATTATCTCATTATATATTATTTATATTATATTAATTTATTTATTGATTTATATATATATTTATTTGATTTATTGATTTATATATATATATATATATATAGATATATATATATAGATATATATATATAATATATATATATTATTAATTATTTATTTATTTATTTGACCAAGCTTAGGTTTAGGTAGAAATGTAGAGAACCCAAAATTTTAAAAAAAGACACCTACTACTTACTACGGTGTGAGTTTGGATGTATTTTATGACTATTAAAAAAAAGTACCATTCTATACAGTATAATGGTGGATAATATAAAATTCAGACATACAGTTACTGTAGTACATCCACCCTGTTGATACTGTCACATGACACATCAGTATCTCATCACCGCATCGGCAATTTAAAGTGGTGCCATTTATAACCACAAGGAACATTTCTTTTTTCCTTTTTTCTACTTGAAGCACTTGCGTGTGCTTGTACAAGTGCTGCGTCACCACTTTACCTCGTTTCCGAATATGACGAGTCGTCTCCCGCTCATGTTACAGATGTTCTCATACTAACAGTTCAGACATCCATTTTGCCCCACACGCTCACTTTCGCATGCTATATGTTTAGCACAGTGGTTAAGATGTAGAAAAGCTTATTGAACAATCGAAGTTTGATTTCCATCACCGCCAAGTTGCCACTGTTGGGCACCTGAGCAAGGTCCTTAACCCCCAATTGCATAATTGTATAAAGGCAATGAATGTAAGTCGCTCTGGATAAGAGCATCTGCCAAATGCTGTAAATGTTAATGTGTACGTGTGTCAGGACGCGCTCAGGCTTACCGGGTATGTTGCCCTGCCGGGCAAGACTTTTTGTGTTTATTAAGTATGCCATGCGCTCAGTGTTTGTTCTATGTCTTGTCATGTGATTCCCCTGTCCGTGTGTCATGTCTCTATTGGTTTATTTTGGTCATGTGTTCCTTATTGTGTCTGGTTTTGTTGATTTTTTTTGCCCCTTGGGTTAGGTTTTTATACCCCTGTGTTTCAGTCTGTCTTTGTCTTGCTTTGTTGTGTGTCACATTCTATATGTCATGTCATGTTATGTTAGTTTTATTTTTTTTTGTATTTTTTTATTCTTTAGTTAGTTTGTTTGTTTGTTTATTAGTTCTTTTATTAGTTCTCTACCCGTGACAACGTGTGTGTGCGGTGACATGAATTTAAAGCTGGTAATACACACATACACAGGTTCAACTTACTATGTATTTAAAGATACGGTATTTTGATTAACAGGAAATATTTTGAGTCATCAAAAAAAAAAAAGTGCTTTTTTATTCTCGTGAGAACATACACATAAACACACACTCACATACACACCATGTAGAAGTCCAGCATGTTTTCCTCACAATCTTCTTTGTGTTATTTCTTGCACTGACATCTGGAATATTTTTGCACCCCAGTAACTTTTTTTTATAGTCAATAAGATGGTAATACTTAAAAAAAAAAGGTTATTAATTCTGTATTTGTATTTGTGTGTGTGTGTGTGTGTGTGTATAGGTCCGTTTGGCGCCACTGTAATCTCCAGTGAGGCCCTTGAGTATATCTCGTTGCTGAAGGTCCAGCTGCTGTGTCTGAGGAAAGAAGAAAACACACTAAGCCAAGGCCTTGGTACTTTTATGATCGATCAGCCCGCCTCTAAAGAGATTCAGGGCCTGGAGAGTGTGTGTATTAATTATTATTACTTACTTACTTACTTATGCACTCATCACAATATAACACACTTACTTAAATCTTCCACGCTGGTAAACGAGTCGCAGGCACCTGTAAAAATGCTGTCTTTCATTGTACTGGAAACGGCTTTTAAATATTTAAGAAAACCCATCAAGAGAAATGTACTCTGTCTTTAAACCTATAAAATCGATGCACATCTTTAGTTAAGAATCGATAAAAACTGAAACCAAATGGATAGCGCAATAAATCTTTTGGCATACAAAATAACAGACATTACACACTCTGCTAAAGCCTACAACATGATATGAGTAATATACATCAACAACAAAAACACTTAAAATACCCTGTGCATCTTTGCACACGTTTATATAGATTTAGAGTCGCTAGTTTCCTGTTCCTATGACTCGTACTGTAGACCTCATTGCGGTCTGTGCACTATGACCCAGAGGTTGGTGGCATGTGGGGACGTCACAAGCCGGAGACTGGTGTGGTCTACTCGTTATTGTCTCTAATCATCACTGCATTCTGTTTACTTGATAAAGTTAAAAAAAGACAGCACAGCATGTAAAATATACTAAGATATACTCTGGCGGAATTGTTCTATTCATCCGTTGTCCAAAGCTCTAATCAGATCGGATTAGTTTTACAGGGGGATGTTAGAGAAATTTCTGTCTTACAGACGTACACAGACGTACGAATCTGCCATGTTTATGTTTTTCTTGAACGACGAAAAAAAATTACTTACTATTTTTGGATAAAACTCATATGTAAATGTTTGCGATCGCTAAAGAAATAAGAAATAAAAAATGCAATCAAAAAGAAGATCCAAATTACACAAACTGTTACCGCCTAATATAATATCAGCGTCAGGTTTTTATTTTCCCACTTAATGAAAAAAGGTGTAAATGATATAAATATAGGGTTTTTTTAACAGTGAATATATTATGAGAAACCTGTTCTATACAATCATGTTAAAATAGTAAAGTATTGGTATACAAAAAATATTACAATTTGTTTACAAAGTGTTTACCAAATACTAAATAAGTATTCTTAAACATCCTGAACACGTCATCTTCTGCAACGCCCACATGTAAAACACAGCCAGCCTCTCTAACACACACACAGTTGTTAGAATCTATACATGAAATCACAGACCAATAAGTGGACTGTTAAAACGTCGTTTGGACAACTGGTCCCGTCTGAATAGGGCTCTAGTTATGATTTGTGCAGCTTTTTGAGAAAATTAGCCGGTAAAATTTTCCAGCATCTCAAGGATCTGTAGCAGATCCCCTGCCGAATTTATTGTCACACTTGCTTCTGTTTTTGCAGATAAACTCTTAAATAAAAATCAAAGTTGTCTTATTCCATGCTTTAAAAGTGGTCTATTACATAATATCTTTTAACATTCATTCATTTATTTTCTATACCTGCTTATTCCATAATTCTGGGTCACGGGGATGAGCTGGAGTCTATCCCAGCCGCCTCTGCAAGGGCGAAAGGCAGGAGGGGTACACCCTGGACAGGTCGCCAGTCCATCACAGGGCCACACATACACACACTCACTCCTATGGGCAATTTAGAATTACCAATCAACCTAACATACATGTTTTGGACTGTGGGAGGAAACCGGAGTAAACCCACGCAAGCTTGGGGAGAACATGCAAACTCCACACCCCTGGCTGGGAATCGAACCCGGGCAGGCAACAGTGCTAACCACTAAGCCACCGTGCTGTATCTTTTAACATGTTTTTCTGAAACAATTTAGTTTGACTTTTTGAAAGTTATGCTAGTAACTAGTGTTATGTTATGCTAGTAACTAGTAGCTAGTGAAAGTTAACCTAACAAAGACAGTAGAACATAGAAAATTGTCTAGAAATCTACTACTTGTATGTTTTGGTTTTGGCAAAAAAAACGTCTGTAAAGCTTTATTTGTGGGCTGTTTTGGATGATTGGTGTTTTTGGCAGTTGTGGAAATCTGTGTGCATATTTGGTGTGTTTTATTTCTTTGTGTGTATGTGTGTGTAGGAGCTCAGTGATCTGCAGCAGGTGTGGGAGGTCACTCAGCAATGGGAAGCTCATTGGAATGAATGGAAGTCTGAACAGTTCACCACCCTACAAACCGATCACATGGAAGTCACGGCGCAAACCATGTTTAAGAAACTCAACAAGCTAAGCAGAGACCTTAAGGTAGGCATCCATTCCTTTCTGACTCTACCATTAAAACATGCTATACGGTTTAGGTACAGATATCTTCCTTACTCTGGTACAAGACACATCACCCACTTTAGCGTAGTGCTCTCAATACAGACACTCTACACTCCGTCTAACTCTTGATATACGTGCTTTTGTTTAGCTAATTATCCTCTAAAGCTAATTTAGTTTCACTTCTCAGTAACTTCGATGTCATTAGACTGTCATTAGCTTTAAGCAGATTAGAAACACCTGCATGATTGAGGCCCCCTGGGTGCAGTTTTCAACTGACTGGGGATCGGTGGATCATGGCACATTGCTCAGCTCTTAATGATTTAGCCTGCAGTGGGACGGCAATGATTAAAGTGTCTGTGGATAGACTGATGGTGTTGTGTGAGTGGGGTTTTGATGTACTGTTTTATAGTAGAGTTTACTATTGCCATGTCATCGTAGGATAAACAATGGGACATAGTGGGTTTCTCCAAGAACAGGATCGAACAGTTTAAACGCACCATTCCGATGATCATTGACCTGAAAAATCCAGCCATGAGACAGAGGTAAGTCTGGCAGGTAAACCACCCCAGCACCCACATACCCCCTAGGGCTGTCAGAATAGATTTTACAAGATAATTATTATTTTGTTTGGTTTAAAGTGTTTAAATAAAACCGTAATTCAATACAAAATAGTAATTCTTAAATGTTATATGTCTCAATCTTATTTAAGGTCCGATAATTTTCATTTGATTAAATGTTTCTTAATTATGTGGATGCAAATTTGCTGTAATTAGATGTCAATTAACTGTATCTAAGTTTAATAGGGCTGTGTGAAAATATCGATACAGCTATAACTATCGCAGTTTTTTTCACGATATTGCATCGATATTACCTCACAGCAAGAAGGTCCTGGGTTCGATTTACAGACAGGGGCCTTTCTGTGTGAAGTTATCATGTTCTCCCCGTGCTTGCATGGGTACTCCGGGTATTCTCTCACTCGCGGGTTTCCTTCCACAGTCCAAAAACATGTATATTAGATTGATTGGTGATTCTAAATTGCCCATAGGAGTGTGTGTGAGTGTGGCTCTGAGATGGACTGATGACCTGTCCAGGGTGTACCCCTTCTGCCTTTTGCCCTTTTAGAGACGGCTGGGATAAACTCCAGCAGATCCCTGTGACCCAGAATTAAGGAATAAGCGGGTATAGAAGATGAATGAATGAATGAATAATCATATTCTAACCTCTAGTATCGATACATGCTTTAAACTGACTTGCGTTTACATTAATATTTAATCAAAACTGTCAACTTACTTCCTCCCCTGCTCCTGTAGTTGTTGCTGACACGTTACATCCGTCGTCACAAAAGCAAACATGGCGGAAATAAATACTCCACTTTTGTGTTTTGTTTTGTTTTTTTTTTTAAATATTGCAATATATGCCATGTGATTTGTATTGCAACATATTGTGATATATTGTATCGTGATATGTTTCGTATCGTGTGTCCCTTGCCAATACACAGCCCTACAATGCATTAGGTAAGATCAGGTCTCAAGCAATTAAGTAGGTGGGTTAAACAATTTAACATTCCTGCCCATATTAATAAAGTTCTGAACCTTGGATCCATATTCGTCTATAACAAAGTGACTATAAACCTACAGTAAGTAAGCATTCTGGACCAGACCTCTGGTTTCCATAATAGGATTAAGACTTTGTCCTATTAGGTTTTACTTGTTTTCCAGGTTTCGCGTACAAGAAAGTATAAAAAAAATGAGTATGGGAAGTGGTTTGTCAGGCATGCAGTACATCACATAGATCACAGGGGTGTCAAACTCAGTTCCTAGAGGGCCAAAGCCCTGCAGAGTTTAGTTTCAACCTTATTCCAAACCACAAAACATGGATTGTTTAAAAGATATGATTAGTTAAATTAGGTGTAATTAATTAGGGTTGAAGCTAAACTCTGCAGGGCGGTGGCCCTCCAGGAACTAAGTCTGACACGTGTGACATAGATTCTACAACACCGTTATGTCATACCCCATGTAGTGAACATACATTATATAGTCAACAGGAATTCTTTTAGGAGTTGGTGGAAACAACAGTCATAAATTCCTAATAACACACAGACAAAAAAGCATAAATGATTATTAATAATCTAATAACATGGTAACATGACGCTCTGCTGCTTTGTATTGTAAGATGAATAAATAATGAAACCCTGCTGTTAAAGGCTGTTCTGACTGTCAGTGTAAATGTATTTTTTTAAGGAATTTAATCCTGACATAATCGGTTCCCCCTCAATAATGGCAAGGTTTTGGATCTAGATCTGGATCACCAGCCCAGTGAAAAAGCCCGATTCTTGATTGGGCAGCGTCCCTGGCACTGTCCCCACTGTAAAAGTGGCACAGGTTGCCTTCTGTGTGTGCAGAATTCTATGTAATCTATATCTGCTCACAGAATTGTCTTTGAGAGCTTCTTATCAGTGGTGATTTAAGAAGTAAATCCCTGGATGATGTGAAGTGTACAGAATTTCTTAGCCGATTTACTGGCCCACCACTCCAGAGCAGTCCTCATTCTTTTACACATTTAGCTGTTTTATACAACTGAGCAATTAAGGACCTTGCTCAGAGGCCCAGTGGTGGTGGCATGGTGGTGCTGGGACTCGAACCCCGGTCTTCCGAGTAACAGGCCAACACCTTAACCACTGAGCCACCACTTCCTTCCACGTGTCATTTTCTCTTATCTGTGAGGTGAAACATTATATTCATAAACACGTATTCATGTATTTTTTTTGCATTGGTCCCTGTCATCTTCCCGTTGGTTCTTAGATTGACAGTGGCATTCCCAAAACAACACCCCATCCAGCCCAAACAGGTCTGTTTTGACAGCCCCAACAGAGACAACCCAGACAAGCACAGATCTCTTCTGATAGCAGGCAGCTAATAACCACTGATGTAACACTCTGCAAGATGCTTCCTAATATTCCCCTGTAGCCTCGTGTGCACACTGGGGAAATGTGAGATTGTTGTGGAGTTATAAAAAGAAACCAGATCATGATAGACATGGAATCGCTTCTTTAAATGAGATAACAGCCAGATGTGCTGAACGATTGTAAAATCTCTTGTGGGTGATTTCTGGTTTTTATGACCCGTCATTTCTAACACGCTGTATGTCAATCGTGGGACTGGGAGACACTCAAAAGCGTCAATTTCTTTTTTATGTCATCATTTTTACATCATCATAGTGGATAGATAAAGTACTTAGTCCAAACAGATTTAAACTGTTGAATTGTTATTGTATTGTAATAACAATGTTTTCATTTAAACAGCTAACCCAGGAAGTGATTTGTTTAACGTAGAAAAACGCGAAATAATTGCGTTTTAATCTCTTTGTTAAATATGAAAAAAAGCGTTGAATCATTTATTATTATTATTTATTACTTAAATAGGTTTTAAAAAGGTTTTTTTTTCCCCTTGAGGCTAAATCTAAATCTGAAACTTTACTAGCCCTAAGACCTAAAATCAGAAATCAGTGAGTGACTCGAGTCAAATATATTTGCTAATATTTAAGTAGAGTGCTTTAAACAGAAGCTGAATATTATTAACCCATATAAACCACCACATTTAAACACAACAAGTGTTGTCTTTAAACCCAAAAATGAGCAATAGACTCATTCATTCATTCGTCCTCTATTCCCGCTTATTCCCTAATTCCGGATCATGGGGATCCCTGCTGCCTATCCCAGCTGTCTCTGAAAGGGCGAATGGCAGGAGGGGTACCCCCTGGACAGGTCGCCAGTCCATCACAGCACCAGAACATGCAAACTGCACACAGAAAGACCCCTGCCCGGCATTCAAACCCGGGCCTTTTTGTTGTGAGGCAACAACTAATACTGCCCAGCAATAGACTCAGGAAAATCAATTCTTGCTTTTAACTTTAGTATGATGCAACATAAAAGCAAGAGAAGATTTAAAACAATAAAAAAATAAAATAACATACTAACATGATGATATACTGTATAAATAATACAGCATTGAAATAAAGAATAGTCTGTTTTGTTTTATTTGAATCCAGTCTCGTTTTTCAGCAGTGTATCAAATAGCACTTGTTCCAGCACTTGTTATTTTTCTGCATGCTAAGCTAAAGGATCAGTGTCAGAAAGCGTGAGGTGGAACAAGTGCTGTAATGGTTAATGTTATGACTCAGACTGGACAGGCCATTATCAATACCATTATAATTGAATAGATTGAATAGACTCAGATTCTTCTTTTGGATGGCCTTTTCTGAACCAATGTTGATCTGAACTTTAGCCTAGACTTGAATGAATAATTGACTGTTTATCTGTTTCTGACGATAATGATCCAATGCATAACTGAGAGTTTACTGATTGAATTATACACTATACAATTTGAAATTTATTTACATTTATAAAAAGGTTTTTTTTATTTATTTATTTATTTATTACACTTTATACTGTAATTTTGCCTCTTTCTTGCAGAAAAAACAACAACTATCTGTAAATAAATCTGTGAAAAATAGGGTGTGAAAATAAAAAATAAAAAAATAAACTAAATCAATAATAATTAATTTGTCTTTGTTAAATAAAACGGCTTTAATCAGGAAAACAAACAGGGAACAAATGAATAATTAAAAAGAAGAAAAGAAAATATACTAAACCATTGAAATTGACAAAATGCATCGATACATTAGAGTGGCTCAGTATTCCCAGTTGAACAAAACTAGATTGTCTCTTATTACAATGGAGTGTCGTACAAGACAGTTCTTGTGCGCAGCTCTTGAATTTTCCACAAGATGGCACTATATATCGGTGGAGTCGATATTATAAAACCGAAATCCGCTAAACGAACTAGCCAGGAATATCTGCGAAAATATTTGTAATACTGATTAATCGGTCTATCTCTATTTTAATATACTATTTTGTGATACCAAATTGGTAAAATGATGCTTCATAAACGAAACATTCCTATAATTTAAAGGATAAACTGACTGAGCTTAAATCTGCTGTGCTCACAGATGTAAAAAAGTGAAGTTCTTGCTGTTTTCTGTAACCGTGCCTAAAAACGCATAGAAATCGAAATAGGGTCTGGTTCCTCTCAAGGTTTTCTCCTTACTTCATCTCAGGGAGTTTTTCCTTGCCACAGTCACCCCGGCTTGCCCATTAGGGACAAACATACACTTACAAAGAAGTTTCTTTCTCACTGCATCATCTGTGTAAAGCTGCATTAAGACAGCACCTACTGTTGAAAGTGCTTTACGAATAGAAATTAAATGAATTAAACTGATACTTTAACAGACCCTTGTGTGACATGAGCCTTGTTTCATGAAAATATTGTAGCTGATGGTGCACGCTCGGCGTAGGACATTTTTCATATCCTGCAAGAAGGAGTCAGAATCAAAGTCAGAGTCAGGCGAAATTAGAGACATACCTTGGTTTACCCTGTGCACACAATTCCTCAGAAAACACATAATTCTGAATAGCAGTGTGAGCAGTTTTGGTATTAACGTCTCACTATGTGCAAGCCTAATCCAATAAAGTCATTTATTACAATATGTGTGTGTGTGTGTATTCATATATTTAGGCACTGGGATGAGATTAAGTTTGAAGTGCAGCGTCCCTTTGACCAGGAAAGTGCAAACTTCACGCTAGAAGAGATCGTGTCCCTGGGGCTGGATCAGCATGCCGAACGCATCTGTGAGATCTCTGCAGCCGCCAGCAAAGAGCTTTCCATCGAGCAGGTAGGAGAATGAATCTGACCTGGAGCATTGTTTTACACCGTCTCTTCTGCCTGCGTTTATCTTCTTTACAGTCTTTTCACACCCTCTCTTACGCTACTTCATCTTTTTTTTTTTCCTCTCCTGAGATATGTTCGCTTTTCTAACACTCTGTTTACTCACATAACTCTCTGATGATAAAGTCAAGCATCAGTGCTTTAAGCTTCTGCTCCAGGGCTCTTGCTCTTTTGGCCACCAAATTCCTTAAGCCTTTTAAATGGTAAAGAGAAAAGCAGATCAAGAGTTAAAAGGCAGAGGTCATTGGGAAAAAATGTCAGCGGGCATTCTGCTCAGGAACTTCGAGTCAAGTGCCTAGATAAAATGTCTTTAGTTAGGGTTTAGCATTAAGAGTGGTAGCTTAGATGAAAGATGCCAGTACTGTAAAATATTAGGGTCAACCTTACTATAAGAGTTTACTGTTCAGAAACTGATAAGTGATTACCCAGAAGGCATGTGTGTAAAGGCTGCTGGTAGAAACTTCCTCTCCTGAGAATGTAGCTGTAAGTCCTGTGTGGTGGCCATGGGGGGAAATGAGCCCTGCACTTAATTTCCTGCCCTCACCAGCTCTGCAAAGAAGAACCAGGAGTCACTTTCTCTTCGACTGCCTGTCAGCCAAGTCTCGTTCTTTCTCTCTCCTCCGCCGTATCATTCTCTTTCTCTCTCTTTGACTTGGGATTCCCAGACGTGCCGCTCGGTACTTACAAAGGTTACAAAAACACAGCAAACAGCAGAGGGAGGACAGCGCCTGGGAACTCCCGAAGCATATCACAGTTCACTTGGGAGTCATGTTTAATCGAGACAGCGTTAAACCAAAAAAATGGCCTTTGCTTCGAGAACGATCTTCTCTGTAATGAAGATAGAACCCTGCTAGTAGGAAGATCAGTGTGTCCTCATCTCATACAGTAAAGCTCCTTAGGACTTCCTACTACAGCTCTGACCTCTGTCTGGATTCAGAAAAAGAGGAGGCATAGGGAAGAAATAATAACTCCTTGCTAATTATTGCCTTTTATGCTGTTTTTTTTTTTTGCACAGTCACTGGAAGGAATCATCAAGACGTGGGAGGACATCTCCCTGGACATCGCGCCCTACAAAGACAAAGGTCACCACAGACTAAGGTGAGAACGGGAAGGTAAAAATCCAAACGTCTGAGGGTCAGGAGGTCTCAGAGACTCAGGTGCTTGAGAAAAAGAAACTCGAGTTAATGAGGGGATTAAAGCTCTCTGTGGTTCCATTCATTCCCACCGAGAGCGACCGCGTGTCTCTCCAGGAGCCAGATTTAGGGACGTTCATGCTGTAAACTGCAATTAAGATAAATTTTTGTTCCTTGTGTTATCAGCATGTATTTCCACAGTTAAGACTTAAGGAAGGCTGTGAACGTCACGAGTAGCTAATGACATGGCTAATGAAGTTATTATGAGATACAGACACCAAAATCATAAATGAACAGAAGACATATTTAAGCGTAAAACCCAGAACTCTTGTTTGGGTAAATGTAGTTTTTACTTAAAACACATAGTATTATTTTAAATTAAAATTTTAAGCAAGTAGTCTTGGTTTACAGAATTTCAGATGTTTGGAAAAATGCTAGCAGGAATGCAGTGAGGAATTTAATAATGTGCTTTGTTATCTTTTTTTTCTTCATGTCCATCCATCCGCCTGTCTGTCCAAAAGTCTCATTAGTGTGATATCTTCGAAAAGCGTGGTCACATGTTTGTAGGATTTTTAAATTAATCTAAACTGGGTCAAGGACACAACGGAGTCTAAATAAGGGTTTTGCCAATAGCTAACTATTTTTTGGAAAGCAACATGTGCAAAGTATGTTTTAAGAGCATTGTAGGTATCCAGAATATTATTGGGGTGGACTGGACAAGACTAACATATCTCAGTGGGTCTACTCATTAAAAAGAACATGGGTTTAATTCCCAGCACTACCAAGCTGCCACTGCTAGGCCCCTTGTACAAGACCCTTAACCCTTAACTGCTCAGGTGGCTAAAATAAAAAAATTAGATAATTGTCGCTCTGGATGTAAAGTATAAGAAACTAGTTTGGGGGGGAAGTGGTAGCTTAGTGGTTGAGGTGTTGGACTGCTGACTGGATAAACTCAAATCCCAGCAACACCAAGCCAGCACTGTTGGGCCCCTGAGCAAGGCCCTTAACCCTCAACTGCTCAGGTGGATGAAAAAATGAGATAAATGGCAAACATCAAAAATGTTAATATAAATGTAGACTTGTGGATGGCAACTGTGTCCCCTATCGAATCTGGGCTTCAAGTTTGTTTTGTTTTAAAGTTATGTACTTTCAATAATTAGTTTTTATCGTCTTGCATATAATTAGATGGCAAGTTTCGCGTCAGGCTGTAGCCGTCTGAAGGACGTACAAGAAACCCGTCATTTTTTAAAGCGCTTTCAGTTCGACAAATAATGGCTGAAGAGGGAAAAGAAGCGAGCATATCGGTGGAGACTGAGACACACATAGACTCCTATTCAATCAATTAGTTCACTTTAAGGACTAAAACGAATAATTCCATAATGCCGTGGCTTCTATGTGACCCAAACTTTTGAGATATCAGATTACATTAATTCTAAGTCCAACCCAAGAAAACATGTTGCGGTAAGTTTTATGTTACCGTAAATATCTGTCAATTTACCGTAAGTTCCTATAAAATCTCTTTTTTGCCTTTTGTTATGCATATTTTATGTAGTCCAATGTTATTACTTTTTCTTGATTCAGGATTTTCTATCCATTTAATGAAATCCAAAGTTACTAGCAAGTTATTACTTAAGTATTCTTATCATTCCATACTCAATTATTCTTACTCAGGTAAATTTAGTAGTAAAAGTAGTTTTACTTGTACTTAAGTCAATTTTTTGGCAGCTCTACCCACCTCTGCATTTACCTCATTCTTTTAATCCAACCAAGGCAGTTAAGGGTCTTGCCTAGGCGCCGGGGAGTGACAGGGTGGTGCTGCTGCTGGGAATTGAACTCATGATCTTAGTTTACACTTTAGGTTAAACTGACTTACATTTACCACGTTTAAAAAAAAAAATATCAAACTAAGCAGTTGGGGTCCTTGTTCAGGGGCCCATCAGTGGCGGGTTGGTGCTGCTGGGAATTGATCTCACAATTGTCCAATCAGCAGTTCAACACCTTAACCACTGACTTCTCTTTTAAGAGTCGTAGTTAACACCTGAAAAATTAAGCTCTCCCTGACCGACAAATCAAATGTCACAATCTGTGATTTTGTGCCACTTCAGCAAAAAATGGCTCAGTATTGCCTTTTCCTGACCTCAAAAAAAAAAAAACCTACTTGCATCATACACACATCCGCACACACACTGTCTTAACATTCCTCCTATTTAAACCAACAGGATTAATGAATGCCTAGGCTCCCAAAAAATACCCCTGCATCCACCCATCAAGTTATTTTCTTTAAAAGTCGAAAGGCCATTTAGAAAACACAGTATGGAGCTACACATGTACACATCCAACACCACAAACACACACAAACCAGACTACAGCTACACTTTGTCTTGTGTAGCCAGTAGTTACAGCCCTAGCCCTTTAGCAGCTTTCCTGCCTCTTAATTGGAGAGTTGTCCTGATTGACTTTGCCTAATTGAGGTATTGAATTATTTTTACCACAGACTAATTGAACCGTACCTTTCGTGTGTTTCCCAGTCGAAGGGTAATTGGCGGTTTTGTGCAGAGAGGAGAGCCGGTCGTCCACACAGGGCCCATTACAGGCTTCATCAGATGCAACATTATGGTGCCCTAATGTGAATATATTAGCACCAAAGCATGCCAGCAGCTTAAAAACACTATTTCTCAATATGATGGACTAACCCGCTGCAGGGGAAGTGCTGCTCCATGCAGGAGAACAGTATTTCATCTGGCATTTTGATATTAGTCCCGGTGACATACCTAGCAGCCCCCTGGGTAATGAAAAAGGAGAGAAAAAAGAAAGGAAAAAGATGCAAATTGAAAGAGGAGAAGAAAAAAAAAATGTAATAGTTTTATAAACTGGCCGAACAATGTTAAAAGTCTAAGCCGGTGGTCTTACATTTTTGCAGCCGGTGTGAGTGAGTTTATTTATGAATACATTTCCACTGCTGAAATACCAGACAAATTAGGCAAAAGGGGCCAACATATTCATTCACTGGAGCCATTAGAGCTTTTTATGATCATTCACGTTTCAACAAGAGAAACTAAACTATTGTTCTGGTTTGTGAGGCAGGACATGCAATTTTTTAGCACAGTTTATAAACCCAAATTCATGGTCAACTAGGCTTGTGACTAAAGTTGTTACTCATAGATTATAACATTTACATTTCTGGCACTTTTTAGCAGTTAAGGGTTATAGGCCTTGCTTAGGGAACCAACTGGGGCAGTTTGGTGGTGCCAAACACTTTAAATCAGCAGTCCAGCACCTTAAGCACTCAGCTACCATATGGTAGATGTCCTTTTTTAGCGTGCCTTACATTTATCCTATTATCAATTTGAGTTGAGGTTCTTTTAGGCAGAGCTAAGCTACCACTTCCCTATAGGTATACAGGGTGGGTATAAATTAACTAGGCAATATTTAACGGCTAGATCACTGGAGACATGCTAAAAATGGACTCTCTAAATTGTCTAAATCTCTTGCACACTGGAGTACTCGAAGCACGGATTTGGGAGGTTACGACTTACTTACACCAAACGGTGCATTCCATCTCCAGCCTTTGTGGAAACTAGTTGACGTCACCACCAGTGCCTATGTTAAAATGTAGAGATTTGCATTTGAAATATTGACTTTTTCCCCAATTTTTATTGCCTAGTAAATGTTTTTTTCAATGTCAAGTCTTACAGGCGTCTAGGAAAGTGCATGAAGATTAGAACATACATATTATACAACATGCCACAAGAACACAAGATTCTGTTATATGATATTAGCATTTAGATGTTTGATTGGGAGCATCAGGGAGTTTCGGCTGGCACAATCTATTCTCAATTATTCAAAGAAGCCTGAGAGAAATGGGGAAGAGAGATGAAACACTGTAAATACATTTCAGCCAAGTACACACTCTAATCTAATGGAGTCATTTGTACGTCAGAAAACTAGACCCTGGACACATGCATATTCAGCTTGAAGCTCTGTACTTGTGCATGTGCTGAATTATAAATAAGCTTGATTAAAGGACTGTTTGTATTTCGGAATATTTTTCAGTTTATTTTTAATTACTCTTGCTGGTATTGCCAGGGCAAGAAGGGAATCTGTGTGTAAATATGTTTACGCAGTCTATTGTGTACAGATGTCTGAATTGTAAAGTGTGCTGATGTGGACCTGTGCAGGCTTTTGTTACTTGCTGTATAGGCGTGTGTTTAGATTATTGAAAAGTGTGTGGGGTGTGCTGATGTGCGCAAAGCCCAAAAGACTGCGTCTTTATTTTCTGAGATGTCATCCTCCTGCAGTCACAAAACCCACCCACACTAACCTGAAAGAGAAAGAGAGAGAGAGGAAAGAGGGGAGCAGAGAGAAAGAGAAGAGATGTAGAAAGAAACAAAGAAAGAAAGACATGGAAAAGGAGAAAAAAGAGAGAAGAATACAGAAAAAAGAGATAGAGGAAGAGATGGCAGAGAGGGAGGTAGAGAGCGGGGAGAGAAAGAGAAAGAAAGAAAGAAAAAGAAAGGGAAAAAGGAGGGAGTGAGACAGAAAGAAAGAGAAAGATGTCGAAAGAACAAAGAAAGAGAAAGAGGAACAGAGAGAGAGAGAGAGAGAGAAAGGAAGAAAGAAAGAAAAAGAGAGAGAAAGAAAGAAAGTAATGGGGAGGGGAGAGCAAAGGGGGGGTGAAGGGGATAAAGAGAAAAAGAGAAAGGAAGGGGGTGGCGATCAGTATGAGTTGCTGCCAGCCACACCAACAGGAAGGGAGACGGGGAAAGAAGAAAGGAGGCCTAAAAAGAAGGAGTGAACAGCGTAGAGCTTAAAGTGGTCCCTGTGACACGCCAATCTCCTCTTCTATTTATAGTGGCGGTGCAGCAAGAAGCTGTCCATACGCTCCCTCCCTTCTTCCCAAGAATCTCTCTGCTTGTTAACACACGGATCCCTTGTCGGGAAAAAAAGCGATTCCATCAGGGTTAGCCTTTCTTCTCCTTCACATTTACCTTCTATGGCTCTCCTCCCTCACTTTAAAGCCTCCTCGTTAGTATTCAGCTATGCGCTTTCTTTGAAACAGAATCTATTTCATATTACTGCGCCTCCCAGTAACGGATGGTAATTTTCCAAAAACGCAATGATCACACTGTGGGATATATTGAACATTATGTGTGTAGATGTGATTACTGGCATGTTGGTGCTATTGTGGAGTGTGAAGATACATTAAGAACATAGTACACAGCTGTCAAATTCTTCTAAAAGGTGCATTGAAATTATTATAATTACTGATGTGAAAACATTCACACCGGAACATGGCTGTATATATATATATATTGTAATTGAAGCCAGCAACTTGTATTTGGTACATGGTACGAAAGATAAATCATGTTCGAACCCTAAAATATCTGTATGTCAGTCATAACTGTAGTCTGATAAGCAGAATTACTGGCATCAGTGGGCTTTCAGGGTTGTGAGTTCTATTTATAAATTATTTCCTGTCACATGTGATTTTTATTAACAATTCGTTTACTTTCACATGTGATTTCTATCAACGATTCATTTCCTTTCACGTGTGGGTTCTATCAACGATTCATTTCCTTTCACGTGTGGGTTCTATCAACGATTCATTTCCTTTCACGTGTGGGTTCTATCAACGATTCATTTCCGTTCACTTTCGATTACTGTTAACGATTTATTTTCTTTCACATGTGATTAATATCAGTGATTCACTTACTGTCACATCTTTTACATGTGATATGACTCACTAACTGCCGCATATAATTTTTATATGTGATTCACATATGTTTTGATCATTCATGTACATTTAAATGTGATTTCTATCACATTTTATTTCCTTTCACATTTGACTCGCATAAATAATTTGTTTTCTTTCACATTTGACTTACGTCAATAGTTACTTTCCTTTCACATGTGACTTAAATCAATGATTCATTTCCGTTTACATGTGATTGACATCAATATTTTTTTTTCTTTCACATGTGATTTCTAACAACGAATCACTTGTTTCTTATGCGATTTTAATCATTGTTCATTTATTTCACTTATTTTCAATTCAAATCCAATACTTTTTAAATTCCTTTTTAACATGTGATTCATTTATATTACATGTTCGCTTTACAAATGATCCCGATGTTATTACATATGATTTTTAGGGCGGTACAATGGCAGGTTTAATACGCATGATCACAAATTACCTTTACTGACAGTCACATGTGAAATGTAGGGAGTGGTGTTACATCTTTTCATGTCTTACAGTACTATAATACCAAAAATCTAAACAGTACCCATTTACGCGCTGTCGCTGTAGCTGAGCTAATTCGTGAGGGTACACAAACTACATAAGCTATGCGTTACTATCAAACCGCACCAAAATTCCTATCCGTCCAAAAGAAATACTGTAACCGTGACGTCATCTTTCAGACCCTTTGACTCCTGTAGTCGACTCAAGTGTAGAAAAAAGCAATCCTGACTTATCCCATCGTATACATACAGTATGCTGACAGTCAGATAGGAAACCTGTCATGTTTGGGCCGAACATTTTGATTGGACGAACATTTCCTGATCCTACCCTTTCCACAGATACATAAATACATATAAAAACATTTAGACTGCTTAAATTAATTATTTCTATCAGGAGATAATTTCTAATCAGCAGAACAAAAAAGATTTCTGTAGACAATCTCGCCAGTACCACACCTACGCCCAGCTACCTAGCAAAGATTCAACGTGACCTTTATTTCTCAAACCGGACAAACGCTACTTAGATTCTAGTCAAGACTGTAAAATAAACTCATATTTACAACATTTGGCAGACACCCTTATCCAGAGCGACTTACATTTATCTCCTTTTTTATATACAACTGGGCAATTGAGGGTTGAGGGCCTTGCTCAGGGGCCCAGCAGTGGTGAAGCTGGGAATCGAAACCTGGTCAAACACCTTAACCACTAAGCCACCACTTTATACAGGAATTAAAGCCGAGACAAGAAAAATTGCTGCGCTTTACTGTGATTTTAAACGCTGCTTATTTATAGCTAGTGGAATTTATATGAGGTTCAGGTTGTGTGTAACTGGTCGCAAAATTAGTACCTCGGAGTAAAGGGTAGCCATTCGAGGAAGTAGCACCTTGTGAATGTATCACAATATATTACTTCTGTTTTAATACCATTAGCTAAAAAAAACTCTGGACTCTGTAGTTCAGGTATTATGGGAACATCAACGCTATCGCTAACTCACATTATGATCATAGTGGCAACACTTCCAGTACAGAAAAACAATCCCATCGGAATAATGTCCTACTGATGAATGTTATGTGTTCTTCCTGTGCTTTGCTCTTATCACATTAGAAGAGTCTGTTGTATGCGTCTGCCTGCCCGCGCCTGTCCCCACACAGAAATCTGTGCTTACTGTGTTTATTCTCCAAATTCAACGTGAGACCTCAAATTATAACTCAACCCAGTTCGAGCAGCTCTCTCTGAATTATCAACACTGATTTGTGTCTTTATTATGTCCCCGGTGAGGCCAAAAATGTGCCATTGCAAGGCACCACACTGCCACCTAGTGTCTCCATATCTTTCCTTCTGTGTGTGTGTGTGTGTGTGTGTGTGTGTGCGCATTTCGACTTTATGTTGATATTTTGCTGTGGCTTCTGGTCTGGACATCTGCTGCAGATTAGAATTAGACTTGCAGCCTAATTTTGTTAGCATCCCAACCCAAGTTCACTGATGAGAAAAAGAGAGAGAGAGAGAGAGAGAGAGAGAGGGAGAAGTAAAGGGCTTTATTGGAGACTTTGCCCTACAGATAAACTTGCCATCAAATGATGGGGGAATGGAAAAGATCTAGATTTTCCAGCTGCTCACACTCCCTTCCAAAGTACACACACAAATCACGTCCCAGCAGCGTATGAATTGTAGTCTTAATGGAAAGAACAACTGCTAGGGTTACGTTTATTTTTACTTTCGGAAGTTTGGGAGCTTTGTTCTAACGTCTGTGGCTATTGGCTCTGAGTCTTATACACCGATTAAATAGTTATAAAGTAAAATGACTGACTTTGGAGGACAAGAGTTATTGACCAAAATGTACATCTCAAAAAGATGGAGGAAAAATACATTTCCATATTAGCTATATGATTTTATCCAAGGTCACCTGCAGCTTTTACATCCTTGCTCAGGGACACAGCAGTGGCAGCTTGGTGCTGGGAATTGAACCCATAATCTTTCCTATTCCTATTAGCAGTCCAACACCTTAACCAATAAGCTACCACTTCCTTGTGGTACCCGTTACCCTGTTTACACCTAAACATTTGCAGCCTTTACCTGTCCCCTTACATCCATTTGCTAGAATCTACATGTGTGCACTTGTGTGTGTGTGTGTGTGTGTGCGTGTTTGTGTGTGCGGCACTCGGGGAGTTATTAACGACACCGAAATAGCAGAGTTTATTGTGTACAAATCAGTGTGTGGTGTAAAGGAGAGAGCTGAAGCTGCTGCTGTGCATTGAGCTTGAGTTCTCTCCAGATTCTACTCTCACCTGCTGTTCCCCTGAGACACGTTCCAATCACACAAACACACACACGCACACACACACACACACTGCATTCCACAAACATGCCTCATACGATGTGTCCCACACAATCACTCAGGCAATAAGCATTATCACACTCATGAGTCAGTACACACACAGTCAGAGCTGGCCTTCTGGAGACAAGTCTAATGAGTGTGACCAAGCGTGCTCACGTGTGTGTAAGAAAGAGAGAGAGGGGACGAAAGAGAGAGAAAGCAGGGAGGGGTCTTTCTCACTCTCTGTGTCTCTCTTTCTCTGTCTGTCTCTCTCTCTCTCTTCTTCTTTCTCTCTTGTCTTTCTCTGTCTCTCTCTCTCTCTTCTTCTTTCTCTCTCTCTCCATCTCTCTCTTTCTGTGTGTGTGTGTGTGTCTCTCTCTCTATATCTCTCTCTCTCGCTCTCTTTCTCTCTCTATCTTCCTCTGTGTCTCTCTCTCTTTGTCTCTCTTTTCTTTCTTTTTCTCTCCATCTCGCTCTCTCTCTCTTTCTGTGTGTGTGTGTGTCTCTCTCTCCCTCTCTCTTTTTCTGTGTGTGTTTTGTGTGTGTGTGTGTGTGTGTGTGTGTGTGTGTGTGTGTGCGAAAACTGAAGCACTTATCCATGAAGCATCGCCTCTCCTCCCTACGTCACTCACCGTACCTGAGTGTAGGAGGAAACTGAGTGAATAACTGAAACACATTTCCTGTGCTATTAGTCATGTGTGTGTTTTTAACAAAAGCCGGTGCAGAAGTTTGTCTCTTTCTGTGGGCTAAAGTAAACACACTTTAGCAATTTCTAAATGCGAAACCTCTTTATTGTTGTGGGATGAGAATGTATTTGACCTTTTCAGGTAAGAAATTCAATTAAGTAATTAAAGAAAAAAAGTCACAGTCTCTATCCAGCTATAGAGCACAAACAGACACATCGCTACACAATCATTTCAACATATTTCCATTAAAAGAGGAAAGAAAAAAGACCCGAAATTGTGTTTATTATAGTAAATGTATACCTAAATATGTGTGTGTGTGTGTGTGTGTTATATATATATATATATATATATATATATATAGATATATATATATATATATATATATACGCACATATTGTGTGTGTGTGATGTAAGTAATAGGACTATTATAGGATAATAATAATGAGATAATAAGTGGGAAGGGTGAAGTGGTTAAGGTGTTGGACTACCAACTTGAGGACCCAGGTTTGATTCCCAACCCACCAAGTCACCACTGCAGGGCCCCTGAGAAAGGCCCTTAACCCCCAATTGCTCAGTTGTATAACAAGTCACTCTGGATAAGGGCGTCTGCCAAATGCTGTAAATGTAAATAATAACAGATGCTCTTACCCATATCATCCGTTTGGGGTTAGCTAAGGGTTTAAGGTTAAACGTCCACAGGTCCAAATCCTTAACTGCTGACTACTCTACCACTTTCCAACATATACAGATGCATATACTGTCCCCAAAGGTTTTTGGAATCAGTGTGTCATCAGCCAAAGTTTAGCAGAATCAAACTTTTATTGCCAACTTTGTTTACACACACAAGAAATGTTGTTTAAGTTTTCCACGAGGTCATAAAACACTAATAATAAAGAGAATAAATGATACTGTAAATGATGTCATTAGACAGAATTGTGAATGAGTATTCTGTACGTACTATTTACAGGTAGACGTTTTGATGATTGTTGTTACAGATGGACAGTCCTGAGGTGTGTTAATGTTGTTCAGGTGGGATGGTTGTGTTGCTGTTCGATGCTCTGTAGCACAAGCCAGGGACAAGTTCAGTTTAAACAGCTTTTTTCCTTATGAAAACAGTTAATATGCTTATTTAAACGAAAAAAACAGTGTGCTAAGTATGCTAAGCTAAGTATTCTTAGCTTATACTGACAAAATTACTACAAGTAGACTTTAATCAAATAAAACATAGACTAGTACATTCACATTTACACGTAATTATCAAGCAGTTTAGTTTTTGAGTAGGCTAAAGTTATTGGTCTTTACAGTTACCCATGCTAGGCTCTATTCCCATAACAAGCCGAGCTAATTGCACCTGTTACACAAAACACAACAGCTGGTCGAGTGTGTGTTTGGTGTGTTCTGAAAACATAACTTGATGTTGAGACTTTTTGCTCTAAATGAATGGCTACAGTCACATGGTGTAATGAACTATGATCTTTGTTTTTGGAGCGTCTGAACGGTTTATTCGAATGAAGAGGCTGTGGTACTTTACAGCCTTATAACCCTATGACCATGTCCAATGTATAGGCTATTTTGGACATTATGGCTACATTATTGTACAGACAAGGTTTTATTCTATTATACAAATTACATACAGACTAGACTAGCAGAAAAGCTAGGCTAGCATACTGTTGTTCTTTTTGTTGTTGTAGTTTTCAATTCTGGAGTAACAATAAATAAAACGAATCAATGATATTTGTAGGACAGTGCAACATGGACTATTTTACATGGTTAGAGGTTTTCGCATTTACCGGTTCCGCCAGCTTAGTCAACAAATTTTACGTGTTTTTATGTTACTTATTAATCCGGAAGTGGGTCATATTGACACCACTGAACGTAAACAACGGCGCTGAGCCGAACGTATATCGCAGATATCTCCGATATGGCGGCACATCAGGGTAACTAAAAAAACCAAACGTAACATTGGCTCTATAAGAGACACTATTAACGACTGGTAACAGACAATTGCACCTAACCACCACATGGGGGAAATGTGAGCAAATGGTCGATGCACAGAATCGTTTGCAGTCTAGTGGCAGTAGAACCGTTGAAGACAAATGGAATAGTGGCCAGTTTGGCAGTTTTACAAGTACATCACTAGTAGATAGATTTTTTTAGCTAACAGGAAACATTTTTACAATTTTCGCTAACATTTTTTAAAAAGTTGTCTAAATATTAGGACAAAAAAGGTCTTAAAATAAAGTTAAATAACAGTTCATATACAGAAAATGTTCTCGAAAACTATTTTTTAAAAACGTCTTTATAACATTACCCGTACTCGATAAACGTTCTCAAAAAGTTTCCAGAAAACGTTTTTAAAACAACACCAAAAAAATAACCATCGAATCACCTTCTACCAACATTAAGCAAACTGGACGTTTTCACGTTTTCGGGAATATTGTAAATGAAGTAACAAAAAAACGTTTAAGAAACATTCTGATAACATTTCTTTAGTTTAGTTTCCTCATTACAGGACGTCAACCTTGAAGTTATACTTCAACTGCACTTAGATACATTTAGTCCAATTAACTGTGAGCATCATCTTTCTAGGTGGGTGTTATTTTCATGCACACTATCTAGTGACTATCTAGTGTGTAATCTAGTGTGTGTTGCTGCTGTGGGTGGTGTCAGTCGGACTGTGTTCCTGCCTTACAGCACGGTAATCAATGAAATGAAGAGGAATTAATGAGTGAATGTGTGAATGAATGAGTTTTGGTGACTGCTCTACAAACATATGCTGCATGTTGGTTTGATTTCTATGCATATTTTTATCCTCTGCCTCATTTTTTCCCCCTTTCCCATTTTCCTCTGATGCCTTACGATGATTGGTGCATTTCGACTGCCATGACAACGTGCTCTGCCTTCTGCCTTCATCCTGTGCCCCTTACTTTCCCTTCAGCTGGGTACAAAGGGGCAACATGTGTATGTGTGTGAATAGTTGTGGATAAAAATGTAAAGAAAAATTGAATTTATATACCTGCACTTGAGGTGACCTTGTTTTTTTAGGTGTGTGTGTGTGTGTTTGTTTGTTTGTTTGTGTGTGTGTGTGTGTGTGTGTGTGTGTGTGTGTGTGTGTGTGTGTGTTTGTTTATATGCTGGACATCAAGCCAACCATTTCTTTAGTGGCTTTAGTACCAGTGAAAAAAGTTATTTTCGAGAGTAAATGGAAGCCATATGAAAGAGAGGTCTACCACACACACACACACACACACACACACGCACACACACCTGTGGCTTCCACACACCGCTCGTTATAATTATTAGATCCCTTTATGAGGACAGATGTGTCTAAATGTCCATGAAACATAATGCAACCCTGTGAGTGTGTGTGTATAAATACTGTATGGCATGTGCACGGACCATCTCGTCTTCGCACCAGAGTCGGGTCTAGCGTTGGCATGGTGACGGTTACAGCGGCGTGAGGCTGCTGCCATGGTAACGGCGTACACTTAGGAGGGGGTCGAGGGCCAATGCTGTTCACTTTGTCCTTTCTTTTGTTTGCTGCATGGTTCCCGCTGCTCCCCTGCCTCAGCCGAGAGAAAATGGTGGGTTCAAATAGAAATGTAGGATGGAGTAGTCTAGAGAAAAAAAGATGTTATTGTCTGGCAGGGACAGCCACTTAAAAACAAAAAAAAAAAAGAATGAAAGAAAGAAAACTAAACCAACCAAAAGCTTTTATTCTGATCCAGTGCTAATAACATAGCAATAACAACTAGCCACAGTAATAATGGCTCATAAATAACTTTGTGTGTGTGTGTTTTAGAGGTACAGAAGAGGTATTCCAGGCCCTGGAGGATAACCAGGTGACTTTGTCCACAATGAAAGCCTCACGTTTTGTAAGGGCTTTCGAAAAAGAGGTGGACCACTGGGAACGCTGCCTGTCTCTCATACTGGAGGTGATCGAGATGACACTGACCGTCCAGAGACAGTGGATGTACCTGGAGGTAGTCACGCCAACCTTATTTTACATTGAGCCAAACATGACTGTAGTATGCATGCAACCCTCAACCCGCATATTTTCTCATCACCTTGGGCAATTTCAAAATTTTTTACTTTTAACTATTAGGGTCGCAGGGGCACTATCCAATCTTGAGTGTCTGTGAGCTCATGCGTGTGGAAGAGGACAGATAGTGCTGTCTCCCAAGTGTGTAGTACTGTCCTGTGATGCAGCCATATTTCTGGTTGGTAGCCGTCGAATGGTGAGGTGACCAATCAGGGCATAAAAATGGTGGTTAGCAAAAGCGGGGATGGGGGTGGATTGGCGATGAGGTTTTTGATGAATAGCAGGGTTTTTACATGTGTGTAACCATACATATAGCACAAGCAACAATATAGATCACAAAGACTCCTGTACTTGTGCAAAATATTTGCAGTATAATATGTTTTATACTACGGCAGGGGCTTGTCTGTGTGGGATTCTCCCCATGGTTGTGTGGGTTTACTCCAGGTACTCTGGTTTCTTCCCACGGTCCAAAAACATGTTTATTAGGTTGATTTGTGATTCTAAATTGCCCATAGGAGTGAGTGTAAGTGTGTTGTGTCTGTATGTGGCCCTGCAATGGACTGGCTACCTGTCCTTTCAACCAATGACAGCTGAAATAGACTCCAGCAGATTCCAGTGCCCCTGATTAGTAATAAGTGGGTATAAACTGTTAATGGATGCTTAATATGACTGTTATTTGTTATTACAAGTTGAAAATTCCTATAGTGACGCATTTGTAAACATTTTTTTCATTTGTATGAGTAAACAATTTTCATGTTACATCATTAACATTACATTCACGGCATTTAGCAGATGTTCTTATCCAGAGAGACTTACATTTATCTCTTTTATACTACTGCGCAATTGAGGGATTAAGGACCTTGCTCAGAGGCCCAACAGTAGCAGCTTGGTGGGGCTGGAAATTGAATCCTGATCCTCCAATTAGCAGTCCGACACCTTAACCACTGTGCTACCACTTCCCCAGCAGCAGAAAACCGCAAATATGAAGCAAAGACTTATACGCTATATATACAAAATAAATACAAACACATAAGTGTGGCTCAAATGGTTAAAGTGCTGAGTTGTTAATCTGCAGACCAGAAACACCTGGGTTCAAGCCCCACCTCCGGCAAGTCAACCACTGTTGGGTCCTTGAGCAAGACCCTTAACCCCTCCTGCTCCAGGGGCGCTGTATCATAGCTGACCCTGCGCTCTGACCCCCAACTTACTAAGATGGGATATGCGAAAAATGCATTTCATCGGCTCTGTACACGTACCCTGCACAATGACAATGAATTGAATATACTATACTATACTACTAAAATTCCTGCACTCTGCTTATCTATTTCTACTGGTATAGATTTATATTTATATAAACTGGATTTTTATGTAGTACAAAACATTTTCACATTCACAAACAACAAAAAAAAAAGGACTTCTCTTTCCCCGAAAAACGCAGCAAAATTGCAGCATCTTTTAGCATCCCTGGGATGAACGTAGTGCCTGTCAGAATAAATATCACGGATAAGCGTGTCTTTGTACACACACCTGCGAGTCCTTTCATAATTTCTTTGTAACTCGCTCTCAGAACATCTTTTTGGGGGAGGACATCCGTAAGCAGCTGCCACGTGAGTCCGCCGAGTTCGATGACATCAACTTCAACTGGAAGATCATCATGGACCGACTAAACAAGGACAAGAACGCACTGAGGGGAACCCAGCATCCAGGTAAGACGGAGGTCGTGTTAATGCACAGCAGCTTATAAATGAAAAGCGGAGATATACAGTATGTGTGAGAGAAAAAATTCCATCCGTTTACCAGGATTCTATTCACCCTGCTTCAGTAGGCCATTCAGTTAAAATCGATATATAAAAATGCCTATCCTGAATTTATTGTGCTTATTTATTGTCTCTAGTGAGTTTACTTCTTAGTCAGATAAAGTTTTACTTTGCGCTTCAGAAGAAAGACGACGCTAGAACATACCGTACATATGCAGCATATATTCATAGAGTCTTTACTTAAAGCTAAAAATAAACACGAGATGGGACGATAATATTCTTTTTTTACACTTGATCCCGATTCCAAATATGCATATGTTTATTTAAGTTTATTTAGTTATTGTTTGTTTAACTTCTGTTTTTGATGCTACACTAACAATCGTTAAAGTTTCTCTGTCGAATAAAAGCAAAGAAAAGTATCAGGTAAACAAAGTGATAGCTCATCTGTCACTGCTGGGCCCCCGAGCGAGGCCCTTAACCCCCAACTGCTCAGCTGGATAAGTGAGATAAATATAATTTACTTTGTTTAAAGAAGTCTGAAATGTAAATGTATAAATGTAAACAAACAGGTAACAAATAAACGAATCAGGAACATTAGAAATAATTTTAACAAATTAAAAAAAAACTAACTAAAGAGTTCGGATCCATTTTAATTTTAAAAATCAGCTTTGTGCCACTTACATTTACAGCATTTATCCAGACCGACGCACATTTATCTCTTTTATACAACTGAGCAATTGGGGTTAAGGGCCTTGCTCAGGGGCCCACAGTGGTGGTGGCTTGGTGGTGCTGAGAATCGAACCCTGGACTTTCTGGTATCTATCCAACCTCTTTACCACTAAGACACCATGTCCCACCATGAAGGACACATGATGGTCAAAAGGCAAATGAACTGTGTGTCATCACAACTGCTTAGCTGTTGAGAGATTTCTTAGTTTGTTTAGTTGATTGATCTGATTTTTGTGGGTTAGTTAAGTTGGTTCAGTTGATCGTAACTAGATTGTGATGTAGAAAACAGATGTTTCTCCTCAAGATGCAGTTTTCTAACGGTCTTGTACTCAATTCTCGAAATGTGTCATTCAAGATACATGATACTGCTATGAAAAACTGCTATTCAATAGAAGAAAAAGGCTCGAATATCCGTAAAACTGATCTACCAGTCGATATATAACACTATAAAAATGCCATTATATTATTATTGCTTATCCTCAGAGTTTGGTGAAAGGGAAGCAGGACACATAGTTTAGTTATAAGTCACATGAAAAAATAAAAGAGAGCACAGACCTTTATTGTCTTCTCTCTGTGGCAGGTTTGCTTGAGAAGTTGTCTGATATGAACAATAAACTGGAGGAAATCCAGAAGTCTTTAGATATGTACCTGGAGACCAAGAGACAGATTTTTCCACGATTTTACTTCCTGTCCAATGATGACCTGCTGGAGATTCTGGGCCAATCACGCAACCCAGAAGCAGTGCAGCCTCATCTGAAAAAATGCTTTGACAATATCAAAAGCCTGCGTATCAACAAGGTACACACACATACACACACATACACACACAGACACACACTGAACTCCTAAATCTGGTAACTCATGACCTCCTTTTTAAATGTATAAAAATACTTCTATTGTATAATTTTTGTGTGCCTCATTAGGTTCTAATATATATCTATATATATAATGCATACAGTAACTAATGTGTGTGTGTGTGTGTGTGTGTAGGTAGGAATTGGCAGTTTGAAGTCTGAAGCCTGTGGGATGTTCTCAGCCGATGGGGAGTTTGTGGAGTTTACTTATCCTGTTCTTCTGGAAGGGCCAGTAGAGGTGAGTTCAGAACAATACCATGATACATACGTTAGCAGTCCGAGCGCGGAATTCGCAAACCACAGAAAACCAAGCCAGTAGAAAATGAAGAGGGTGGGGTTGTGTGAGAAACATGGGGCTTTGGACGTTTGCCTTACTATTTTCTTAGTGTCACAGCTTGTTGTTCACAGTTTTAAAAAATAAAAGTTTCATCCAGATCCTGTTACCAGCACATTCCCATCAAATCATAAAACACCAGCACCATCCAGAAACTCTAATGTTTTTGGCACCCACCTGACATTGGGGAAAAGAGGAGTATGACTGCTGCTTTATTAGATTTACAACATACATTTCTCTTGCGTTCCCTTCAGTCAAATCGGTCACCGGGAGCTTTACCTCATTTAACTTTATAGAATGTTTAAAAGTCAGATTTGCTTTGGTTTTTTTACACTTGTTAAGGAATACATGTTAAACTCAATTCATATTTCATTGGCTAAAGTAACCCGATACATTAACGACTGTAATCAAACGTTTTGCGTGATTTACGCTGGGTTTAAAGAGTACATTATAAAGCTAAAGGTATGTGTACACTTTACCTCTTACGTTCGTAGATGCTTGTTAACTATAAATAGTAGAACTTCAGCATATGAATATCATTTGTTGGAATATTATATAATTTTCCCATAGGAAATAACGCAGTAAATGCAGATAACCTGTTCCAGCCACTCAAAAATATTACCAATATCACCAATTTCCAACAGTATAATCAGATATTTGCATATTAAAATATTCATTCATCTTCTATACCGGCTTATTCCCTAATTCGGGGTCACAGGGATCAGCTGGAGTCTATCCCAGGTGTCTCTAAAAGGACAAAATGCAGGAGGGGTACACCCTGGACAGGTCGCCAGTCTATCACAGGGCCACACAGACACTCTCACATTTACTCCTTTGGGCAATTTAGAATCACCAATTAACCTAACATACAAGAATCGAACCCAGGACTTCTTGCTGTGAGGCAACAGTTCTAACCACTAAGCCACCCTGCTGCCCCGTATTAAAACAATCGAAAGTTTACAAACAGACAGACAAAGTCAATTATGAAAAAATAGACCCACCCCGCCAATCTGGCAACAAAAAAGGTGGCTCAAATGGTTAAGGTGCTGTGTTGCTGATCTGAAGACCAGAAAGACCTGGGTTCAAGCCCCACCACCAGCAAGCCAACCACTGTTGGGTCCTTGAGCAAGACCCTTAACCCTTCCTGCTCCAGGGGCGCTGTATCATAGCTGACCCTGCGCTCTGACCCCAACTTACTAAGATGGGATATGCGAAAAAAGAATTTCACTATATATATATATGTATATGTGACGAAATAAATAAATAAAATAAAAATAAAACGTGAAAATCATGTAGCTTTTGAACGTTATAAAACAACTTTTGCTGGCCAACAAAAACGCGTAAAATTTGTTAACTAGCTTCGGTTGGTTTCACATAGTTTTTCACTGATGCAAAAAAAAAAAAAGATAATTCACAAGAGAGGGCATTGATATGCTGATGTTCCACTGTATTTATTTGTGGCTGTGTTATTATATATAAGTATTAGTTAGCCACTGATGGGCAATGTTGAACATGGTACTCTAAAAAAGTAATTAGTTACAGTTACCAGTTACATCTCACAAATAGTAACTGAGTCAGTAACTAATATTATCATCATTATAAAAGTAACTAATTACCAGGGAAAGGAATTATTGCGTTACTTACCATAAAACAGTTTTTGTGGTTGTTGCACATTTGTGATCTATTGTCCCAGTACTGAGCACTTTTGTATGTGGCTCTGGACAAGAGCGTCTGCTAAATGCTGTAAATATAAATGTAAAAACTGTTCGAATATGTCAAATAACTTGGATGTCTCACATGATGGTCAGATTCCTTCATATACGTAGTTTAATGCAAATATACATCTGTGTGTGTTTGTGTAGGCGTGGTTGTGCGATATCGAGCGGATCATGCGCTGCACTCTGAAGGATTCTTTGAAGAACTGCTGCATTGCTCTCAAAAAAATGACCGGAAAAAGAGACAAGTGGGTTAAAGATTGGCCCGGACAAGTAAGTGACCTCAATTTTACATGTCTGGCAACGTGGTTCTGGTACTTGTGTTAAAATGTTCTCTTTTTATGCAGATGGTGATAACAGCTAGTCAGATCCAGTGGACCACCGATGTCACCAAATCTCTGATTGCAGGCAAAGAGAGGGCAGACAAATCAGCACTAAAATCCATGAAGAAAAAACAGGTA
Source organism: Bagarius yarrelli (assembly GCA_005784505.1). Lineage (NCBI taxonomy): Eukaryota > Metazoa > Chordata > Actinopteri > Siluriformes > Sisoridae > Bagarius > Bagarius yarrelli. The sequence goes on from VCAZ01000020.1 coordinate 856,985, forward strand.
AGATAAGTGACTCTCAAGAGCGTCTTCCTGCAAACACACTGATTGATTTCCCGTGGCACTGATCGTCCTTGCTTTTGTTTGTTGACTCGACTAGTTTTCAGACCCAAGGTCACTAACTTAAGGGAAGAACAAAGGAAAAGCTACAGCAGAATAAACTGCTCATAACCTAATTCTGAAAACTGCACCACATTATGAATGTCATGCTTTGTCATGTGTCTGTCGTAGGTGTCCATGCTGCACCGCTACTCTGACGCCATAAGAGGAAATCTCTCTAAGATCATGCGCCTCAAAATCGTGGCCTTGGTTACAGTAGAAGTTCATGCCCGTGATGTCATCGATAAATTGGCTAAAACAGGCTGCTGCGATGTGAACGCTTTCGACTGGCTTTGTCAGCTCCGCCTCTACTGGGATAAGGTGAGAAGTTATTTATTTAAATTATTCTTGTTTTATCATATTTTGTGATTACATCTTTTTATTATTGCGATTATATCCAAAGATTTGCTGCACTATTTGTGTTTTATATGATTAGTGCTAATTTATGTTGAACCAATCAAATCACCATCTTTTGTTTTTGTGTCTGTAGGATGTCGATGACTGCATTATTAGACAGACCAACACACACTTCCGCTACGGTTATGAATACCTGGGCAACTCAGGCCGCTTAGTCATCACCCCTCTCACTGACAGGTACTGTAACCATGGCAACGTGTTTGTTTCCACCTTTGAAAGGCAATATTAGCTGGCTCCTAAACTGAAGTATTATTGGATTCTCTGGTGCCTAACAGCTTTTCTACTCCTTTTTAAGCTACTTCCCTGAAACAGTTTTATACATTTTGATCTTGTCAGCATTCCGATAATATATTGTTTTGTCATATTCATGACCAAGAAGTTTAATATTGCATCAAATAGGGGTTTAAACACAGCCGGAGGAACATCTGTATCATGGGAACACTGTTGACTGTTTGGAACTTGGACCGCTGATATTAGGTCCATGTGTCATAAATGGGAAAGTTAAGCAGATACAAGTGCAGAAAGGGATTTTTTTTTAAATAAACCAAGAACAACATAAATAACAATGAACCAGACGCACTGTGGCTTCGCGTAACACCTCGCATAACATACCACGAAAAACCATGACGATAACAAAGTAACATTAACAGTAGCCCAAGACCACTACCGACTAAAGAAAATGGGGTTTATACAGTAGACACAGCTTATTGTGGAAAATAATCAACTTAATAAGAAACACCAAAAAACATTTGGAGAACAGAAGAGGGGTGAATAACATGACATGATTAGCACAGGACACACAGAAAAAAAGGAAATAACAAAAACAAAGGCTCTGTTCAAATCGCATATCTTCATACTCGGAGGTATGCTGTACATTTGGTACCTGGGCCTTTTGTGAGGACTTACCAGACTGATACACCTCTTAAAACCACCACTATCACGTTGCAATTATAGAAACCATCAATACTATCAAAAAGCTCAATCTAACAAGGCATGACAATACAGAGACAGAGGCATTATGTGTATTTAGGGTGAATATAGACTCCAAACCTCTACACTACAACCGCAGTTGTACCACGTCATCATCCGGAGCAGTTCAGAATCTATATTTATCTAATAACATCACAAAAACAGAAAATAAAATAATTAATACATGTAAAGGCTGTAAGCCAGCGTTACTGGTTGTAGGCACTGGTCTGGAAGTGGCGAACAAACTCTTTCCCAGGCTGAGAAAAGCTGGTTATCCTATAGAATGAGTGTAGATCACTTTTTTTTTTTGCAAGTCGAACTTGACTGTAACCGTTTTGCTATATTCAACCAATCAGAGGACCATCATAGATAGCTAGATAGACAGACAGACAGACAGGTAGATATTTATCCCAGCTGGAAAATTCACGGAACTCCCATATATTTCCGTTTATTCCCAGATCTTCCTGTTAATTCCCATATAATTATGTTATCAAGTTTCCATTACTTATGCTGTAGTTAATCATACTGATCATATCTGAGTAATTGTTCCTATAGCATCTTCATAATAATCTGTAGCATTTCAGGCATAGATCAAGGCTATCCACAGATACAGAATGGTTACATCTTGTTAATGCTCATCTTCAGGGTCAGAATGAACTAACGTTGCGAGATGTTAACAGTACTATCATGAGCTAAATGAGACTCACTATAAAGCTGACAATGGCAGCAGAGCAAATTTGTAGCAGGATGATAATGAACCTTCTTATCTGTGAGCGATAGAGAGAGAGAGACAGAGACAGGGAGGGAGAAAAAGAGAGAGAAAATAGAGAGACTAATTGACCACATTTGGGCAATATTCAAATCCTTATACAATCATGTTTTAAACCTTCACAATTTGATTTGATTGAAGAAAAAGTTAATAAAAAAAAAGGAAAAGTAGAAAGAGACATTTTGTTCTTAGATTTTGGGGTTTGATGTACCAGCATTAAAATAGGAGTGTGTCAAGATTCTTTCCTATCAATTATTCATGGATTTCACATGGGAAGTGAGAGTCAAGAGTCAATAGCTGATTTGTATTGCATCCTTTGGAAACAGTAGAACAACACTGAAAAGCACAGCTGCAAAACGATCTTCCATGAAATGAAAGGAAACATCTAATCCTGGCTTATGTTGATGAGCACATGGCATTCTAAACCCACTCAAGGACATAGAGAATGGGCATATTTGTAATGGAGTGGCATATTTGTCTTACGTGTGTGTGTGTGTGTGTGTGTGTGTGTGTGTACTTACTTGTTAAGTCCCGATTGTACTTTAATCAAACTGTCAATTTTAAGTGTGTATTTGTCCATGATTGGTAGTCTTTATCTTAAGGCATGTGTGTCGTCTCATGTTTGTATCAGTAGAGGTCTTTTTGTATGGACTTTGCATGTTCTTCCCGTGCTTGCGTGGGTTTACGCCCATGTATGTTAGGTTGATTGGTGATTCTAAATTGCTCATAGGGCTGTGTGTGTGTGTGTGTGTGTGTGTGTGTGTGTGTGTGTGTGTGTGTGTGCCTGGGAACCTGTTCAGTATGTACCCCTACCTTTTGCTCAATGACAGCTGGGATAGACTCCAGCAGATCCCCATTACCTGATTAGGAATAAGTCGCTATAAACTGGATGGATGGATGGATGGATGGCATGGATGGCATGGATGATGGATGGGTGGGATGAATGGATGGTGGATGGACGGACGGAGGATGGACGGATGGACGGGACGGATGGTTATTCATAAATAAATTTAGCAAAAACAAAACTTACTGCACTTTTTGTGTAACCAAAAGTTTGAAATGTTTAAAAGTTAGTTTATCTGACTGTGAATCTGCAAATTGTCATCCATGTTTAAATCCCATGGTTCATTTGTACTTTTTACCAACTCAGATGCATGCTACCTTTTAACTCATTTATTACTATTGAGACTAATCTACATCATACCGAAGCTATTTTAAATTATACAACCTAAAGCAATAAAAAACGAAACAGATCCAATCTGAAAAGTTACAGTTATCATTTTTTTGTCTACCAGATGTTTATATGACGTTGACAAGCTTTACATGCACCGCGGTGGCTCTCCCAAAGGTCCTGCAGGCACAGGCAAAACGAGACCACGAAAGACCTGGGCAAATCTCTGGGCATGTATGTCATGTTGTGGGAACGGTTTGACGGTCTGGACTACAAATCCATGGGGGCATGTTGTGGTCTTGCACAGGTCTGTGTTTAACGCTGCAGTAGGACAATTAGGACCAATGATTTCTGCGGATTTTGTACTAAATGATAGTGTGTGTCTGTTTACAGACAGGGGCATGGGGTTGTTTCGATGAGTTTAACCGCATTAACATTGACGCGGTGTGTCAGTAGTGGCCCCAACAGATTCTTGTCCATCCTTAGGTGGTCTGCAGGAGCCACCAACTTCATCTTCGAGGGCCGGGAGCTCCGCTTAGTGTGGTCCTGTGGTGTTTTATCACTTGATCCTGGTATGTACCGATTCTTTCTTGAAATGTATTGTATTTACTTTGTACTTAAGCAGATATGTGTATTCTGTAATTTAACATTGAGAGCAGTGACGGACGGTCAATATAAGGTGCTGGGGTGCCTCCTACCAAACCACCACCCAATCCTATGTTAACAATAAGTTAAACATATATGCGAAAACCATCACACTGTTTGTCATATTAACATTTATTCAAAAATCAAAACTGTATTTCGAAAATATGCGTGTGCGAGGCGCCGGACCAACAAGTGTTTTGAGGGTCATGTGATTTTGAAAACATGTGATTTGATGGTCGGCTACTGTATAATTGACAGTTAAATTCCTCTCATGACACCACCGCTTTGCTCTCTGAAACCTTTCACTCTTGTTGCTGTTAGCAAATCAATATTTTTTATAGTTTTGGACTCGTGATTGCGATGAAAGCCATGCTTTTTATTGTTTTCCCATTTATTGTGGACAACATTAGTACTACAGTCTTTATCTCTCAAGCCGACTGATATAAATGTCTGAATGATTGAAATGATCACCTTGATTAACTTAATTACTGGTAATAAACCCATATTAAATTCAAATGTACTGGCGTTGCGTTTTTTATCAGTTGACTCACATTTGCAGCGTTTTAACTAGCAGTATTGGTACATCAGCACCATCGTCTGTTTACGGTCCTACATTACTAACAGTTTGATTTTGAAATGAAACCCGCCGACACAATATATCCATTTATATACTCATTTACAGTATTTGTGTGTGTGTGTCCTTTTAGGTTATGCTGGTCGTACTGAATTGCCTGATAATCTGAAGTCCATGTTCAGACCAATCTCTATGGTTGTGCCTGACTCGACCCTGATTGCTGAGATCACTCTGTTTGGAGAAGGCTTCAACAATTGCAAGGTGCTGTTGCTTTCTCGATTGTAGAACATGCAAACATGTTACTATGATGCAAACTTATTGACCTAAAAGCATGTATAATTAATCTTAAGCCTAAATCTATCCTTAACATTAGCCGCAATCTACCCTTTTAAGGCAGCAAAGACATAATAAATGTGTTTACTAACTGTGACACTAATTATATCTACTTTAACAAGCTGGTGCTACTAAGGGTTGCTCGTTCCTCTTTCCTAATTATCATATCATTAACATAAACCTCTTTTTTTGTGCTCACCAGCAGTTTTGCAGAACCCATTAACGTTGTGTAGTCTGTTCAGATCTCCAGATTAAGTGACTATTTAGTTTGTGTCTATCAATTTAAATACATCCAAAAATGGCTCAATGCTGAAAATATTTTTCCACCAATAGAATTATTAGTAATTTGGCAAATCTGATGTTTGAGAAACTTTTTAATTGATTAAAAATATTACCCCCAAATATCTCTGTATCATGACCCTGTTTCAGCCACATATCTGTGCTGAAAATAGCACCAGCTTGTCACAGGCCATTTTAAACAGTAGCAATTACTACCAACCTCAATAAGGTTGAATAGGTGGTTGATTGCAATAATTATATACTGGTAGTGACCACCTCTTTCATTTATTATAGGTGCTAAAAGCACCAACATTTAGGTCTGTTTTAACACCAAACTGTGGATTGTGGTGCTGTAGAATTGACAGTAGATCTATGAAAACAGGTTTATTTAGGAATTTTATTTAGGAAACTCCATGTTTTAAAAATACAGCATGTATAAGAACTATAGTATACATGGTTTAATGGTAGCTCCAGTGGTTTAAGATGTCTGAATGCAGATCACCACCAAGCTTCCACTGCTGGGCCCGTGAGCAAGGCCTTTAACCTTCAGCTGCTATGTTAGATAAAAAAAAAACATGGAAAATTTTTCATCATTTGTAATTCACCATGCTCCCATGTAATGTATAAAATTCTCCTGGAAGTGGTAGATCAGTGGTTGAGTTATTGGGCTGCACAGGTTTCATGAACAATAATATAAGACAAATGTTAGTTATTTTGGAGAACGGCGTCTACCTAATGCCAGAAATGTAATATAAATAAATATACAACCTGAATGCGGGAAAAGTTAAGACATTCTTTTTTTTTTTTATTATTATTCTATATTAGCGTCAAAATAAACAAACTAAAAGGCCGTTTACATTTTATTCAGAGTAGAACATTGATAACATGAAGACATTTTAGACTTTTAGCCAGTAAATGCACTCGGATTTGAGTGTTCCCATTGTGAATAAATAAAGTTTGACTTATGTGATTTAAAAATCTTTTAGTTTTTTTATTTTATTCAAATCCTAAAACCGTCCCAACTTTTGCCGAAATTCGGGGGTTGTAATAAATATAGGATTCCTATGCGTTTTAGGGATTTTATCAGTTGATTTCGATAAACTAGATAACTTTAGAATAAAAGGTTCATGAGACAGAGCAGTTGGAAGGATAACCTTGAGGAAGAGAAAATAGAATTCTTAGAATCAAGGCTATTTCAGTGCTTTTTACCAAATCGGCTTTTGAAAGGACGTGTGTGCTAAAGTCCAATACAAGTGGCCCAAAGATCATGAATAGAATTAGATCATTATCAGAGAGCGAGCCGGACAGAAGGTTAGTGTTTGGTATTAAACTCGGCTTTGGAGCTGAAGGGAATTGAATCAGATAGGCAAACACAGACGAGTCTAGTCACATGCACATACACACACACACTCACAGACACACACCATGAGGTAGAGTCCACTATTGGTTTACTGCTGGCACGCGGCATGCATGCACTGTGTGTGTGTGTGTGTGTGTCTGTCAGTGTGTTTGCGTCTGTGCGCGCGTGTGTGTGTGTGTGTGCAAAATGCCTGACTGACAAAGCTCAACAACACAGCACACGTAACAGCAGCTCTCAAAACAAACACACACACACACACTCGCTCACGGCTTGGTAGGCACAAAATCCCCTCTAGAAAATCCACTCATAGCTCCCACCTGCTCCAGCAAACAGGGTCCTAATGGAGAAGCCATATCTGTGCTGGTAGAATGAGGGAAAGGGTCTCTGGAGATTGCACTTGGAATAACATATAATGTACCTGAGATCAAAAGCAGCAGGACAAGTTTGAGCATCATGTCTTGCCCAAATCCCCGCATGTCAGTAGGGGAGTTCATTTGCCCAACACACAATTCTGCTCTCTCGCCCTCGCCCTGTTTCCTGTCTCTTTCCACACAATCGATAATCCCTGTATCATTATGTGCTATTGAGAGGACTATTACCTCCGCAAATAAGAGGAAATGGACATATCAGTGTTGTGTCATGTCAGATGGAGTGTAAAGTAGACCGACCATCACACCTAAGAGACAGAGAGCGAGGATGATAGATATTGAGATGCAGAGGATGATGAAGAGGTAAAAGAAGAGGAAGAGAGAGGAAAAAAGGGAGCTGTTTCTTTGCCCTGTTTCACTGAAGTGTAGAAGCCTGGTGTTTATGAGCCATGACAGATAGTAGAATGGGTCTCTCTGGAGAGTCATGAGCAGGCGCTAGCTGTGTGTGTGTTGGTTTGTGTGGATGTTGGAGGGGTGAAAGATTTTGTTTACCTGTTTGTAGGGGTTGAGAAGAAAAGCTTTTATTATTATTATTATTATTATTATTGTTATTATTAGAACCAAAGCATAAATATATCCCAAATGTAAAGCTGTATGAGGCAGAAAAGCAGTTGGATTTACATTGACCTGTGTTGTTTGTGTGTCTTTGCATCTGGAAAGAGTGGATCTGGTGGCTTAGTTATTGAGGCACACCCAAGATAACACGGTCCATTTACCTCGGTATGCATATCTCTGCCTGACTGCTGAGGAGGGCCTGCACAAACTGCAGATTGGCAAAGGGTATATTTAAGTGGGTCTTTATGTAAATACCAAGCTCTTGATTAGTTTTCCATTGACATGAGGTTTGCGCAGATATCTGGTCAAGTTATTAGTGAGGTGTTTAAATATAACCTAAATCCTGTTTGGTTAGTTTATTCTAAAATCGAAGGCATGCACTTTCTGTAACATTTAGTGCATAAAGGCAGTGGGGATCTGTTGCATTTTGTGTGTGGGGGCAGTGCTATGATAATGAGAAAAAACTTACAGTCTCTATGGATAAGGTAATACTGTAAATGTACAACTTTGATATCTTTTTGGTTGACTACTGTGTATATACATATACGAATAGCGTATCAAAAAGCTTTAAGACGCGCCAACAGATGGCAGCCCATGGCTAGAATGGCAGCACCTGACTCAGATGGAGGAACATGGCTCAGATGGCAGTACCAAGGATAGACGGCAGCACAAGCTTTGCTCCCTGTGCCTTTATATATTCATATAAAGTGTTTTTCAGAACACTATGCAAGTACAAGTCAGCTATTTTATATATATATATATATATATATATATATATATATATATATATATATATATAATGAGAATAAATTGTAATGTCAAACTAAGTTCACTCTGTTATCTTCATCAGTCATGTGGTTACTGTATTGCATCTTGCTTAATGGGCCTTTTGGGCTCGAAATCATTATGTCGGTATCTTGGCAACAACATGATGAACTGCTGCCTTGGAGGCTCTTTTCAAACATTTTATAGATGTTTGCAGGTGATCAAACATTTAAGTTTGCAAAGCACTCAGACATCGACTCATGAAACAGTACAGGCAGCAAGACATGTTTCTGTCTCGTACTATTTTCATGTATAAGGGCAAAAGTTTCTGTCTTTTTTGACTTTTTGTCGTCCAGATGTAATACCTTTTTTTTTTTGAGTCTAACATTTTGAGGTCATGTGCTATTTGGTACTAATAATATTAACTGTTCCCTCTTTCAGCATCATTATTTATTTTCACTTCAGTTCCACAGTCTCACATTACTTTCCTTCCCTATCCCTCTGTGTGTCTCAGTTGTTAGCTAAGAAGGTGTTCACCCTTTACAGTCTGGCAGTACAGCAGCTGTCGAAACAGGATCACTATGATTTCGGCTTGCGTGCACTCACCTCTCTGCTACGCTACGCTGGAAAGAAACGCAGAGCCCGTCCTGATGTTGCGGATGAAGAGGTTGCACATGCAAACACATGAAAACAGTTGCAGCTACAAAAAACACAAGACCAAATCTCAATACAACAAAAAAAACCCCAATCCATCCAGCAACTTATTTTTATATTAAACTTATATGTCATAAAAACTGTCTCAAAAGGACAAAACTTACTTATCTCTTCTACCCAAGTACAAACTCATCCCTTTCTTTTTCTGTGTTAATAATAGAATAGTTGGTCATATAAAGCTATTTCATTTAAAAGTGTATTTTTGAGAAATCTTTGTTTAAGCAGTTTAGTCATCTTTTCTTCCTCAATCCCAGATCCTACTCATGTCTATGAAGGACATGAACATTGCTAAGCTAACCTCGATTGACCTTCCACTATTCAACGGGATAATCCAGGACCTGTTTCCTGCCGTAGAGACGCCCACCATCGACTATGGAAAGGTATGATCATGTGATTTATAAGGAAGGAAACGATTAAATAGATCGGCCCCTCTATGCCCTGTTTGTATCTGCTTTAAATGAAACTTTTGGTATTGCCAGTGGAAATTGTTGTAAAGATCGCCTGATAATTGTTTTTACAAACTTTTTTTTTTTTTATTTTCAAAAAAATCGGATTTGTAATAATGGATTCATCCGATATATAGCATAAATGGTGATTTTGAGAATTGCACACAAGGCTGCCATTACAGCTTTACATCACAAGAGGAAAATCCCCTTTCTTTTCCATTCAACTGATGCTCAGTTTGAACTTCAGCAAGTCGTCTTCACCACATGTAGATGCCTAAATGCATTGAGCTACTGCCATGTGATTGGCTGATTTGCAACCATGTTACCAAGCAATTAAACAGATGTACCTAATAAAGTGGCCATTGAGTGTAGTTCTAAAATAGTGCACTGATGAATAAAGGCGCTCATTAAGTCTCCAGTGAGTAGGTAGATCATTGGTTATGGTGTCTAAAAGATAGTGGGTTCAATTCCCAGCACCACAAAGTTACCACTACTGGGCCCCTGAATAAGGCTCTAAACTGCCCAGTTATATAAATTGAGATAAATGTAAGTCACTCTGGATCTGCCAAATGCCAAAAATGGAATAAAGTAGTCACATGGTCCAGGTTCCAAAACATAACTTAGCCCGAGTCATCACCTCTGTGCCCTTTCTGGGGGAGTTTATCGTAAGCATGCGGCGGATTATTATTACTCATCGTCCTCTGTAATCTAGGCTGCATGTACTGTCAAACGTTCTCACTGAAGCTGCTTGAAATTACCTTTAAGCATACAGGCTCCCCCAGTGCTTCAAATGGTAGTCATTCAAATTATAATAATTTAGTTGTGTACTTAAGAAATCATCGCACACGTCTCAGATGTTTCGAATCTGAGTCATTTTCGCCCGGTTTTGTACATCCGGTTCCCTTGTGTGTAGCAGAGTAGTGTGTGAGCGTGCACGCCTGATATGCAACACAGTGCAGATGTGTGGCCTGGTACGTGTCTCATCGCCTACACATTTCAAGCCTAGACAGGCGGCAACTGCTGCATGCATCAGCGGCAATCAAGTGTGTGAGAGAAGAGGTGGAGGAGCACCATGAGCCCACATTCACACACACACACACACACCAATTTGCATTCATAAGAACGTGCATACGCTGACAGCAGACTTTTCCCCACACCGTCTGCTCTCATCTGTCTGTTTTGCAAGGCAAAGTTTTTCATTACAGTGTCATGTTAAGCGAAGTGCTCTGCCTATCGAATCCCAACGCTAATGCGTTCCTGCTAAGATGCTTCTGATCTCTTTTCGTGCTTCTGCACGCACTTAATGAGGTAAAAAATAAAGAAATGAGAGAGGGATTGAATTAGTGCGAAAGTGCTTTAATGCCTGCATAGCAATCTGGCTGGGAAGAGTGTGTTTCACTCTAGGGGGTGCTGCGATTGTTTATGGTTATTAAGTTTGATACATACTTCTCACCAGTTTATTTGTATTTGCTTATCAGCTTGGGATTTAAGCCAATAACATTGTACAGTTGTATAAGCCTTCTAAGAAATCATTGAAACCATTTTTTTTTTTTTAAAACAAATGTGACTATACTCCCTTATGAATTTTTGGCTTAAGAATTGAAATTTTGCTAGAAATTTGCATCGATATTTAAAGAATTTTCGACGTACAAATAAACCAAACCAAACGCCAACGTAGTTCCGGGAGCTCTTCAAAATTTGCATGTGTCAGCGGAAAGCTAAGCGAGGTTTTCTTTTCAGTTAGCGCAGGCTATCTGTTACAAAATATATATAGTGTTAATTAACATTACATTTGATCATTACAATATGTTGTAATTTACAATAACATGCGGTGTCACCCAGATGAGGATGGGTTCCCGTTTGAGTTTGGTTCCTGTCAAGGTTTCTTCCTACTTTATCTTAGGGAGTTTTTCCTTGCCACTGTTACTGCATTCTGTGTAAAGCTAATTATTAACTTTTGTAAAATATTAACTTTTGTAAAATAAAATAAACAAATAAAACTAAATTGAATTAATAAATTAAAAACTTTTAATATTATTCTTTAAAGGAAAATTTGTATTGCAATACGATATTTTGTTTTAACAACTCATAGAAGTTTAATTTTATGTTTTTTATGTGTGATTTTTTTGTATTTTTTTATTCGCAGCTGAAAGAAACAATAGAAGCAGAACTACGGCAAAAGGGCCTGCAGGTGACCCCCTTCACCATGACCAAAATCATCCAGATGTACGAAACCAAGAACTCACGCCACTCGTCTATGATCGTCGGCAAAAGCGGCAGCGGTAAATCAGTCACCTGGCGGATCTTACAGAGCACCCTGAGCACCATGCATCGCAAAGGCGAACCAGGCTTCAACTCTGTTCACGTGAGTCTGAGGATGGAAATGACCATGCGGTATTACACATGTGACTAACGTACAATATTAATTCAGGTTTGTTTTAAACCAGGGGATCCCAAATGTTTTTTTTATGAGGGTTAAATAACTTTTTTATCCTAATAGCAAGCCGGGTCGGTCTGTGACATGGTCCAACAAGATTTTCAGTATTATTGTGGAGATTTGTTATGATTTTGAATGTACGAGAGAGAGGAAATCAAAAAGTTTTGAGACACACCAACAGATGGCAGCACAAGGCTGCACCCACAGTCACAGAACACAGGCTTGAATGGGAAATTTTTTCGATATCTCGTTTTTTTAATGCTTTAATTAGTTTATTAATTTATTAGCACTATTTTTCAAGTGATTAAAAGTCTATTTAATAGAGATAAAACAAACAGTAGAATTTTGAAGCAATATATTAATAGTTTTATTATCAGGCTGCTTAAAAAACTAAAATTATTTTGGTTTAAAAGCCAATTTATAATTTATATAATTTGTATAATTTCATATAAAATTATGTTTTAAGATATGTTTCTGGCATTGGTAAAGTGGTAGTGCAGTGGTTAAGGTGTTGACCTGATACCTGGAAGATCGGAGTTCAATTCCCAGCACCAAAAGTTTGCCACTGTTGGGCCCCTGAGCCAGGCCCTTAATCCCCAATTGCACAGTTGTATAAAAGAAATAAATGTAAGTGGCTCTGGATAAAAGTGTGTGCCAAATGCCATAAATGTGAATGTCATTGTTCAGTGGGCGGGTCTAAATGTGGACGTTTTGAGGATGAGGATCGCTGTTCCTACCTATACTTAAGCAATTATTAAAGCGGTTGTTGATTTACACTATCATTGTACCGATTAAGTGCTCAAGCATACAAAAGCACGAACAAAAGCATTTGCTCGCTTTCACATGAAATAACACGTAACAGCAACAACAACAGCGCGTTACACGTTCGCTCTTGAAACGTCTTAATTGCTGTAGAGTTAAATGAAGAAATCTAAAAATATGTAAAAAAAAATATGTTAAAAAATCTGCAAGCTCCAATTTACCACGAATATAAATATCAATTAAATAGTGCAAGCTCTTTAAAGCCCAACCATTATTCCAGACAAATGCTCACTCCAACAATAGCACAACATAAGTTCAGCTAATTGTGATCTCATTATCTCCAACATGAGACGATCTAAAGCCGGAGAAAAAGCAGCGATCTGACACCGAGCTTCTTCTGAACGTGGCTGTTGTCTCAGGCTATCCTAAGGCATTCATTAGTATGAAAATGAGCCGCCGTTCGCGAGCACTGTAACCCACCGTCGTCTCGCATCCCTGACACCAAAACAGCAGTCATCAAAGGCGCTCTCCACAGGTATTGCGCTGCTCTTCAGGATGCTTAACGCCGAACAAATGCAATCGGCAGACGTACCGCTAACATGCTGGAGTTTTGATAAAACCACAGAGCTTTATATTCCAGCAGACTGTAATTGGTGGCACTTACAAACACACTGTTAGAATAATATGGTTTCTTTTGCATGGCTTTCTGAGGAATGTGTGCAATCCAGTTATCAAAGGCTACAATTATGTATAATTACATTTGCTTCTGGTGGCTCTTTTATACCGCTTTTTCATTTGCTTTACAGTCAGCAATAAAATGGGGCTATTTTCAATATGTGACATAATTCATTTGGACTGCATCTCTGCATGCTTGATTATAGAGTGTGAACTGCATTATGTGTTATTGTATAAACCAGATGCACCTGTTGGAAACTTGTCTTATTGCTTTTTACTGTCTTCCTTAAAACATCCGGCTTGTAGTGTGTGTCAAAGCCTTTATTAATTTCGCTCCCTGTTGTGAAACTATCTATCTATCTATCTATCTGTCTGTCTGTCTGTCTGTCTGTCTGTCTGTCTATCTATCTGTCTGTCTGTCTATCTATCTATCTTTCTTTGCCTGACTATCTATCTGTCTATCTATCTATCTATCCGTCTGTCTGTCTGTCTGTCTGTCTTTGCCTGCTTGTCTATCTATCTATCTCTCTATCTATCTATCTATCTATCTGTCTATCTATCTATCTATCCGTCTGTCTGTCTGTCTGTCTATCTATCTATCTATCTTTCTTTGCCTGTTTGTCTATCTGTCTGTCTGTCTGTCTATCTATCTTTCTTTGCCTGTTTGTCTATCTATCTATCTATCTATCTATCTATCTATCTATCTATCTATCTATCTATCTATCTATCTATCTATCTATCTATTAATTACCCACACATATACACACTTCTTCCACTGTCCTCACTTATCCTCTTATTCCAGCTCATTCCAGCAATTTAATCCAGCAATCCTGTTAAAATTTCTCACTGAACTCACGCCTCCTTTTAATTGACACCTGTGCCGCTTTATAATTTGGTCTGACCTTTAACCTATGACTCCTCAGGAATATCCTCTGAACCCCAAAGCAGTGAGTCTTGGAGAGCTCTACGGTGAATATGACCTCTCTACCAATGAGTGGACCGACGGCATTCTGTCGTCTCTTATGAGAGCTGCGTGTGCAGGTACTGTTGTGTGTGTGCTGTAGGAGGGCAAGAAGGGCTGCAGTGTAGGACTGTCATTTATATTTCTGTTTATTTATCTAATTTTATATTGATATAAGACTTTAATAAGGACAACGACATGCAGTCAGCACATAAGGTCAAGATATTAGGTTTAAAAAGGGAGAGGAAAAGTGGAAGCTTGGAAAGTATGAATAAATAGATAAATAATTAAATGGATAGATAGATGGATAGATGAAGAAATAAATAAATAGATGGACGGATGAATTAATGAATGAACTGACAAATGAATGAACAAAAGGATAGATGAATGGATGGATGAATGAATGGATGGATGGATGAATGAATGGATGGATGAATGGATAGATAAATAAAAAATTGGATGGATGGATGGATGGATGGATGGATGGATGGATGGATGGATGGATGGATGGATGGATGGATGGATAGATGGATGGATAAACAAATAACACTGGATAGATGGATTTGATGGATAAATAGATAAATAAATGTACAAATGAATGAATAAATGACTGGATGGATAAATAAATAAATAGATAAATAAATAGATGAATGAACGAATGAGGAAGTGACAGCTCATTAGCTAAATTGACTGAAAGATTGTGGGTTCAATTCCCAGCACCACCACGAGCAAGACCTTTAACTCTTAACTGCCCAGTCGGGATAAATAGAAACAGAATGTTAGTGGCTCTGGATAAGGGCATCTGCCAAATGCCAGAAATGTAAATGACTGTATGGACTTCCTTGACCACCTGCAAGCTTGTGTGTGTGTGTGTGTGTGTGTGTGTGTGTGAGAGAGAGAGCGTATAAAGAATAAAACTGTGTCATCAGCTCTTGCGATATCTTACACTGAGGCTGACACGTGTGTGTGGGCTGAGGAAAACAACCTTACACTGCTGCTGTATATTCGGTTTCCTTGAAGCTCAGCCTCTAAACAAATTCACACACACACACACACACACACACATGCAAACACAAAAGAACAGCCGGTCACAGTCTGACTGGAGAAAGCATTAACCCGTTTCCGTCTCAGGGCCAGGAAGGTGTCTGATGCCATTTCTCCTGTTCTGTGGACTCAGCATGACTCTGTCAGCTTCACTAATGATCTTTTCCCTCACTTCATCTGCCTCCATGCAGTTTTTCTACTTCAGCCACTAAACAGATGCCATCAACAGATGTTTGTCTTGTATTTTCGAGCGTTAGTGTTTTTTTTCCTCCAGAATGGACAGGGTCATGGGATGAAGGGGTTAAACGTCACACTTGGCGAGACGTGTCTTTACTTTACCTACTCAACTTCTTCTGTTCTAAAGCTTCTGTCCAGCTGTGAGCAGAAATGTGGGCTGAATTATCGGTCTGTTTTTCTTTCTCTCTCATTCCCTTCCTTTCAGTTTGTTGTGGAAAGGAGAGACAGCAGTATTCTGGGGAATGGTTGTGTGTGTGTGTCACAGGAGAGAGTGTGTGTGTGCTGCAGAGCTTAGCTCTTCTGGGACTGTCAGTGCAAAAGAGATTCCTTTTCTCTGCTGCCTTTTCTCTTTCTCTCTGTTGCAGAAACCGGCTACTGTTGATGAGTGACATGATGTAGCACTCTCACTTTTAGTTTTTCTCTCTCTCTCTCTTTCTCTCTCTCTCTCACACTCTCTTACTCTCTTACTCTCTCTTTTTCTCCTTCTCGTTTTTCCTTAACTGTCTTTTCTTCTTTCTTTCTTTCTCAGGCTTGTCTCTGCTTTATCTTCTCCTCCAATTCGATCTTCTCTTCTACTCTCTGTTGCTCTNGTGGCTCTCTCTCTCTCTCTCTCTCTCTCTCTCTCTCTCTCTCTCTCTCTCTCTCTCTCTCTCTCTCTCTCTTGCCCTATCCCTCTCTCGCTGTTCCTTCTGACTCTGTGGGCTCCTGTGGCTTACATTTTATTTTATTGTGTTGTCCCTCATGATTTGGTGTTATTCTCTTTACTGCCCCCCCCCTCTTTCTTTCTCTCTCTGTTTTCCTTAAGTAATAAACCAGACCTGTTCATTCTCCAGCAGGAGTTTGTGGTCAATCCCAAAGCCATGTCTCTGGAAGAGCTTTTCGGTCACTTTGATCTCTCTTACACCGAGTGGACCGACGGCACCCTTTCCACCATCATGCGCCAAACGTGCACAGGTTTAATTCCATGCTTGAAACGCTGCTTTGGTGGTTGTTTTGGTGGTTGTCTGCCAGTTGCTCAGCGGCGTATTTAACTTTTGGGTTTGATTTCTATACTTTGCTCGTTTTTTTTGCATATTTTCTTGTCGTTTTGCTTCTTATTCAGCAGCAGGTTTTTAGTTTGGGTCTGGTTACCGTGTAGGATTTGGTGGAAGGGAATTTGATGTTTGAGTGGTGTAATCAGGCATTGCAGTGACTCCATATGTTTAGCATCTGTTGATGTTCATCTCTGTTTGTTGATTTTCCCTCCTCACTGCTTAGAGAAGGGAGATCATCCAAAGCAGAAATGACAGCTGCTTTAGCTGTGTGTGACAGGTTTGATGTTACATGCTTACCCAGTCAGTGTGTGTGTGTGTGTGTGTGTGTGTGTGTGTGTGTGTGTGAGTGAGGGACAGAGAGAGACAGGCAAAGAAAGAGAGACAGAAAGTGAGCAAGGGAGCCAAAAAGAGAAAAAGAAATGGAGAGAGAGAGGGACAGAAAAAGAGCGCAAGAGAAACAAAGAGGAGGACAAAGAAAAAGTGCGAAAGACAGAAAGAGAGCGAGAGAAACAAAGTGAAGTACAAAGGAAAAAAAGACAGAGACAGAAAGAGAGGGAAATAAACAAAGTGAGAGAGAGAGAGAGAGACAGGGAAAAGAAGAGAGAGACAGAAAAAGATGGAGAGAAACAAAGTGAATAAGAGAGAGACAAAAAAGTTTGAGAGAGCGAGAGAATAAGAGAGACTAAGCAAGAGAGAATTTTTATTATATATTATTATATATATATATATATATATATATATATATATATATATATATATATATATATATATATATATATATATATATATATACACAAAGAAAGAAAATAATAAAAGCCAACAGGAAACAGGACAAAAAAGACATTGACAAAACTGTTTTTAACGGCAGATCTTTAAATAGAACGAGACATGTTACCAAATCACTCTATATGTGTGATACTAAGTGATAATGAAAATATAGAGCAGGAGAAAAAGAGAAGGTGGGAGGAAGACAGACAGACAGACAGACAGACAGATAGATAGATAGATAGATAATAAAAGTGGAAGGCAGAGAAAGAGAAAAATAGATAAAGAGGGAAAGGTAAAAGTGGAAAAGAGAGAGATAGAGAAATAGAGGGGGGGGGGTGATGTAATGATGCTTATTAGACAGTGTATTTGCTGTATTTCCTAACTGTCTCTTCTGTTTCTCTGCTTTTGAGTTCAGACGAGAAGCCCGATGAGAAATGGATTGTGTTCGATGGTCCAGTGGACACCTTGTGGATTGAAAGCATGAACTCGGTGATGGACGATAATAAAGTTCTCACTCTTATTAACGGCGAGAGAATTTCCATGCCTGAACAGGTATGAAATTAAATAAATGGTGTATCAAAAACTTTATATCAAAAACTTTGAGGCTTTTTTTTTTCCAAGGCATTTTTTTAAAAATGCATCCACACGATCATTATAAATACTTACACCTCGATGAGCGTATGGTATTAATGCACAGTTAGACTTCTCTCAATGTGCTGATTAGATGCAATCGGAAATTCTTCACTCCCGAAATGTATAGCTCTGATTCTGGAGGCCAAAACAGATTGATAAATGTCTGCCCATCTGTACTGCTGAGAGACTCTGATTCTCTAAAGCTCTGTTCACACTGCAAATGGCACTCATATCCCGCCTGGAATCTAGAATCTGATCTTTCCGAGTCCAATTTGTGCCACTTTCATATGTGCTATTAAATCCGACGCGGGTCAGATGTTTTGCGCCGGACTGCAAAATGAACAGTTTTGTTGCGACTTTTACATCATTTTCAATCGACGTGCGTCATCGTTCTGCACTGGCGCGTAACTGCAAACAGCTGAAATATAATGAATTCGGCTGAAGGCATTCAAGTCCACGTCGCATCACTCCTAAATCCGGCTCTGCATACACACACACCTTCATACTGGAGTAGCAGCTACTGCTCCGCAACATGCCTCATCCTCCTCAACGCCTAGACATTAAGTCCTCTGCTGCACATCACCGTATAAATGGAAGCATCTAAACTGTAAACGCTGCCTTCGGTGTCTTTCTCATTATTATTAATCTGGATAACAGGACACTGCTTAAGATGTACAGGTTGTTCTTTTTTTTAGTTTAGGAAATCTGATATCTGCCACAATAGTGTGAACAAGTGTACAAAATATATTTTCGATGTTCTATTGTAAAAAGAAAATCACACAGCGTCCTAATTTTTCTTTAGAATTGAGGAACTGTTGTCTGACTCAAACTTAGATCATCACGAATGCTTTTCAATAGGAAATTCATGACATACTTTGCTTAAATGTTTACTTACCGCTGTTGGGTTTTGGTTACAGATGTGTTTTAAATTGTTTTTTTGCTTGTATGTGAAGCGGGTAAACATCCTCAACAGTGGCACATATGATAGAAATATAGTAACGATTAGTATAAACGATGCTTCAGAATGTTAACCAGAAATCCTTTTGTTAATAATTATTTGCTCAGAAGATCTAATTGTATTGTTTTTGTGTGTGTGTGTTTGTAGGTCTCCCTGTTGTTTGAGGTGGAAGATCTAGCGGTGGCCTCTCCGGCAACAGTGTCCCGCTGTGGAATGGTGTATAATGATTATTCAGACCTGGGATGGCAGCCCTACGTTCAGTCTTGGGTCGCTAAGCGGCAGAAGGTCCGATAAATGACTTTCCTTCATTTGTGTTGTAACTGATGAACTCCTTTTTCAACACTTTCCTCGGATCCTTCCTGTAGGTAGAGGTGGATCATCTGAAGCGTCTGTTCGATAAATACATCGAAAAGACTATACGCTTCCGGAAGACTCATTGTAAGGAGTTGGTCCCCATCACTGAATTGAATGGTGTCATTTCTCTCTGCAGACTCTATGACTCTCTGGCCAGTCCTGAAAACGGGGTGAGATCATTAACTTCCGTCTTACAAACATAATTCCCCCCCCCCAAAAAAATCCAGACGTCCAGTTGTTTTTTTATGTTCTGAATTAGTCTTCTGCTGTAGCTTGAATTTCAGACAGCATTATATAAATCGTAGACAGGCTAGTTTGTTTGCCTGTATTTTAAGCCACAAGAAAGCTTTTATTTTGACACATTACATAGTATAGCAGCATGAGAATCTATGTACAATCTTTGCTATTTTTAATGTATAAAGATATATAGGGGAGGTGGTGGCTCATGGTTAAGGTGGTGGCTCATGGTTAAGGTGTTGGACTACCAACCCAAAGATTGTGGGTTTGATTCCCACCTCCACCAAGCCATCACTGTTGGGCCCCTGAGCAAGGCCCTTAACCCCCAATTGCTCAGTTGTGTAAATGAGAATGTAAGTCACTCTGGATAAGGGCGTCTGCCAAATGCCAGAAATGGAACTCTCTCTATATATATATATATATATATATATATATATTTAAAAAATTAGAAAAATTGAATGTATAAAATTTTCCAATGCATTTCTGGCATTGAGCAGATGCCCTTCCCCAAACTGACTAACATTTAGCCGTTTTTTTAATCAGTTTGAGCAGTTAGGGCCTAGAGTATGGGTCTTGCTCAGGGGCCCAGAAGTGGTAGTTTGCTGGGGCCAGGAATTGACCTCCAATCTTCTGATCAGCAACATTTAATCACTTCCCACTAGTCAGATTTACATTTTTATTTAACCGAGCAGTTAGGAGTTAAGGCTCTTGCTCAGGGGCCCAGCTAGGTGGTGCTGGGAATTGAACCTCTGCTCACCGGTTCAACCTTTAAACACTGAGCTTCCACTTCCCTCCAATTAATCTACTTAAATTAAGTGTTGATTTCCTTTTTCCCCTCCAGCTGAACCCAGCTGACACTGAGCACTATGGATCCATGATAGAGCTCTGGTTTGTCTTCAGCTTGATCTGGTCTGTTTGTGCATCTGTGGACGAGGACGGACGCAAAAAGATGGACAATTTTTTACGAGAGATGGAGGTCTCCTTTCCCAACAAGGTGCTGTTCTACATACACTTATACTGTACCTCATACTCGGGTAACTGTGATTTCAGTATAGTTATAATCCCTTAATAACATCAATAATGAACTCATTACTGAAACTGTATATTATTGGTATATTGTTTAGGACACCGTCTATGAATACTATGTTGACGTAAAACACAAAAGCTGGTCATCGTTTGAAGACAAATTGCCTAAAGGCTGGCGTTATAACTGCAAGTAAGTGTATGATCTCGTCTCACGCTGGGTTTTCATCAACTACTGCCACCTGCATGCCTCCTCAGTGGCTACCTGCTCAGGCTTATGAGTCATCAGCTCTATTCCTATACTGTGATTTTTAATTACTTGGCTTTTATTTCTCTTTCCATCTCTCTCTCTCTCTCTCTCTCTCTCTCTCTCTCTCTCTCTCTTGCTCTTTAGTCCTTTTCTTTCTTACATTTACATTTCTACCATGAGCATTATCCATTTATCTAAAAGTATCACTTTGGTACTGGGATTTGAACCTACAGTCTTTTCATTAGCAGACCAACACCTTAACCATTAAGCTACCCCTTTTTTGTTTTAGCCCCCCTGTCATTTTAGCTTTTTACTTTGTTCACCGCTATGTTAAAAAAAACCTTCTCTATCCTTCTACTAATGTAGCTCTTTTAGCTCTTTTTTCAATCTGAACATTTTCACCTCCATTCCTCGATTCTCATTCCATCTCTGTTCTCATCTTCAAACCCTTCCCTACTGACATCTTTTCTGCTTTCTCACATTATTTTCCAAACTCTATTTTTAACTCTTTTTATGTTCTCTTCACTTTTTATGTCTTTCTATTATCTGCCTTATTCTTACTATCTGCTATCTGTTTTTTTTTAAGTTTCTCTGTATGACAGGACTTTTGTAAAGTGGAATTTATCAAGAAGCAACTAATCACCAGTTTCTCTCTCTCTCTCTCTCTCTCTTTCTCTCTCTCTTTGTCTCTCTCTCTTTCTCTCTCGTCCTCCGAGTGCAGTGCTCCATTCTATAAGATTATGGTTCCTACCGTAGACACAGTGCGATATCATTTTCTGGTGGATGCTTTAATTTGTGGCCAGTACCCAGTGCTGCTGACGGGTCCAGTGGGAACAGGGAAGACTTCTGTGGCCCAGAGTGTTCTCCAAGGACTGGATTCATCCAAATGGGCTATGCTTACTATCAATATGTCTTCTCAGGTACCCATCATCAAATTTCGTCCATTTTTTTCAAAAACATATAAGCACTACAGCAACTATATTATAGAGGAAACAATCCGGTCAGGCATCCCCTACCGATTAGCGTTTTTCCTCTGGGGCCCAACTGGTGCTGGTGAGGGAGCCGGAGTTCCGAACTGGCTTACGTTTGCCGTTTGCACCCCACTACATCACATTGTTATCTCTCTTTTTATAATCACTATTATTTGTTACGTATTGACTGAGAAAATTGACCGCTTGGTTGGCGAAGCACTTAAACTCCACAGTTGCCACTTTTTTCATTTCAACCAGATTACTAAAGATTGGTAGTAGCTGCTAAAATGACATATTATTCTTTTTGTTAATGTATCTGTCGTTGTTACTAAAACTGTGGTCTTTGCTGAAATCATCTTACATATTGACAGTAGGGTCTGTAAAATACTGGATAAATTTAGGCAGACTGTAGCTAGGGGGCACGTCGTAGCAGCTTCACCGCCATCATACTCTTTTTGAGCCATCATCATCTTTAGTTAGTATCTTTTGTCAATAGCTGCTAAAATGACATATTTTTCTTTTTGTTAACGTGTCTGTCGTTGTTACTAAAACAGTGGTCTTTCAGCACCCTACTTTCAATCACAGTAAGTGAGTGGAGCAGTGAGTGATTTGAAAGTCGGAGTGTTGGGGATTTTCTGACGCTTCAAGTGTGCTTTAGTAACGCCCCATCACCAGCTCAACTCATGTTAACACAGTGGAGCGTTAATAAGGCACAAATTGGAGCGATTATAAAATGCTCTGAGTTGCTTTTTTTGAATGCTATATTTTTTTATACAAACAATTATTTGACAAAGTGTTAAAACAAACAATTAATCGTTAAAGCCCCGTGTTAAATCGTTAAAAAGGCAATAAATCATCATAATCGCATTTATTTATTTGATAATTATTCGTCACCCAAATTTGATAATTGTGACAGCTCTAATCAAGACTCATTGCTCTTAGTTTTATAATAATTAGAGCTCAAAATAACGCATTACTCAAGCCTAATAGTTTTAATGTCCAGCTGCTGATTGATTCGATTTAGCCCTTCAGATCTATTGTGTCTTCCAGTCAGGCAACCAAAATGTCTCCCAGTCCTGCCTGCCGGGCAATCTAATAAGGACGAAAAATATATTTTTCAATGTGTTTGCATTTTCTCAGCTGGGTCATTATGTTGTCTGTAATTTTTAAGCATCGGGAAGCCACTGTCGATATATAGGGTATTAAAATTGCGTTTGAACTTAACAGATAAGAAGCAGCAGTACTGATTTTACAAGATATCCATCAGTGAAGCTCCGGATCTGCTGCATGCCAGTTCTACCAACATCGTCCTGTCAGTCATTACTCTCCTCACATGACAAGTGAAATCTTATGCAGCAAGTTTAATCATGTGATAGAGATCTCATGTGCAGTGGAGAGAATTGCCAAAACTGATCTGACATCTGGATTTGTAGTGTTGATTGTAATTTTATTATTTTATAGGATTTTTATTTGTGTTTTGAAAATGTTTTGATTATTTATTTTGTCTCCTTTACAGTAATGTCTTTTTTTATTCAGGCCACCAAAAACTGAAAAGTGTCTGCCCATGAAAAGGGCTACCATTTTGGTGTGCTTTCTTTTCTTTGTGGCCACCTAATCTTTCTAAATCTTATCCTGGTTGCCCTTTGTGTGTCCCTCCCCCAGACTACCTCGAACAACGTGCAGGCAATCATAGAGTCTCGAGTGGAGAAACGCACAAAAGGTGTGTATGTACCTATTGGAGGGAAGAAAATGGTGGCTTTCATGGATGATCTTAACATGCCAGCAGTTGACGACTTCGGATCTCAGCCCCCTCTGGAGCTGCTTAAACTTTGGATCGACTACGGCTTCTGGTACGACCGGCAGAAACAGACACAAAAGTGTATCAAGGTAAGAGAGGATGATGTGTGGCTGTGTGTGGTGGAGATAACAATCTCCATTGTTTTTCTAAATCATAATCAAAAATCTGGTTTTAATTTGTTGGTTATTTTAAATTCTGATCGCTTCGGTGTTTAATTATGACTCCAAATAAGACCCCAAAGTGCAGCTGATATACAAGCTGCAGAAAAATCGCACCATTTTTCTTCTTTAATAGTTTATTTCCACCTATTTTACATGAAGATGTAAAGGAGCAATTTTTCAAAGATTGTTTACTTGTTTTATGTCAGCGGGAAGCTGAAAACAAAAGGAAATATCGTCTGGCTGTGGTCTTTAAAGATTGTGCACACATTCCGGCTCCATCTGCTCTCTTTTGTTTCTCTATTTTAGGACATGTTTCTGCTTTCCTCCATGGGGCCTCCTGGTGGAGGGAGGACACACATATCTGGCCGCCTGCAAAGCCGCTTCAATCTCATCAACATGACATTCCCAGCGGTGAGAGAGCCTTCACATGGAGCAGCGCACTAAGTCTTTTGATTTAATATAAAACAGGAAGTGCTCTAATTAATTTGTTCCTGTTCTTTTAAAACACGTGTCGTTTTAAACTCTTCATCTGAACATAAAATGCTTTATTATGTGAAAGATATCTTGTAATTGAGCCTGTGTGTGTGTGTCCTTGTCCTAGATGCCCCTTTGTTGATATTATTTTCTTCTCATTATCATTCTTGGTGTCATCTTGCTCTGGCAGAATTGCCATGAAAATGATAATAATGATAAGTGTAGGAACACTGGAGGTTCTCTGATTTGGCCAGAAAATGCATAAAAAGACTCCCGACTTACTGATTGCTGCCCACTTCTTATTTTCCTCATGCAATCTAAAAGCTCACTCAACTACACCTCCTGCCACCACCTCACTGCCCACCCACACACATCCTGTTTAACATTTATTTTCATCTAATCTGTTCCAATTTGTCCATCTGACTTACTATTCCCTGCTTTCACTCATCATCATAGATTGTTTTTTTAATACCACTTCATTTTTTATTTCCTTTCCTTATCTTCCACATGCGTTTTCCTCTTTATGTATTCTTCGCCCCACATCGCACCCCTACCCCCAACCCACCAGCTCTCAATCTCTCATATTTTTTCCTCCGCTATTTTTCTCATTTTTAAATGGGATCATTTCTGATTCGCTGATTGTCTTTATTCCTCTGTCCTGCCGCTCTTCCACTCTGCAGGAGTCTCAGATTAAGCGCATCTACGGGACGATGATAAACCAAAAGCTGCAGGAGTTTGATGAAGAAGTTAAGCCTATAGGAGATGTTCTGACTCAGGCTACTCTGGAGTTGTACTATGCCATCATTGCCCGCTTCTTACCCACTCCTGCTAAAATACACTACCTCTTCAACCTCAGAGACATTTCCAAGGTCTTTTTTTTATATATATATATATTTTTTCATTTCCTTAATTTGGATTCATTATGTTTGATTAATTTTTTTTATTCTATCATTAAATCATTTTTACGTCCTTTGTCCTCTGCCATCTTCAGGTCTTCCAAGGTCTACTACGATCTCATAAAGACTTTTATGACACCAAACAGAGCATCACGCGTCTCTGGATACATGAGTGCTTCAGGTAATAATGTCAAAAAGTATGAACGCATACGTTTACCTGAAGTTATCGTTCAGCTGATTACTCGTGTGTCTGCGTACAGAGTGTTTTCAGATCGGCTGGTGGATCATGTAGATATGGAGGCGTTTGTTGGGCTTCTGAGTGAGAAACTGGGCTCGTTGTTTGATCTAACTTACCACAGCATCTGTCCCAACAAACAGCCACCTATATTTGGTATGCACTTGCCAACCCTAACCCTATTTAGGATTTTAAAAATAGATATTAAGTTAATAAATAAATATCTTAGATGTCTTTGAAGAATACGTAAATATGACGTTACTCTTAGTCCTGTTTCTTTTCTGTTTTGTAGGGGATTTCCTAAAGGAGCCACGCGTCTATGAAGATTTGCAGGACTTCAAAAATCTAAAAACTTTCATTGAGTCTCAACTGGAGGACCATAACCTCACCCCTGGAGTTGTCCCGATGAGTCTGGTGCTCTTCAGAGATGCTATAGAGCATGGTCAGCTCATAGCTCCAGAACCCCTCCCACAGTTCACAAAACTGGTCCCTAGACCAAATATCTCATAACTATTCAGTAACATGTGTGTGTTTGTAACTAACAAGTTTCTCTCATCAAAACTTCTGCATTAGTTTTCAAATAACTTGTTTACTGCTTGAGTGGTCTCATACATGAGTCTAATTAAAATGACTAGTAGTCCACTGGCGGACCAGGTTATGAGTAACGATTCTGCCATTCTAATGCATAAAACCCCCCCAAATGTCCCATTTCTAAAGCATATCACAATGAATATACAAGAGTGAAGGACCAATCTAGACTGCAGTAGTCCAGGGCAATAGTCCAAGTGAGCATACTGATCCCTTGTTACTTGAATAATTGCCCTTCTCTGTCTCACTTTAAATGATGCAATTATATCACAAACCCCATAAGAGGGTAAACAATTATGCGTCCGGTCCCACAACACAGTGTAATCAGTCTGTGTCACTCAAAGCTGGGTACAAACTTGGCTCGGCTCGTACACATTGCACTGAGTTTAGTTGCGTATTAAACACAAGGGTATAAGACGTGACACGACCCACTCAGCGCAGTGCAGACTATTAAACTAATCAATACTAATTAATTATAAAAATGATGTTTTGTGAGCTATTGGGCATGATCGTATGTCAACGAGTTAAGATGATAATTACTGTATGTGTTAGCATGTTTGGCTTCTTGTGACTGCTTTTATTAATATATTTTTGTGTTTTGTTGGGGTTTTTTTTAGTGACCCGGGTGCTGCGTGTAATTAGTCAGCCAAGAGGAAATATGCTTTTGGTGGGGATCGGAGGATCTGGTAGACAGAGTCTCTCCAAACTGGCCACTTATATCTGTGAATACCTGCTGTTTCAAGTGGAGGTCACCAAGCAGTACCGCAAGCAGGAGTTCAGAGAAGGTATGTTAGATATTCTGATCTTTGGATATCTAACTGAAAAATGTGTTGTTGGGTTGTTTTTGGTAAATCGAGAACACTTTTTCCTGCTAAATTAGCGTACGAGCTGATAAACGGAACATGATTACTAATCCAAACAACAGAAAGAATTGATTTTCAGCGGATAGAATGACAAATATGTCAAAAGAAATAAATATGCATTTATCAGTGAATGTGACTAATAATATGCACAATTATTATTTGCACATTTGGACAACCCGACACTGGACTGGCACAGCACAGAGACACTTCTAATTTAGCACAAGGACACTTTAGTCCTTCTAGCAATATCTGTATATACATATCCATCCCTTCCGTTATCCATGTGCATATACTTTTTCTATATACATATATTATACTTTATAGCCATATTTTTATTTTATACCGCATCTCTTATACTTCATAATTATATTTGATACTTTTAACACCTTATTATTATCATTGCGGGAATTGGAAGTGCAGTGGTTAAGGTGTCGGACTGCTAATTGAAAGACCGGGATTCGATTCCCAGCACCACCAATTTGCCACTGTTGGGCCTCTGAGCAAGACCCCCAACCCCTAATTGCTCAGTTGTATAAGTGAGATAAATGTCAGTCGCTCTGGGTAAGGATGTTTGGTACATGTTGTAAATGTGAATGTATTATATTTATTTTATTTTTATTTATACTCATGCATTTACCTTTCACCCTTATCCAGAGTCACCTACATCTATCTTATTTTTTATTTATCTGAGCAGTTTTGAATTAAGGGCCTTGCTTAGGGGCCCAGCAGTGGCACCTTGGTGGTGCTGGGAATCAAACTATCGTTTTACCTGCCAACAAATCAACGTGCAGTTGTAGTCAGATCTTGAGAAGAATGTTTTTTTATATGCAGTGGAATAATTATATGGTTATGACCCCTTCTCGGAACTAATTTACTAGTCTTCTATACCTAAATCAGCAAAATAAGTATCAATTTCGCTCTGCTTCTTTCCTCACACTCTGTGTGATAATTGAAATAAATCAATTTCCACTGCAGGGATCTTTTTTCTTACTGATAAATCTTACTGTTTTTTTGGTTGTTTGTTTGTTTTTTTTTCTGATGAAAAATTCCTGACCTTTCAATTTAACAAATGAACAAAAGGGGACAAACACCATGATGAAAGTTGATAAAGTGTTTTTGTAATCGCATGGGGAAATAATTGCTGTGTCTACTGCAGACATTAAGAAGCTGTACAGGATGACTGGAGTGGACAACAAGCCCACTGTGTTCCTGTTTAACGACACTCAGATCGTGGACGAGTCCTTTTTAGAGGACATCAACAACATCCTCAGTTCGGGAGAAGTGCCGAACCTGTACAAGCCGGATGAATTCGAGGAGGTGTGTCTGCTACTGATAAAACCTGCCTGTGCATTCATGTTCGTGTTCGTGTGGATTTGTTCATTGATAACGTTATTTGTCATCTGTTCAGATCCAAAGCGCTCTTATCGAGTCTGCAAGGAAGGACAACGTGTTACAGACTCCAGATTCCATGTTTAACTACCTAATAGAGCGTGTGAGAAGCAATCTCCACGTAGTGCTGTGCATGAGTCCTGTAGGAGACCCTTTCAGGTACATTTTATATTCAGTATGTACATTTCCAGTTACATCATTTGTCAGATGCCCTTATCCAGAGTGACGTCCAAAAAGGGCTTTGAGTGTCTGTCAATGAATAGATCAATACTGGTTTGCTACATCACACAGAGAATGTACCAAACCCAAAACTGTTGGAAAAATAACTTTTTTTTTAATTAAATGTCAAGTGCTAGATATTGCGGTATTATTGGTATTCAATCGTCTCTTGAAGACAGCCAGTGACGCAACTGTTCTGACATTAATGGGGAGTTCATTCCACCCCCTTGATGCCAGAACAGAGAAAAGCCCCCCCACAATTCACACCTTAAGGGGCACTCAGTCTCCATCCGAAACCACTAATACTACTTAAGTATGCTCTACTTTTAGGTAAGTATGTACTTCCCAACCAGGGCTGGTCCAAGCCTTTGGGAAACCCTAAGCAGAATGTTATTCGGCGGCCTCTTAGTGCCGCCAATGTGACTAATTATTGTCAATTCTATGATTATTCGCACACTATAAATCTAACATCCATTATCAATTTTATTTGTCGTGGCTTACATCATACAAATAAGTTTGACTTGCAAAAGTATTACATTTACATTTTTTGGCATCCAGAGCGACCTACATTTTTATCTCATTGATACATTTGAGCATTTAGTGGTAAGGGCTTTGTCCAGAAGCCCAGCAGAGGTAGCTTGGAAATGCTGGGAATCGAGCCCACAACCTCCCGGTTAGCAGTCCAACACCTTAACCAGTGTGCTACCACTTTCCCATATCAAACACACAAGCATTCGAGCTCTTGCAGTACTAAGTGCGTAAGTAAAAAATACAGTGTGTGTGGACATATAAAGTGCGTACTAAAAATATGAACTATCATGAACTATATTTAATATCGCATGATATTAAATTCATAAACTACATTTAATATCGCTTTTTTGTATACTATTGTCAATCGATATATCAAAACAAAAAAAAAAAAGAACAAGGTCATTTTATGTACTTTTGAAGGCCCTTGTGGTCACCGCTATAAGTAGCTGCTTAGTTTGCTTATGCCTCTCACAGGCTCTGTGCCAGGTCATTACAAAAGTATGTTCTAATAGCATTGTTACACATGCAACGTCACATCAGCACAATTAAAAGTTGGATAATGTTTAACTTAAATAATGTTAAACAAGTGAATTTTTAATCCACATATGGCAATTCCTTTATCCCGCGGGGTCATGGGATAGTAAATACTTCCTAGTACATACTTCCGAATCCGGGGAAGAGTATTGGGTCTTCTGGGAACTTTTCGCATACTATTTTTTGCATGCTAAGGATTCAAACATACTACTCAGTTTTGCATACTATATAGTATGAAAGTGTGTGATTTTGAACAGAACCTGAAACTACTCTAATTACCTACCTAATGGAACTAATTAACAGAGACCAAGATACTACCAAGCAAGGCTAGCTAAACAATACAACACAACTATCCAAATAACAACTAAACATCCGGCTAAGTTTAAAGAAAGCAGTACACAAAGTTGCAATCCTACCTTCCCAGGAATTTTAGATTAAATACCTAAACAGAGCAAACTCAAGCCAGCTGCCTTCATTCCAACAGGATACTTGTTTATGACGTGTAGTAACTTATCCCAGACTCTAGTCATTCCATAAAAGCTTTCTGAGAAAAATAGAAGCGCTGTTAATAATATGAATATATGTAAATATACACTCACTCTTTAATTATGTATGAACATCTGTGTCATTCCAACAGGATACTTGTTTATGACATGTTATTGGAAATGAATCAGATTAATTAAATGGCTGAATTTTGGTCACTGTATACTGATCAGCCTGAAATCAAATCACAAACCTCACCATTAATGATGGTAATAAATCCTGAAGTTCTGATTTCTGCTACAGTTTTTTTTTTTTTTTTAATTCGAAGAGAAGTCGAAGAAAGCCCTGCGGCCATTTTTATTATTTTATTGTCATGAGTTCCACAGTGCAGAAATCAGAGCAGCGATATTCGGTCCGACTGAGAGAGTTAGTCTCCGACAAAGTGAAAGCAATTTACTGAGCCAGACAGCGAACCACTTCTGCCTTACCTGTCATCCTGAGATCTTCATCAATAGTCAGCGTAAGTGCTAGGAGCTGCCCGGTCCTGACCTTACTTTCTAGTCTTCTCATTACTTACTGCCTTCACTTGGGTTTTTATATTCATCAAAATCTCTTTCTCTTTTATTATTCTCTTGTGCACGCTCTTTTTCCTCTCCCACTTTAATCAGCGATTTGCATCCCTTGTCAGCATAACGAGGTGGCTTGTGTCAAGTGACCCCTGGGTCACGCATAATTAAAAATGACAGCGTCTGAATCAGGCTGCGGCTCAGTCCAAACGGCCTTATTTGTAATTGGTGGGTTTATTATCATGGTAGCACTTTAATGGCAACTACTGGCCCAAAAGGCAGCATAATCATGCATGACAAATCAGCAAATGAACGCTGGATGACCTGTGAGTGCAGCAGGAATGTGGACTGTGTATGTGCAGGAAGACGGCGGGAAATTAGTTAATAATCACCCATTCCTCCCTTTTGGTAACTGTAAAACATTTCGAGGTGACTGAATTACACACAGCTCATAAGTGAGGATATGTAAAAGACTACTGCTTTGTTTTATTTTAACTCAATGTGTGTGTTTGCATGTATGTGTGTGTAGGAACCGTATTCGTCAGTACCCGGCCTTAGTGAACTGCACCACTATAGACTGGTTCTCCGAGTGGCCACAAGATGCTTTGTTAGAAGTAGCTGAGAGATATTTGGATGGGCTCACTTTGGGGAATGATGAAGGGGTAAGAAACACACACACACACAGAATGACCTATTCACCAGCAAATTCAGGTTATAATCCACTCATCCAATCATGTGTCAAAGGCACAGTGCATTAAATCTTGCACAGAGGTTAAAATCCTCAGTTAATATTCACATCAAACAAAAAAATAGACAATAGACCTTGTTCCAGTTTTTAGCTGCCCGGTGAGTTTTTGTCAACTGTTTAGATTCCTGTTCTCGAAGTGAATAAAGATTTGAAGTGCTCTTCTGCTTTTGTAGTTCTAAAATGGTTTTTGTAAATAGGAATTAGATATTTGAGTTACTTTACACCTTCTGCCAGGTTAAACCAGTTTGGACATTGGTCTTAAGATCTCTCATTATCAAAGCTTTTCCACCCTATTTTTCTTTTATTATGTTGACGTTTGTGATGTCATATATATATATATATATATATATATGGCAACTAAGCAATGGAGGTTAGGGGCCTAAGGTGGTGCCGGTATTCAAACCCCGATCCTCTAGTTAACAGTCCAACACCTTAACCACTGCACTACCACTTCCCTCCCACATATAGTAAAACCTCGACATTCAAATGCTCTTCTTTACAAATTGCAAGAAATTTGCATCATAACTCAAAGCATTTTCCACATACAGTCAGAACAAACCAAACCGATTAAACCGGTTAAATTGCGTGTGCGCCAAGGGGCCATTTTAAACGTTTGCGCCGGTGGAAAGAGAAGCGAAAACAACCAAAGAAATTTATGTATTTTACAATTATATTTCTCAGTCAGCGAAAGCTGTTTTTTTTATTTTATATTTCAATTTATTTGCATGTCTTTTCTAAATGTTTTGATTGTTTTTATATGCAAAAATATAACTACAGTCTTGTAAATTGGTAATATTGGTCAAATGTTTGGGTGGATGGGACGTATTATCTGCATTTACATTAATTCTCATCTAAAAATCTGCATTGCAATACCAATTTCCACCTTAATTAAATTCACATGCCGTCACCTGGATGTGAGAGGTGGCATAGCATAAATCTTAACTGGCACACAGATTAAATATTATACAGAGCGGTTATTAGCCAAATCCTCTATTAGTTCAGGTTAATAGGCGGATTATGGAGGAAATTTTATTAAAGCCGTCACTCTGACAATCCGATAGCGTGTGGAACAGATTTATAAGTTATTAATATTATTTATATGTCTGACCTGCAGATGCAGACCAAAGTGGCTTCTATCTTTGTGACTATGCACCAGTCAGTAGTGCAGTTCTCTCAGAGGATGAAGCTGGAGCTCAAGAGGCACAACTACGTCACACCCACCAACTATTTGGAACTCGTGTCCGGATATAAGAAGTACTAATGCTTATGTTATTTTTCTTTAAATGTGATGTAGACTGATTTATTGCTTTTCATCTATTTTTCTTCCTGTCTGCTTTACACATTTAAAAATTCCTTTGACAACACTATTTTTTATTATTCTCTCTCTCTCTCTCTCTCTCTCTCTCTCTGTCTCTCTCTCTGTCTCTCTCTTTTTCTCTCTCTCTCTGTCTGTCAGGTTGTTGGCTGAGAAGCGCTTTGAACTTGGCGAGCAGGTGTCGAAACTAAGGAACGGTTTGTTTAAGATTGATGAGACTCGCGTTAAAGTGGAGGCCATGTCAGTGGAACTGGAAGACGCCAAGAAAAAAGTGGCCGAGTTCCAAAAGCAGTGCGAGGAGTACTTGGTGGTCATTGTACAACAGAAGAGAGAAGCAGATGAACAGCAGAAGGTGACTGACCAATGGAAAACTACATGATGTGCATGTTTGTGTAAAAAAGGCATTCACACCTGTTACAGTGTTGACCAATTGATTCTAAAACCAAATTAAAATTGATGAACATAATTTATCTTTGTACCTTCTGGCGAGTTGGTAGTTCAGTGGTTACGGAGTTGGGCTACCGATCAGGGGATTGTGGGTTTAATGGCTCTGGATATCTGGTGTCTGCCAAATGTAAATGTTCTGGTGCATGTGTGTGTGTGTGTGTGTGTGTGTGTGTGTGTGTTATTTCTAGGCTGTAGGTGCTCACAGTGAGAAGATTGCAGCCGAAGAGGTTAAGTGCAAGGCGATGGCCGATAATGCTCAGAGAGATCTGGATGAAGCTCTACCTGCTCTTGAGGAGGCCATGAAGGTCAGTTCCTTTAATTCTGCCGTACAAGACTTACACTGAACATCTCTATACAGAGCTAAGTGTATACCTGTTTGCCACATACCATTGTAAGAAACCTGCTCTTCATAAACACATCATAAAATCCAATCTTTATAGCTATTATTGAATTGTTTGCCTAGTTATGTGCTTAACAAGCAAGATATATATTTAACCTTGAAATACAGCATGTCTATTTAACCAAATAAAGACAAGAAAAAGGAGGCTAATTTCTAAGCTAGTGACTTATCCCAGACTTCCATAAAAGCTTTCTCAGAAAAATAGAAGCGCTAATAATAATATGAATATATGTAAATATACACTCACTCTTTAATTATGTATGAACATCTGTGTCCCAGTTTATTAGAACAATTATGCAATCAGCCAATCGTGCGGCTGCAGGGTATGAAATCATGCAGCTACAGGTCAAAAAGCTCAATTACATTCCAAAAAATTATTTTAGTGGTATAGGCAAAGAGAAGTTTGGATCCGTTGATGTTTTTTTCAGTGTCACCCTTTCTCAATTTTTTCCCAAAGTTTTTTGGTGAGGCTGTGGAAACTGTAGTTCAGATTGGTGTTCCTGGCTCACAGAAGAGGAAATGTTGTGTGTGACTCCAACAATCATTGCCCCAGAGATCACCTTTTTCTCCATTTTGATGTCTGAGATAAATGTTTTTTCCCGATGTGTAGGCCCTGGAGTCCCTGAACAAGAAGGATATGACTGAAATCAAATCTTACGGTCGTCCGCCAGCACTGGTAGAGACTGTAATGCAGGCAGTCATGATTTTAAGAGGATGTGAACCCACCTGGGCCGAGGCTAAACGGCAGCTTGGTAAGAAGCAAGGAGAAAAAAAAATGCATAGATTTTCTGTCTGATCATATTGGATAAAACACTTTACTTGAAGCTACTTATGGAAAACAAGGTGTAAAAGGTTAAAGATAACTGAACAATGCTAATTAATGCAGAGCAGTAGACAGTGGACGTTAGGGGTCAACCGATATGTGTTTTTACCGAGTACTACAGATCAAGTAGGCTGATTTTTTTATATATTATATATATATATATATATATATATATATATATACAGTATATATTTCTGGTGTAAAAATAAAGATTAATGTCAAACTTAAGAATAACAAGGAGTAAAAACATTGACTAAATTCTTATAAACATATCTTCAATTCTGAAAAGTGTTAATAATAACATAAAAGTGCAGAAAACACCCAGCATCATTCTGTAAAGATTACAAAAACATTTGAAGAAAGAGAGAACAACAAGCAACAAATACAACTAAGCAGTTGGAGGTTAAGGGCCTTGCTCAGGGGCCCAGCAGTGGCCATTTGGTGGGAATCAAACCCTGATTTTCCAATAGGCAGTCCAACATTCTAACGCTAGTACTTCCCACAATTAGTGGTCGCAATCCAGCAGCACCAGAGCTCAGTGGCTCAGGTGTTTTTCTGCTGACCAGAAGATCGTGGGTTTGAACCTAGCATCACCAAACTCACTGCTGGGTGCCTGATCGAGACCCTTTACTCTCAGCAGCTCAGTTGAATAGATGAAATAAATGTAAGCCACTCTGGAAACCAATCGAATCTGCCAAGTGTCAGACACGTAAATGCAATTAGAATGTGATTTTTATTGATAATGATAGTTACTATTATCATAACACCCGACTGTCTCTGAGTCTGTGTGTGGTGTGTGTGGTGTGTGTGTGTGTGTGTGTGATAGGTGAAGGCAACTTTATCAAACAGCTGGTACACTTTGATAAAGATAACATATCGGATCGTGTGCTGAAGAAGATCGGCCAGTACTGCACTCAGCCTGACTTCCAACCTGAAATCATTGGCCGAGTCTCGCTGGCAGCCAAGTCTCTCTGCATGTGGGTCAGAGCAATGGAGGTAGGAGCCCAAACAGACACGCAATAAAGTGTGTAGTTTGTATGCTTGTTTATCAGTTATATCATTCATAAAATAACTCACCTTTGTGTTCCTGCTTTGTTCATATATGCGTGTGGGTGTTTTTTACTCAGGTGTACGGGCGTATCTACCGGGTGGTGGAACCGAAGCGTGCTAGGCTGGAAGGCGCTATGACTCAGTTAGCAGAAAAACAGGCCTCACTGGCCGAAGCCCAGGCTAAACTCCGAGAGGTCAGTGCAAGTGTAGATTTACTACAGGCCAGAATTCCTTTGAAAATTTACTCCTGAGGTCTAAACCTGTTTAATAGCCTGGTCTTTAAGTGCGTTTAAATATAAAGGAGCCTATTAACTCAAATGAAGCAAAACAAGGCAAGTTTATTTATACAGTACATTTCATACAAAGTGCTTTAGATAAAAGAAACATAGAAGTTAAAATAAAATATAGAATGATTATAGTCAGTCAGGATGTAGCACAGTTCTCAGTCAATAAATGCAGAACTAAACAGATGTGTAAATCTGTATTTAAAGATGGCTGCTGATTTAGCTTATCTGGCCTCCTCTGGTAGCTCCTGCAGAATAGCTAACTGCGGATTCTCCTTGTATTAAGTGAACCCTTAGTATATTTAACTAACTTGATCCTAAGGATCTGAGTGATCTGATGTGAGCAGGTCCTATATGCCATTGAGTGATTAATAAACGCGGACAAAGCATAAACCTTCGCCCTCATCCTTTTATTATGAGTTGATTAATATTTCACATCGTATATCTACAGTATGTAAATATCGGCTTTAACTTGAATCAGATCTCCAGCAGCCCAAACCAACCCTACTTTCATTAAAAAAAATGGACTATATGACAATGTTCCTTGAAGCTAGTAATGCATGATCGAGACAATTTAACACAGATTTACAAGCTCATCCTTATCAAGCCTACATCTCATTCTTGTATGTGTGGGTGTGTGTGTGTGTGTGGGTGTGTGTGGTTGTAGGTGGGAGAGAAACTAGACCAGTTACAAACACAGTACAGTGAAAAGCTGGGTCACAAAGAAGAGTTAAGAAAAAAATCAGAAGACATGGAACTTAAACTGGACCGAGCCGGCAAACTGGTGTCTGGACTGGCTGGAGAGAGAGTGCGCTGGGAAAAGACTGTAGAGGTACACACACATATACACACACACACACACACTGTATACAGTACACACAAAAACTTACACAATACTGAAACTAGACAGTACCTCAGATGGAGAAGTGGCAGCTTAGTGATAGTGGTAGCAGAGTGGTAGCACAGTGGTTAAAATGTTGGACATTTAATTTAAAGATCAGGGTTTTATTCCCTCCACCACCAAGTTGCCACTGCTGAGCCCCTGAGCAAGACCCTTAACCCCCCAACTGCTCAGTTGTATAAAAGAGGTAAATGTAAGTCGCTTTGGATAAGGGCGTCTGCCAAATGCCGTAAAAGTAAATATAAATGATAAAGTTTCTGGACAACCAATCAGAAAGTCATAAGTTCAGATCTCAGGACTACTTTTTTGCCTAAATACAGGATCTTGAAAAGGACATGAGTTATCTAGTAGGGGACTGTCTACTGGCTGCTGCATTTCTCTCGTATATGGGTCCTTTCCTGTCCAACTACAGAGATGAGCTGCTCACAAGCATCTGGATTAAACGGGTACATTTTTTTTGCCAGATACATCTTACCGGCTTTACATATTTTACATCGTTAATATCCTTTTTCTATCCTTTTTTCTTCTCTCCTTATCCTCACACTCTGTCTGTAGTTCAGAGAGTTGGATGTTCCGTGCTCTCCCGGCTTCAGTTTCGCAGTTTTCCTGTCCAAAGCCACAGCCGTGCGCGAATGGAACATCCAGGGTCTTCCCTCCGACGCCTTCTCCACCGAGAATGGCGTCATCGTCACCCGCGGCAACCGGTCAGCCCTCGCCAGACCAATCTCCCAACGCTATTTTGACAGACAGATCGTCTCTAGTGCTAATTAAAATAATAGCAGTATCTCATGAATAATGATGACTAATGAATAGTGATAGCGGGCTAATTAGCTAAAGCTAATAGTAAGCTCTGCAATGTGAATGTCCATTTATAGACCAGTGCTAATTTTCTTTTCACAGCAACAGAAGGTCACCAGACGGTGCATTTTTTTATAGGGGAAGATTTAGGATTATTATTATGAATTATTTGTGGGCTAATGTCTCAGACATTCACAGTAATGACTAATGTCTGTCTCTCTTTCGTTATGTCTTTCCCCAGATGGCCGTTAATGGTGGACCCTCAAGGACAAGCGCTAAAGTGGATCAAGAACATGGAGTCTAAACGAGTAAATGAATTTTAGATACTATGCTGGGTATAAGGATAAGGATCTAATGGGAAATGCTGAGGGTTTGTATAGAAATAGAATAGAGACATGAAAATAGAAGGCATTAGACAAGATTATAGCGCCCTCCGTAGCGGCAAAGCAAAACCAGATCATCAACAGGGCATCACCTCAGGCAACAAACTCGTTTTAGTCAGAGTCGTGACACTGTTCACAACCCACAGACGCCACTGCCTTTCTTCTCTTAATGAGTGTCGAACAGCGCAAAATCTACGAAGCATTGAACGCAACATCGTTTCTGTCACTCATTCTTCTCACCTGCTTTCTGTCCCACTTTTCTTCAAATGCAGGCCTTCTTTCTTTTTCTTTCTTTCAACACAGAGAGTTCTATTAATATGCCCTCTCTCTCTCTCTCTCTCTCTCTCTCTCTCTCTCTCTTTTTGTGTTTCGAAAGCAGTTGTTCATTTCCTTATTGAGGTGAGATGGAGCTTCTTTTCTCTCTTTTCTTTGAAAAAAAACACAACATGAGAGGAGATGATGGAGTATTTAGAGAGCAAAAAATGACACAAGATAACACCGCGGCACATATGCAGACACACAAAGGCGCTATTATACACGTTTACACACCTAGGCTTGCATCTTTGTCCTGACCATCTGGTCACTGTGCTTTTCTCGGTCTCTTGTCTCTTAGCTTAGCCTCATTTGTCGCTCCTCCCTTGCCCCATTTTTTCTGTATGCCCTTCGATGTTCCTCTTTCTCTTTCCCTCTTCAATGGTCTCTCTCTCTCTCTCTCTCACTTTCTCTCTTCTTTTCATGCTGTTTCTCTG
The DNA here is from genome assembly GCA_005784505.1 of Bagarius yarrelli. NCBI lineage: Eukaryota > Metazoa > Chordata > Actinopteri > Siluriformes > Sisoridae > Bagarius > Bagarius yarrelli. The sequence continues at coordinate 895,482 of VCAZ01000020.1, forward strand.
ACCTTTTCCTTCACTCTGCAGGTCCTTTCATGCTTTCATGTCTTGCTGGGGTGGCCAGTGCCATTCACACACTACAGCTAAATGGTGACATTTAGGAACAATCACCAAATGTCTTACACTGACAGTCCGAAAGCTTTTCTTTCTTCTCCCCTCTTACTATCGTGCTCTGTTTTTTTTTTTCTCTCTCTCTGCCTCCTCCTTTCCTCCCTCCCACTCACTATTCTTTACTCGCTGCTTTTCTACCTGTTATTTTTCTCCTGTCATTTTTTTTCTTGTTCCCCCTCGTTTGCCCTTCAGTTTTCGACTCATTTTCCTCAACTGACTGTGGTGCCTTTTGAATTCTCACTCTCTCTCTCAGGGGTTAAAGTTGATCGACCTGCAGATGCCAGATTTCTTGCGTGTTCTGGAGAACGCAGTGCAGTTCGGCTCCCCGGTTCTTCTGCAGAACGTACAGGAGGATCTGGATCCCTCACTGGCACCAATTCTCAACAAATCTCTCACTTCTCTTGGTCAGTCACACACACACATGTACATGTACATACACTACAGACATTGGTCAGAATCAGCACGACTATACTTAAGGCTAAAGTCGTATTAAAAAGGGTGAATAGTGTCAGTGCGGTAGCCTTCTGCATAGCGCGGCTATAGATGTTTGGAGCTGGTGGGTTTCGGGGTATCTCGAGTTTGAATCCAGCTTAAGAGTTTTTCTAATCCCTTCACTCAATAAAAGTAAAAAAAACTAAAAACATATCTTTAAGTCTATTGTTAATAGTACGGTGAATGGTAAATGAAATAACGTGGAACCTCAGCAAACTAACAGCCTCCCTTACAAATTTTTTGCCTTTAGCAAGAAAGTTGCATTGGCATATAAACAATATATATAACGGAACAGCTAAATTTAACACTTGTTTACGTCAATGGAAAGCCAATTTTAGTTTTTTTTTAGAAAATTTAGAATTTTACGATTTCTTTTCGGTCAATAAAAGTTGTTTTAAAACACACGATACTAATGAAAAATACCAACCAAAGGCAATGTTGATATCTGGGGGTGGAGCACAAACCAGAGGCACTGTTGGTATCGTCAACCTACCCAATTTTGCCCTTGGTTTGCCCTCAAAGCGGATTCTTTGCGAGGTTTTCTTTTTCAAACGCTCCAATTGTTTTTATATGCAAAAATATGATTATAGTGTTGGCAATTGGTAATATTAGTAATATGTTTGGGTGATTGGAACAAATTATCTGCATTTGCATTATTTCCTATGGGAAAATTCATATTTTAGGACGAATTAAATTCTTATGCTGTAATCACAAGTTTCACTGTAATACAATACATAAAAATTGCAACTGAAACCTGGAAACTTTTTTTGTTTTGGTATAATTTAGTATATTTATGCCCCTATATAATGTATCAAAATAGTATGGGGAGTGGTAGCTCAACGGTTAAACTGTTCGACTGCCAATCAGAAGATCATGGTTTTATTTCCCGGCACCACCAAGCTCCCATTGTTGGGCCCCTGATCAAGGCTTTTAACCCCTTAACTATTTGGATAGATTAAAAAAGTGATTCAAAGATTCAGTTTAACATTTAAAGCATTTATTGTCATTTGCACATTGAGGAAACAAGTTTCTCTGTACAATGAACTAAACAGTAGGGGGGGGGGGGTATGTACAATATTAATGTGTAGAATAATTAATTATTATGTGTAAAATCAGTTTTATAATATGTGAATTTTTAGTATAAAAAAGGGAGAATTCCTGATATCTATTTTGAAATATCTCACAGCTGGACTCAAAGCTGGACAAAAAAACAAGTAAAAACTGAAATTTCATGAACTTTTGAATGTTTGCGTGTGTTCTACGCTCTTACTATATAATTATAAAATATAAATATAAACACAGCAGCTTCTAGAAACTCAGGATTTTCCTCATTTATCTACTTAACTAGAAGTAGCTGGTAGGTAGTATTCAACTGGCATGCTCAGATTCTGTAAGCGCCTGTCAGCCACATGATGCCTCTGCATGGAATCACAGTGTGTCGCGGCTCCTGTTGTGTATAGTCGAGTGTATTTTTGTGTGTGCGCAGGTGGGAGGCTCTTGATGAAGCTGGGAGATAAAGAGGTCGAGTACAACCCTGATTTTCGTTTCTACATCACCACTAAATTGTCCAATCCCCACTACACCCCCGAGATTTCCAGCAAAACCACCATAGTTAACTTTGCTGTGAAGGAACAGGTAAAATTTTGCTTTGACAGCTGAAAAAATGTCTTTGCTATTTTAAAGTGACATTTTTTGGAGCTAATGCCTGAAAGGACATATTCTGCCTCTGTAGTATAAATCAATAAGTGTCCATTTTTTCTTGTTGATGGTATTTTTTCTAAAGGTTACCGTGTCCTTGGTTTTTTTATTTGTGTATGTGTGTGTGTGTGTGTGTGTGTGTGTGTGTGTGTGTGTGTGTGTGTGTGTAGGGTCTGGAGGCTCAGCTTCTGGGTATAGTGGTGCGTAAGGAACGTCCTGAGCTGGAAGAACAGAAAGACTCTTTAGTGATAAACATTGCCTCAGGCAAGAGGAAACTACAGGAGCTGGAGGATGAGATTCTTCGGTGGGCTACACATACACAGACACTCTCTCTCTCTTTCTGTCTCACACACACACACATAAAATGCCTCCATTAAAACAAGCCCACATATTTTATTGTACTACATTAACCCATTTTATTCAAATGACATTTAGACAAAAGGAGAAAGTAACACATTTTCCAAATCCATCATGCAGCATCATGCTTACACTCCTCTTTCTTTCTCTATCTGTGTGTGTGTGTGTGTGTGTGTGTGTTTGGTTGTAGTTTGCTGAATGAAGCAACCGGTTCTCTGCTGGATGATGTGCAGCTGGTAAACACTCTGCAGACCTCCAAAGTCACAGCCACAGAGGTGTCAGAACAACTGCAGACCAGCGAGCAGACGGAGATCAAAATCGATACTGCCAGAGAGGTGAGAGAGAGAGAGAGAGAGGTGAAAGAGAGAGAAAAAAATGGCGGTCAGGAATCAAAAGACGATAAGGAAAGGAGGAAGGTTGCAGAAAGATTAGTTGTAGACAGTGTAGAAATCTTTAAAGATGAAAAGCCCTGATTAGAGATTATGTCAGATTGCAGGATTAAAATATAGTGTGTTTAAATCGCAGCTTTCAGGATTATTGTTTAAATATAGTAATTATTATTTATTTGTTTATGTTTAAATCGCAGTGTGTTTTAAAGTTTTTTACTTATCGCCCCTGTGCCCAGCGTGCCTCCATCTTATTTTTCGTGCTGAATGATATGGGCCGTATAGACCCCATGTACCAGTTTTCTCTGGACGCCTACATCGACCTGTTCAACCTGAGCATCGAAAAAAGCCTACGCAGCAACAAACTGGACGAGAGGATCAACAACCTCAATGACTACCACACCTTCGCAGTTTACAGGTCCCGCATCATCACACCACGCTCACTGAGGACCCATTAGCAGTGAATACACCTACAAGAGCAGATGATCACTGATCAGTCTGGTCTTTAGCAAATTCTCGTCCACACTCACATACACACACTTTTACAGAAGGACCATGAACTTGCTCTTTTTATACAAACAACGTTAGTTGGCGCCGGTGTAAATTGCGTTTTAAATACTACTTAAAACCTGACGATACTTCATGATCGTTAAAAAAGCTGTACCGAGCATAAGTAACAAAACAAAAGTCCACGATTCATTTTCTTGCATTGTTTCCTCCTCCTGCTGGGTTAAAACAACAGCCTACAATTTAAAGGGTTTTTTTTAATTTTATTGTTATTTTTAGTTTTACACAGTTGCTTCTATTTCGCTCATTTCGACTACCTTGTTAGAACCAGAGTATGTGAGCAAAGTGTTTTCTGGCTCCACTAATGCATAAAGCATGAACGAATTCTTATGTTGCTAAACAGGTAAATGCTACTGACAGAACACAATAAAATATACATTTCCTTAAATATTTCCTATCTATCTGTAATAAAATAATTACAGTGGGGCATTGATAAGGCAATAATATTTCTATGGAGTGAACATGGAGTGAGGCGTGAGGAGAGAGTGCGGAGTGAGCGAGGTGTGGGGAAAAGAAAATCCGGAGCAGAGCTGGAGCCAGTTCCTAGCATTCCAGACAATTAAATAACATCACTAAAAAGCCAGGGATGTCCTCTGTACAGTGGAAATTGATAGATTAGCTAAAAACATTTCTAAAAATGTTATCTCAGAGGGCGCCCTCGATGGGCGGGGTCTAAAGATTATATGGTCTGGTTATGCATAGTATGAATAAAATTCGGGCATTACATTTCCACCATATTAATAATGTCGCGTGACATACAATGCCACAACAGCGCAAACTTAATGTTATGAAGTTCAACAAGTGCAAATTAAGCACAAGAAAACATTTTTTCCTGAAGAACCGAAAGTTGCTTTAATAGCTTTTGGCTATTTTTGAATATGAAGAGTCGTCTGTCTTGTGGCCTCATGGGACAGTGAGGTGTCCCTCATATGCAGTATTCCAGAATCCACGTAAACGTAGTAGATCATTCGGAAACTTTCCACATACTGTTTTTCACATAGTTAAGATATGAGAAATACTACTTGCCTTGCATACTCGATTTTGAGTGCTATATAGTATAGAAGTATGCAGTGAGTCATTTTCTTAGCTAAATCCCGGTTGAATGTTGAATGAAACATTGTTGAAACCCTAGCTGACAGATCTCACCAAACGGTAACGTAATAAGTCCGCTTTGCTCGCTCCGTATAAACAGTGAGTTTTTTGTGGAGCAGAAACGAGAATATAAATTCACAACATAATTACATACATGTGTGAATGCAAAACAAGGAGTGATTGGCAGTCATTCAATTTTCTCTGAATAGACACTGAGCATGAACATGATGTTGGTTTAAGAATCATTAATGGTTTGGGTTTGCAGGTACACTTGTCGAGGCCTGTTTGAGCATCACAAGCTGCTGTTCAGCTTCCACATGTGTGCAAAAATCCTGGAGGTGGCTGGCAAGCTCAACATGGATGAGTACAGTTTCTTTCTCCGAGGAGGGCTGGTGAGCGTTAATCTGCCTTCATCATCAATTCATAATATATATAAAGTGTTTTATAATACAAGTCCATTCACACCTACAATACACTTTCTCACACCACATTCACACCAATCCTACCAATAGTTTATCACGCTACTATGAATACTCACACTTCCTGCTTGTAACTTGGTTCATATGAGCCTTTTGTCTCACTCTCGCTAAACTTATTTTTTTCTGTCACACTGAATCAGTAGTCTTTCATGTTGTATCACCTTCATTATTATCTATCGCAGTGGGTCAATCAGACATTGTAATGTAAATGTAAATGCCTTTATTTTGCCACATATACTTTTTTACAGCACAGTGAAATTCTTTTTTCACATATCCCATCTTAGTAAGTTGGGGGTCAGAGCGCAGGGTCAGCTATGATACAGCGCCCCTGGAGCAGGAGGGGTTAAGGGTCTTGCTCAAGGACCCAACAGTGGTTGGCTTGCCGGTGGTGGGGCTTGAACCCAGATGTTTCTGGTCTTCAGATCAACAGCTGGCGATGTTGGGGCTTGAACCCAGTTCTGGTGGTGGGGCTTGAACCCAGATGTTTCTGGTCTTCAGATCAACAGCTGGCGATGTTGGGGCTTGAACCCAGTTCTTCCTGGTCTCCAGATCAGCACCTTAATCATTTGAGCCAGCACTGCCCATATTAAAGAAGTGGTAGCCCGGCATTAAGGTGTTAAACTGATGATCGGAAGATCATGGATTCCAATGATCCACCGATTTCCAGTAACACCCTTAACTGTTTAACTAAATAGGAAAAAGATTGTGTCTTCCAGATGGCAGAAACGTAAATACAAATATGCATATAACCAAAACCAGAGACATTTAGAAAAGATTTGTTGTGCCTAATATTATTTATATATGTATTTTTAAGCAAAGCATTTTATAAGTGTTGTGGGTAAAAGTAGGGGAAGTGGTGGCTCATGGTTAAGGTGTTGGACTGCCAACCCAAATATTGTGGGTTTGATTTCCAGCTTCACCAAGCCACCACCATTGGGCCCCTGAGCAATGCCCTCAACCCCCAACTGCTTAGTTGTATAAATGAGATAAATGTAAGTAGCTCTGGATAAGAGCGTCTGCCAAATGCTGTAAATGTAGATGTAAAATAAATGTATTAACATGCCATCAGTAAGGCCATTGGAACAAGATTCAGTATTTAACTGACTAAATAATCTGCAAATGATGATTTTAGTTCAAATAGGCTTAAATATAGCAACGTTAAGGTTCTAAGATTTGTTACAGGGACTTATTTCCAAATCATGGTGCCACACACACAATACTTTGTTCTAGTCATTTACATGAAAATTACATTTACTACATTTGGCAGACGTCCTTATCCAGAGCGACTTACATTTATCTCTTTTATACAACTGAGCAATCGGGTTAAGAGTCTTGCTCAAGGGCCCAGCAGTGGCAACTTGGTGGTGATGGGAATCAAACCCTGATCTTCCAGGTATCAGTCTTACAGTTTAACCATTGAGGCCACCACTTCCTCTAGTCGTTTTCTTCCATGTTAGGTTTGTGCCACTTTTCTAAATTGCTGGATGAACTCTAGCCAAATCATGAAATGAGTTTATGTTAATATTGTTTGTAAGACTTAAGTTCTTTTAACCTTCATTAGGTGACAGATCAAGCAGATGTGTTCGCTGCTGGAGTCATTTACCTCAGAGGTCATTTAGATGTGTCAAAGCTTATTTATTTTTAGTTTTAGACAATGAATTTAGATGAATGTCTCATTCTAGACATCTAGTTCCAGTCTAGTTGAAATGTTCCAAGTTCTAATTTATGTTAATTTTGTTAGTATGTTGCAAAAATTAACAATTAAAGACCCTGTGATTCCAAGCAATACAAACCTGCTGAATAATTTACAGCAAAAGAGTACGTCAGTTCTTATAAAGTCTAACATTGGGCCCTAATGATTTACATTATTTCTCCTCACCTGTAAACAGTGAGAGAACATATTCTACTCAGCAATAGGCTTTAACAATACAGCCGTTTGCTGTACTGATAATAAATCTTGTTCTGGGTCTGTTATAAAACCCTTGGGTGTGTGCTGTTGTTTCAGGTTCTTGATAAGGAAGGTCAGATGGATAACCCATGTTCAAGTTGGCTGAATGACACTAATTGGGACAACATCACTGAGCTGGACAAGCTAGCTAATTTCCATGGGCTTATGTCCTCGTTCGAACAGTACCCACGAGACTGGAACCAGTGGTACACCAGTTCAGAGCCAGAAAATGCAGCTTTACCTGGTAATGTCCCTGTGTGTGAGACAACAATTTTAACTGTAACTGTAGTATTTTTAGGTTTTTTTGTATGTTTTGCTCACTTTTTATTTCACTTTTTTAAATCGTATAAGCTGTAAGGGGTTTAGGGCCTTGTTTAGGGGTCCAGTAGTGGCTGCCTGGTGATGCTGGGAATAAAACCCATGATTTTCCAGTCAGCACCTTAACCACTGAACTACCACTTACCATTGACAAAACCACCTTACATTTAAATTTCATGTATTCAGAGCAACTTACATTTATCGATTTTTTTTTTTTAATCCATCTGAGCTGTTGAGGGTTAAGGGCCTTGCTTAGGGGCCCAGCAGTGGCAGCTTGGTGCTGCTGGTGGTTAAGCCATTTTTTGGTATTCTATATGCATTTATGTCAAACTTCGATAGCAGTGCAATGAAGTCTATTATCAGGGGCACCACTAGAAATTTTGGGCCTTACGAATAAATTTGAGGTTGGGCCGCCTACCACACTCATTTCACACTGTTACTACTAATAAAACAAGTCTCGGGGGGGCTCCCAACGTGCAAGGGCCCTCAAAATCTTCCTAACTCCAAACCCCAAGGGAAGAACATGCAGCACTGTATTGTAAACAAAATTATTTAAATATGAACTCTCATGTGTCTCTGCCTTGCAACTTCTTTATTTATTATTCTGTCCTCTCATTTTCTGTGTCCTTATTGCTCATTTTCTTTAGGAGAGTGGGAGAACGGGTGTAACGAGCTGCAGAGGATGTTGATAGTGCGTTCTTTAAGGCAGGACCGTGTCTCGTTATGCGTAACCACCTTTATCATCAACAACCTGGGTGCCAGATTTGTAGAGCCACCAGTATTGGACATGAAGGCTGTAAGTTATAAACACAAACTAACACATTATAGGATGTAGACATATCAGTATTTTTTAAATATTACCTGATATATTAGTATCAGTATCCTCAACTATATCACAAATAAACAACCTCCATAATGTACGACTACGACTGCAGGTTTACCAGGTGTGTATGTTGATTTGATTGTGTATAGATGAGCAGATTTCTGCTAAAGAGTTTACACATGCCTGCACATTTTATTAGCTCAGATTCAGTCAGTGTATCTGTTCAAACGATGGCAAGGAAACTTTTTTTCTATACCTGCCTTAAAATTACTAAAGATGATCAAACCAGTCATGAGACACTACCTGAAATGATTCGCACTAAGGCTCGTTACAGTGCATAATGAGACACGATGCATTCTGGAGTACTATTTGTGTTTGACTTCTCTTGGCCAAGTAGACTACCAAATGTGACACACAGCATGAACACAGGAACTGAAGTCCTGCTATAAAGAAGAAGCATTATCATTTGTTGAGCTTTCAATTAAATCAGGAAGAAGCCATTTTAAAATGATTTTTGTGTTTCCTGGTCTTGATTGTTGTGTTGTGTTATAGGTAGTAGAGGATTCCACCACTAAGACACCACTGATCTTTGTGTTGTCCCCTGGTGTGGATCCCACCGGTGCCCTGGTGCAGCTGGCAGAGATGTCCGGCATGGGCCAGCACTTTCATGCCTTATCTCTGGGACAGGGACAGGCTCCAATCGCCACACGCATGATTAAAGAGGGAGTTAAGAACGGTACATCAAAAGCTGCCTCTTCTTTTTTTAATCTTCTTGCCAGTCCTGTTATTTCTCATTCCGTATTTGAAGAGCAAATTAGTCTTGTTGGTTAATTATCTCAAGTAAATGGACCAGAAAACATTTGAAACTTAGCTTCTTGTTAAAAAACCATGTCGTCACTTTTTTTCTAAAATCCACACTTTTAAAGGTGTATCACAACTTTTCCACAGTTGACCAGGTGTGCTTCATAAACAGGATTTAAAAACGTAACCCGATACTGTAAATCTGCTACAGAAACCCAGTCAAATCATTATTATAAATAACATTCTACAATGATAACATTTCTGTTGTTACAATTTACGACAATGTTATTACAGTGCGTCCTGTAGCAGAGACATTTGTGCTGGGATGCGCACCAATACCAACCACCTGACCTACCAGGTCCATTATTCTGCATTCAAGGTTCCATGAATCAAGTGTAATTTTTTCTGACGTATAGCGCTTAAAAAAAGACAACATAGTCCCATTAAACCAAATGTTCCTACAATGTATGGACTATTTATGACATATGTTTTTACAGATATTGTAATTCAATATGTTAAGGGATTGATGAAGTATCACGGACAAAGTCAGAGAGGCCAAAGTTTAAATGCTTTGGACATGTGCGGAGAAGGAATATTGGAAATATTCGTGCGAGGCAGGAGGTGAAGAGGAAGGCCAAAGTGGAGGAATATAGATGTGATAAATGAGGACATGAAGTTAATGGTTGTGAGTGACGAGGATGCAGAGGATAGGGCTAGACGGAGGCAGATGATTCCCGGTGGTGCCCCCTAAAGAAAACAGCTGAAAGAAAAAGTTGTTGTCATATTTGAGTCATTGTTAGCATCGGTGTAGACAAAAACAAATTGTTCTAACAACGTTAAAGCCAGAATGTTCTTTTTGTATATGCTCTTAATATACATTTAAATAATTTCCTTCCATTAATTATTTTTCCATTTTGTAATGCTTTTATAAAGCTAGAATGCAGGTTGCTTTTAGACGTTTGCTAAAGGCTTTCTGCTTCTGGTTTGATTCTGATTTAATCCCGGCTAATCTTTCTACATGCACACCAGGTCACTGGGTGTTCTTGGCTAATTGCCACCTGTCCCTGTCATGGATGCCTCAGCTGGATAAGCTGGTGGAGCAGCTGCAGATTGAGGATCCTCACCCAAAGTTCAGACTGTGGCTCAGCTCCTCCCCTCACCCAGAGTTCCCAATTTCTATTCTGCAGGCTGGCATTAAAATGACTACCGAGCCACCCAAGGTATGGCATGAATTCGTCTCACACACACTACAGGATACCAATGACATAGTTTCCATGGGGGCAAAGCACCTAAGAGCAAACTAAATAAAGCATTTTAGCACACTAAATATTTTAAAGACACACACACACACACAGAATACATTATAAAATGCTGTTAGATGTAGCTTATGCAAATAAATATGTGATGCCTGCACTCTTGGCCATAGGAAAGATAGTAGTGTCTAGGAAGTGATTTAAACAGAAGCGGCCAGACATGTTGTAGATAACCATTAATAGATATAACTATCAAATCTGTGCGTATATAACAGGGAGCATCATCATACACATGGATTTTCAATAGCATTGTCACAATCCGGACTTTGTTAATTTAATGCTTATTGATGGAAATACGTTATATGCTACGCGTTAATGAAATTTTGTTTCGGAAAAAACATCGGAAATCAAAACATCCTAAGTCGATATATGTGATGCGCTTTTTTTCATATATTTCCTGAAGAGTAATAGCTTTCCTCTTCTCAGCAGGAAATGCAGCAGTGCGATTCCCAGACATAATAATAATAATACCAATATCAATATAGAAAAATATACTATAGAAATAACGAAACAATTTTATTACCAAACAATCAATGCACGACTGGGCAAAGTGAACACCAACCACTAGGTGGCTTTTAATGCGTGTTCTGATTATATCTTGCACACGAAATTTGGTCAAAATTTTTCAACCTACTTTCTGGGACACGCAGTCGTTTTATAATTAGAGGGTTGTGTGTATATTTGTTATTTAGGCTTTGTCCAAATCCCGAATGTTTAAATTTGATTATGTATCTATATTAAATTGGAATTCTTTATTAGTGTCTGTTCACGTTTTTACACTTTTTTATGGACCAATGACACAATGATGGCACTGATTTACCAAAACTCCTATCCATAATGAGCAACATGGCGAAATGGACTGTCTTTTAAAATATCGGGTTTTGTAAGGTTTTTCGTCTTCAGTCTTTTAAAGTAAAAAACTCTTCTGTGCACTTATTGATCAAAATTCAGGAGGACTGTTTTTAAAAGGTATATTGATTTCTTTAATGCCAAGGGTTGAGCAAATACACACACACTCACACACACACACAGATGTACTGTAGAAAACCACACACAATCCACAACCTTTTCATGTTTTTCCATGCAGGGGGTGAAGTCGAATATGAAACGGCTGTACCATCTGGTGACCGAGTCTCAGTTTTCACGCTGCACGCAACCCGTCATCTACCGCAAGTTGCTCTTTGCCCTCTGTTTTTTCCATAGCATCCTGCTGGAGCGTAAGAAGTTTCTACAGTTGGGATGGAATATTATTTACAGCTTCAATGACTCTGACTTTGAGGTGAGACATGCCAGTAAGTAGGGATGCAAAATTTCAGGAATTTTCCAGGCCGGAAAATTTCCATGAGAATAAATGGGAATTAATAGGAATATGGAAATTAATGGTAATTGATGTAAATAAACTGTGAATTTGTTCAATTGTAGGTCAGCCTATAACAGGCAAGTTAAACCTGTGTGAAGTTAAAAATCTTCATATTTTCAGTAGCATTGTCCCAATTCAGATTTTGTTGAAGTAAAGGTAACTAAAAGAAATAAATGATAGGCTACATATTAATGTCTATACAGACAACCTTTATTTTATGAAGGGGGAATTTTTGAGGCTGGAAATTTTGTATGGGAATCAACAGAGTACAGAGGTGCCACCGGAGGGGGTGGTTTTAAATGCCTGTGCACTTTAGGGGCCCCCAAAGATTTATTTTAATTAGTAGTAACAGAATGAAAGGGGTGTGGTAGAGGGCCCAGCCTCATATTTTTTTATAGGACCCAAAATTGTTAGCAGGACCCCTGGCAGGTAAAGATGGGTATTACCAGTTATAAATGGGTATTAACATTAATAAATAGAAATAAACTGAGAATTAGCTAAATTGTAGATTAGCCTATAACTCTTAACTTAAATGTAGATTAAAAAATAGATTTTCAATAACATTGTCACAATTCAGACTTTGTTGAAGTAATGATTACATATTGATGTCTATATAGACAACCCTCGAGTTACCAATTTTTCAGGCAGTAAACTTTCCATGGGAATAAACAGAAATATATGGGAATTAACTGGGAATTCACAGCCTAATCTTGGTTAAAACTACCAGATTTATTGCTATGTCAGTTGGATTACTACCCTGAATCCTCCTCAATCACATGCACAGAAAACTGCTCAGTGACTAAGGCCACATCTCCTCATCTTTCCCAGAACGTACACCCATAATGGCTTTTTTGGGGGGGCATTTGCCTTTATTAAAAGGACACCGATGAAACGAGGGAGAAAGGAAGGGGGTGGAACCAGAAAGGAGTGCAACTGCGCATGTGGGTGCTGGCGCCTTAACTCACTACACTAAGAATTAAAATGTGGATTAGGTTGCTTGCATGTCAGTTTATGAAAAAAATGTCACATTCTAAATAATTTAAACAAATACCCATGAATTCCTAGTTCCAATATGGAATTTTCCAAAATTCCCGAAGTTCCTATAGGAAATTTCTATAAATGTACTGGAAATTAAATGGACATTTTCCACCATTTTGCAACCCTACCATTAAGTAGTCTTGCCAGCTGTGCCTTATCTAACAGTATAGGGTCACTGGCTGATTACACATAGATAAAGTTCTACAAGCTTCACCCAGGGGGCACAACAAACACTCAAACAATACTGCATCTTGCCTCCTGTGTTTGCTACTACTTCTTTTTCTCTTCCTGTCTTTTTTTAACAGGTGAGTGAGAACTTAATGAGTCTGTATTTGGATGAGTATGAGGAAATCCCCTGGGATGCACTGAAGTACCTCATCGCTGGCATCAACTATGGAGGTCACATCACAGACGACTGGGACCGTCGTCTTCTCATCACGTACATTAACGATTACTTCTGTGAAGGCACCGTCAACACACCTTTTTTTAAGTGAGCCTCACGCAAATTTCTTCATTTGGATGCGGACGCATATGCAAACCGAACATTAACATTTGGCACACCAAAGTAACCTTCACATCCTCAATTACAAAACCCTTGTAGAACTCACAGCAGTGCAAGAACCCCACCATGTGGACAGAGATAGAATTACACAGGCACATACATCTGGGCACAGTCAACACGACCCCAAGCCTGGTTATAAAAAAAGCGTTTTAATGAAAGATTTATTTGCTGGTGCAATGCTATAGGAAAGACTTCTCAAGGGTCCCTGTATCTAATGCAGTGTTGCTAAGTACTTGTCCTGCACAGGGGCAGTTGGTAATTAGCTGATGAACTATATCAGTTGTATTGGGATCATGACACAGGATAGAATGTGCAGCGTAGAGATATAAATAAGCTTCAGAAGTGAAAACACTGGTAGAGGGTCTTGCCAATGTGTTGCTTCTTTCGGCACAAAGCACAACAGCGCCCCTATGTGGTGCCTTTTTTATTTACATCAGTAGTTCGATGTGTTATTGTTAATGACTTGACTGACTAAAACGTTAATACCAAATAATATAACGTATGTAATATATCTCTTTATTTATTCCAGTTTCTTTATTAAAAACTGTGCTTATATATTGTTCTTATTTATTTTGCTAATAAATAATTATAATTTCTTTCACTAAAATAAGATCTTCACCGGTTTATAAGCCATTATTTTCTTGTTCTATCAGTGCGAATGAATAAATAAATATGGCTTGGTGTTCTTTTATAATATGATCTAAATTCCATGTGTCTGTGTTTGTATGCGATGTCCTCTAGACTGTCCTCCTTGCCTACTTATTATATCCCTCGTGACGGCACTCAGGATGTGTATCGGGAGTATATTAACCTGCTTCCAGCAGTGGACCATCCAGAAACATTTGGCCAGCACCCAAACGCAGACATCGCCAGCCAGATCTCTGAAACACGCACACTCTTTGAAACACTCCTCTCACTTCAGCCTCAGGTCACCAGCACGGCAGCCACTGGAGCAGGACCTAGCCATGAGGACAAGGTGTGTGGTGTTTTGGTGTCTCTTCCCATCGAATAGAACAGTGTGTTACACACTTAAGTAGGAATTCTTTGGTGTTAGTCAATTAAATAGCAATAACCTGATCATTTAGTGTTGTACTGTATATACCAGCCAATATTCTAGAAGCCTTTCTTTAGCTTGTTTTTACATTAAAATGTCTGTGACACTGTTAATTACATCATTCTACATCATATGACTATTAAGTGTGATACTAAAACTAGAGAACCCAAACCCAAAGACATAGCTCAGTTAAATGCTAATGCCAGGAAAATATATATTTAAGGAAATAAACTCAATTTGAAGCCTAAATGAACCAGGATGTTTAAAAAGCGAATGAAACTGGAGAGAGAGAGAAAAAGAGGGAGAAAGAGAGGGAGAGAGATCTAGAAAGAGAGGGCGAGGGAGAGGGACACAGAGAGAAGGAGAGGAAAATAGGGAGAGAGAGAGAGAGGGAGAAAGAGAGGGAGAGAGATCTAGAAAGAAAGAGAGAGAGAAAAGGAGGGAGAGAGGGGGTTAAGAAAGAGACAGAGGGGAAAGAGAGAGAGAGAGAGAAAGAAAGAGAGAGAGAGAGATCGAGAAGCTGGTGTTCTTCCAAAATCAACACTCTGTCCTTATCGTTTCACAGCTCATAAGGATGTGATTATTGTTGTCTGCTCTTGCACTCGCCTATTTAGTGTAAGTTACCAGGCTCTCAGCTACACCGACTGCAAGAGCATCATCCGAGTGTGTATTTTTGGATGTTAAAATAATGGATATATAATTCAGTAGCAGTAATTTATACTTCTGTGTGTGTATAAAGGTATTAGAGCTATCAGCTGATGTGCGTCAGAAGGTCCCAGCAGAGGTGGACTACGAAGGGACAAGGAAACTTCTGCAAGATGATTCTTTACCTCTTAATGTAGTGCTGCTGCAGGAGATCCAGAGATACAACGCTCTGCTGCGCACCATCGGGTCTGTGTTTATTCCAAAAAGCCAACAGTGTGAGAGTTTCAGAAAGTCATTAACTTAAAGTAATACACAAAATTAATTGGTGTGTGTGTGTGTGTGTGTACACAGGACGTCTCTGACAGAGTTGGAGAAAGGCATTAAAGGGCTGGTTGTGATGTCCAGTAGTCTGGAGGAAACATTTCAGTGCATTCATGATGGTCGGGTTCCTCCCCTCTGGGAGAAGGTAAGATACTTTCCTGATTGAAATCATTCCGATTATAAGATTCCATTTACATGAGATGTTAACCAATCCGATCTGGTGTTTCCGTCAATCAGAATAATTTTGTGACACTCAGCTTGTCTGCCCCTCCACGGATCTCGGATTATTTTTAGTCCTCTAATGATAGAGATGGATCACTTAATTGCAGGCATTTTGTCTTAAGCAATAATGTGAGTATGTAATGTTGCTGAGCATTTAGGTAGCGGAGCTTTACTACAAAGCAACGATTTCCCACACCTTTTTTTCACTGAGGCACAAACGTCTGTGGACGAAGACCTGTATAATGGACTGGAGAGGAAACAAAACTTTTGCATGACACGCCAAGTACTTCTTAGGAAATTACATAGTTTTCATAGGAATGTGCAGCATGTCAAAACCTCTTAGATAACATTAATTCCACCGCTCTCAGCCTGAATAAAATTCTACCAATTTGGGGATTTTTTTTTCCAGATTGAGATGTTTACTTGGATCATTTTTATTCAGATTGGAGAATCAGAATAAAACACTTTATTTAAACTGACCTACTATCAGAGTATTACCCAGTGCTATTAAACCACACAAGCAGTGCTAAAGGTCATAGAAGCACTTATCACATGTTAGTGGTTTGTAGTCAGATGTCTGTATCAGATGTTTGTTTGGTCTAACCTCATGATTAGTAATTAGCCTAGCCAGATTTGACCATTTTAGCATTTGCTATGGATGATAGCGTCAAGATTATTGAGAAGGTTTGTTCACTGTTACTCATTGGTTGGATACAGATGCAATATTTCACAAATAGTCTTGTTACTAACAAGACAAGAGCAGAGCAACACATAAACAATACATGAAGTCAACAACATTATTTACATATTCATTATTCACACTATTCACAACATGCCAAACACTCTGCACTACACAAACATGATTGTAAATATGTTTTTGCTTATTGCATCAACGTGCTGCAGGTGATAATGTGACACAGTTCATGGTGTGATCATGTGATCTGCGCCGGCTGTAGTCAGCTGCCGCCACTTGTACTAACCTGCGATGTTGTTTGCGGGCTTCAATCAGGTCAGTTTTTCGAACAGAAAAAATTGAATATCTCCAGAAAATATCGGTACGGCTTAAATCTAGCAACAGTGGATTATTTCCTTATTTCTATAAGGAAGAACTGTTAAATATATCAAAGACACACCATTTGTTCTGCATGTTATGATAGTTTTAAAATCACTGTATATTTGGGGTTCATCTGGTGGAATCAGCTGCATTGTGTAGCAGACGCTATCACCGGCTGGAGGACTTTTGTGATTGGATAGAAGCAAGTTTGATTACATCGAAGAGCTCTTGTTTTTTTTCGCCCTGAGTGCTTAAACCCTTAACCTTTGCACTTGGTCCTCGAACAGATATTTCTGGACCTGAACTTTAACCTGCTGAATTAAACTACACAGCCAGAAATATTCACATCCAGTTCTTTTTTTGTTTGTCTTTCAGCTATTTATGTATAGTATAAGATATACATCATTCGTATGTAACAATCTAGTAATTACTAGCCGTATTATTAAAATATACATTTTAGTGCAGATATACTCGCTATGGCCGGAGTACATCGTTGTGAGAAGTGTGTGAAGTCGTAATCTGTGGGTGCAGTTCCCCGTGTTGGAGAGGAGCTGGAGTGGACTAAATGAATGGTGAAGTGCTGGAAGGTCAGAGTGTTAAGAGAAGAGGCCAATGCATTCTCTACACTGCTGAGGATCCGACCAGGGATTCATTCTCTCTCTCTCTCTCTCATTCTCTCTTTCTCTCTTTCTTGCCCCTTTCAATTATCGACACACAAACACTTCACTGGCACACAACACAGGCTTGTAAAATACAATCAGTTGCATACACACTTAGCCTTTGAAAAGAACTTGTCTTGCATGCATAGACATACACACAACCCAGACTAGCTCAAGTGTTTTGGTTTTTTTTTATGTCTGGGTTTGTGTTTGTGTGTGTACATGTTTATAGAGGTCATGTGTAGGTCCTGAGGGTCCTGTTTGGGGCAATTGCACTTCAATAAGCACAAAATATATTTTTGTACCCTTTGAAAAGCAGATTGCTTGTTACTTCTCATGTTCATTCAGTAAAACATTAGCTTCAATTGACATCACTTGCTCACATCTCTCTCTCTCTCTCTTTCTCACTCACTCTCTTTTTCTCATTACCCTCTCTGTATCTCTGTAACTCTTGTCTTCCTTTGTTACATTTACATTTCAAGCATTTGGCAGGCGCTCTTATTCAGAGCGGAGTACACGTTTTTCATTTCTTTATCCAACCATGACATGGTGTCAGGATTAAGGGTCCTGCTAAGGGGCCCAGCATTGGTAGCTTGATGGTGCTGAGAATTGAACCCCTGATCTTCTGATCAGAAGTCTGACACCTTAACCACTGAGCTACCACTTCCCAAAGATGTGATCTCCTCCTCTATACTCATCTCATCCCATCCATCTTTAGCTGCGTCTATACACATATATAAGATTCTGTCCTTATTATTTTCATTTTAGTCACAGCTTTCTTTGGTAAGCACACACACACACTACACACACACACACACACACACACTACCCACTCCCCCTATATATATATATATATATATATATATATATATATATATATATATATATATATATATATATAACACACAAGTAACGGTGAGCCATTTTTTTTTTTTTTTAATAGACCTGGATCTTGTGTTAAGGCTTATATTTACAGCATTCACACAACTGATTGCCTACACCATGAACTCAAGTTCAGGTTGAACAACTTTACTAGTAATTACTTTTTAATACTAAACAAAGTTATGTATTACATAAAAGGTGTAAATGGTATTTAGAGTTTCCTTTTTTACCCCAAGTGTAGAATGACAAAGCTTATGCCAGTCACTGAAATACTTCATCGGTCTGTCCTTGTTCGCTCTTAATCAGCTTCGAATAGCACATGAAATAAATAACAAGGCTTAAGATTTCAGTGGTTTTTCTCTACCTATATAAACACATCTTTCATGAATCCATCTCTCTTACTTCAAATCATTTAGGCCTACCCGTCTCTGAAATCCTTGGCGTCATGGACAAGGGACCTGTGCCAGCGGGTAGAGCAGTTTGCTCGCTGGGCGGAGACAGCACGTCCTCCCATTCTCTTCTGGCTGTCAGGCTTCACCTTCCCTACAGGCTTTCTCACAGCAGTACTGCAGTCCTCAGCACGGCAGAACAACGTGAGCACACATCAAAAACCTGTTTATACACATGTGTTTAAGAATTTGTGAATATTGAATGTGTGTATTTATTTTAAATTGTTTTATTTATAATTAGAATGCATACATTATATGGCCAGAAGTTTGTGGCAACTCATTTATATTTTTTCCCTATGTACTTCTTCTAGAATCTTTTGCCATTTGGGGGGAAAAAATATTACACTAAAACTTAGGCCCTGTCCGAAATCGCATACTGTCATACTATTCGGTAGGTGAAATTAATTGTGCGAAGCGAGTAGTGTGTCTAAATCCTTGGTCCGGGAATTAAATACGGAAAAATTTCCCAAAAGACTCACTTCTCCCATCCGCATTCCGGAGTATGCATACGGTTTACACTTTACTGTCATATCAGCCCCGGGATAGACGACTTGTCATATGTGAAAGTGGCGGAAAGCTCTGACGCGGTGCTTTCTAAATGCTTAAAGTAGCTTTAAGTGCTCAAATTTGTTTATTGTAGTTAAATTGCACCTGTTTAACATCAAAACATCAAGTTTAACATTATCCAACCCTGCCATGAAGTCGTATGTCAATACTAAAATGGCGGATGTGTCCGAATTTAAGTCATACTACTCGTAATCATACTATAAGAAAGTGCTTAATTGTTGGGAGATACATGCTTAATTCCGTGAAGACGTTGTTTTCTTGTTGGTTTGGAGGAACTTTGGACACAACCCCACTGAACAGCTTTGGGATGAACTGGATGATCGAATGCACCGCAGACCTCCTCATCTGATAGAAGTGTCTAATCTCACTAATACTGTTGTGTCTGAATGAACAAACCCACCCCCGAAATCACATAACAAAATCTAGTGGAAATTCTGCACAGAATATAATAGTCAAGAGTGCCAATACTTTTGGACATATAGTGTATGTACATGTGCATCTGAAAGATTAGCAAATTATAAAGCACATTTTCTGAAGAATAGCATTACTTTTTACGTCGCTTTTATGTAAGATGTAAAATGAGCATGTGAAAATATCAACCCAGAGAAAAAAAATCCAGTAACCAAGGAAGTGTATACACAGACAGCATAAACAAAATGGCGTTGGACTCCAGTCTTGTAGCAGCACTTTAACAGTCGGGTGTGTTCTGCAGGTGTCTGTGGACACGCTGTCTTGGGAGTTTACAGTTTCTACTGTGGATGACAGCAACCTGCTCTTCCCTCCCAAGGTGAGTAACTAGTGCTGATCGTACTTCATTAAGAATCCTACTGTATCTGCTGGCAAGGGTACCTGTTGTTAACCTCTGGGCCTGATGTCACTGTGTTTTGCTCGTTGTCTTTTGTTTATATACTTCCACTGTCAGCAGACCGGATAAGTAAATGAAACACATTAATTACAGGAGGAAATGGTAACAATTACTAAATATACAAAAAGAAGATCCATTTTTACATGAGGATAATTACACAAAATGCCAGACAGAGATAGTAATGAAAATAAATGAATGAATGAATGTGTTTATTTTTTATTCATATCAGATGACTGATATTATTGCAACAACTCTAGCTCAAAACTAGATTTTTTAAGAAGTCGTCTTTGACTTTTTATAATTACATTTGTACGAATAATTAACACTAAGGTATAGCTGATAACTAATAACTATTAACTAATAACACTAACCTATATTTTTTTCTTTTAATATAAAAAATACAGTTTTTATCCTCCTCAATTTGGTGGCCTATAAATTCCAACTCAGTAGTCAGCTCCCCTCTGTCATACAGCATTTGCCAAACAGACAGAGTAAAGGTTAACATATACTTCATTATAAACTCATAAAAAGACAGGCAAGCACATCCCAGAATGACATAATACACATGGAAGACAGGACTGTCTGCTCTTACGGACATCCATGAATGATTAATGTCACTGTTACTGACAGGAAACCGAAGGTATGACGTCCCTACCATTCAGAGAATGTGTCTATTTTTGCTTTTTTTGGTTCCAGACTACAGGTCATGCACTTTTGTTAAAAAAACCTGTGTTAGCCAGTAAGGGATCATTTTCTGTCACTCAGGCAAGTACAAATAAATAAATAATAAATAAATATCTGTGTTTTATTTATCTGCATATGTCTCTCATATGTTGTAGAGGAGGCTTCGAAGGTTTGTTTGTTTTTATGGGGGGTTTTTTTCTGTGTATTTGTAAAAATTCTCTGTTTGTAAAAATAATTTTAAAAATATTGTCCAAAAAAATCACAAAAAAACATGTCCTTAAAAAGTTGTTTTTACTTTAGTTTGATCATTTTTCTTTGACACACCTGTATTATGCTTCTTTTTATGTATAATTTTTGATGGTGGTTGGCTCAAATACCCAATACCCAAACTTAAGGCACTAAGTTGCTGATCTGGAGACCAAGAAGACCTGGGTTCAAGCCCCACCACCACCTGTTGATTTGAGACTCCTGGGTTCAAGCCCCACCACTGGCAAGCCGACCACTGTTGGGTCCTTAAACAAGACCCTTAACCCTTCCTGCTCCAGGGGCGCTGTATCATAGCTGACCCTGCGCTCTGACCCCCAACTTACTAAGATGGGATATGTGAAAAAAGAATTTCACTATGCGGTAATAAAGTATATGTGACAAAATGAAGGCATTTACATTATCTATTTTAATCTTTTAAAAAAAGGTCACAATAGCCGCAGATTTCAGTCCTAATCAAGCAGCAACAAGCCAGATTGCACTTGTTCTTGGTCAGGAAACATCTGGTGAATTGCATCTATTTTATTGGAAGAGAAACCTGCAGGTACCTTCATAGAAAGGATTAGACACCTCAGTGTCGATCCATTGCCACCCTGGGTGCTAATCACGATTAGCATGTGTGCAAATCCATTACCTTAGTCAATGTTCCAGTCCATTCTGGTCACTTTATAGATTTTTTTTCCCCCTTAGTTACATCACCTCTTGTATTTTTCCACAGTTTCTGCTACACTTTTATCTCTCATTTCATGCCACTGTTAATATAGTATATTGTATTATATATTATATATTATTCTACTCATAATTCTTTTCTTTGTTTTTTCTCTCTCCTGTTGTTTTTCTTTATTAACTGGTTTAAAACCGTTTTAAGTTTTAAGACATTGATTAAAACCTCCAGCAACAGTTTCCACCAGATTCTAATATTGATTGAAATGTAGTTTTATGTCCACTGTGCATTTCTGCAGGTTTTAGTAGGTTTCCCTGAGGTTTCAGTATCGCTTTCTATGATAATATACAATCAAAACAGGGGGAAATCTGATTTAATCATTTGATTCTTAAAGTCATCGGTTTCTTCTATATAATGTGTTAGCTGTTATGCTAAATTTCATTTTTAGAGTGCACAAAGTAAAATATTTATACCACCTCTAATCCCCAAAAACCTTGTGACCTTTTTGTCAACTTGTTGTATTTTATTATTATAATTAGAAAATTAGTGTGGGACAAATACACATCTTATTTTATTTTTATTAATGGAAAATGCTTGTTCAGGGCTTTTAGTTCAGTTTTTTGCCCATTTTGGATTTACCGCATTTCAGCAGACAATTTTCTGTAATAGCCCTCATTCTCCGTTCTCAGATTTCTTTGTGGGTGAATGACTATGTTCCGGCTGTTGTCTACATTCAGAATGTTGTGCAACACTTCATTTAAGTCACTGTTTCTCAGAAAGCACTGGTCTAGTATGCCTTAATTTTCAGTTCTCTACCAAACAGAAAGAAGTAAGGCAAATATATGATTCTTTTAAAACACATGATAGCCCCAGCCAAGCACATCCCAGAATAGCGTAATACACTTGAAATAAATTGCTATCTACCCTCACAGATATCTATGATTGGCTGATATCAGTATTACTGACAGGATAGAGAAGGTATCCCATCCCTTTCATCCAGGAAGTAAGGCTGTTTTGGGTTCTTTTATTTTGTTCCTGGCTAGAAATTCCTCTTCATCATGCACTTCTATTAAAGAGAGAGAGTGAGAGAGTTAGCTAGAAAGAAGAAATGGTAGAACTACTTATGGTTGCCAGCTCACAAACAGAGCTGTATTATAAAGTAGACTTCAGTCTAACCCTTGTTTCTGGTGTAAGTTACAGATATACACGTCACACATACCAGCAGGCCATATTGATCTGAAGGATGCTAAACATTGTTTGAATATCCAACCTTAGCAGATGGTTTAGATTTTAGATTCTTTCTGATTTGTTTAGCCTTTTTCTTCCTCTTTCTATCTTAAAAATACTAGTAGACATTTTAGTCAACCCACCTCTTTTAAAACAGCATTCTTTTGTTGGTGGTGGTTTATGTGAAATTGAGCACGAATGAAATGAAACATTGTTCGTACAGAAAAATAACCTACTTTCTTCTTGCGTGGACATTTTCGGCGCTACGATAACGCTAATTGAATGACAGTCAGTGACAGCCCTGCTGTTTAAAAAAAGCAAACTGAAGTTGGGATTGATTAAAATGTCTAGTGACGCCTAATAAAGCGTGTGTAATAGAAGATATCAAAACAGTTCAGTCACAGCTGGACACCTCTGTTTAACCATGCTCCCTTTTTTCCATGCATATTTTCTTTTAACCATGGCCGTGTCGAGAATGTCTTGATGGAGACACATGTATAAATTTATTAGCTAGTGGATTATATGTTAATATAGAGGTAATTGTACATTTTAAATAGAAATAATGACTGCTAAGGATTCGGTCCTACTGTTCATATATTATTGTATTTATATTTGTTTAAGCTTACATTTTTACTTATTTCTATGCTGCTGTTGATAAAAACAAGCTTTGACAGTGGTAAAAAAAAACATTTCATTGCCTATGATACCATGTATAATTCCGTATGTGACAAAGAAACTTTATATTTGAATTAAATTTGAAGAAACACCATGTAGTTGAACATGCAGTGCTTGTGCATCATTCATTGATTTATTCCTTATTAGTAACTGTCTGGACAGAGCTGCAGTGATTTAAAATCATTCTACCATGTTTATATTTTGTGATTTGTGGTTGTATTATATGTATATATTGTATTAATATATTGAGGAACTGTTAGATACTGCTGACGGTGCTGCGGTTTCCACCTCCGGGTTTTTCCTGCGTTTCTGGGCCAAAGTGATTGGTTTTATATTTAATGTCCAAAAAAAACCCAAGAAAATCCTGGTAGCCACATGTTGTATGTATAAACATACTCTTAGAAAATGCTGATACTGTATTATATGACATTCATGATTACAATATGTGTCTCTATCCTATAGGATGGTGTGTATATTCGAGGTCTGTATCTAGAAGGAGCAGGATGGGATAAGAAGAACTCCTGTCTGGTGGAGGCAGAGCCCATGCAGCTGGTCTGCCCCATGCCTACTATCCATTTTAAACCTGTGGAGAACCGGAAGAAAAGTGCCAAGGGTATACACACACACACACACACACAAATTTCTTCCATTTAAAACTAAATTAAAGACAGTATTGAGCTGTTTAACTTAAAGCACTTTTGTGCGCCGATTCGGACAAAAGCATCTGCTAAATGCTGTAAATAAAAATATATATTTTTAAAGAAAACATAACATAATATTCACAAATAAATAAATAAACTTTCTACAGAATTTATAAATGTTACAAAAGCTGCCACTGCTGGGCCCATGAGCAAGGCCCTTAACACTGAACTCCTCAGTTGGATAAAAAAAAATGTAAGTCTCTCTGGATAGGAAGTGTCTGCCAAATGCCCGAAATGTCACTGTGAATGTACTCATCTTCGATTGAAATGATTACCGTTACAAAACTACTGTATTGATAGAAACTGCTTGAAATACTAGAGAGATGCATTTACAGTCACAGAAACTGCATTGAGGTTAGTAAACAAGTTCTTTTCATTTCTGTCATCAGGGTAGCTGATAAAAAGGCAAGCCTAAATCTAATGTGTATATAGGTCCCAAATTCCCCTGTCCCACCCACATCAACAGGAGGAAATATAAACATATTTCCATCCATGGCACTTTTTGTCTGGTTTTTACGGCATTTGTCAGGCTTCCTTATACAAAGCGACTTACATTTATCTCTTTTTTTATACAAATGAGCAATTGGGGGTTAAGGGCCTCGCTCAGAGTCGAATCCTAACACCTTAACCACTGCGCTGCCACTTATTTAGATTTATCCCCATAGTGAGATACACTATATGGCCAACAAAAGATTGTGAATTACTTGGGGGGAAGGGAATTGGTGGCGCAGTGGTTAAGGTGTTGGCCTGATACCAAAAAAACACTGGGGTTTGATTTCCGGCACCAGCAAGCCACCACTGTTGGGCCCCTGGCCAAAGCCCTTAACCCCTAATTGCTCAGTTGTAAAAAAAAAAAGAGATATATCTAAGTCGCTCTGGATAAGGGCGTCTGCCAATAAATGTAAAGGTCGATATTATTGGGGAGAAGTGGTGGCTCATGGTTAAAGTGTTGGACTGCCAACCCGAAGACTTGGCTGTAATCTGTGGGTTCGATTCCCGGCTTCACCAATCCACCACCGCTGGGCCCCTGAACAAGGCCCTTAACCCCCAATTGCTCAGTTGTATAAATGAAAATATATATATAAATCTAAAGGGATAAATCTATATAAGGGCTATATCAATCTATATATAAATATATAAATCTATATAAATCTGGATAAGGGCGTCTGCCAAATGCCGTAACTGTAAATGTAAATGTACTTCCTAGCACAACTTGGAAGCAGACAATTGACTAGGTGACACTGACTGTAACTATATGCTGTAGTATTTTCCTTTACCCCTACTAAGAAGCCCAAACAGTGTCTCAGCATGCCAAAATCCGCTGAACTCAATCAAAACATAATGTGTTGTAGTTGGAATGGATTGAAGCTTTGATTGTTCTGTACAGAGTCCTGACCTCAAACCCACTGAACATCTTTGGGATAAACTGGAACACCGACTGCACCCCAGACCTTCTGACCCCAAACATTAGTGTCTAATCTCACTAAGCATTTTGTGGCTGAATGAACAAATCCCCACAGTCCAGAATGGAGTGGAAAGGGTGGAGGTTATTACTGGACAAACAGTGAATCCGGATGACATTGTTCAAAAACACATGAATTTAATAGTCAGTTGATCTTAATACTCTTGTGTTGTTAATTATTAATAAATTCTGATTGGCTGTTGTGTAACCGGTACAATGAAACCATTCATCCGTTTAAATTGTTGCTCGGTACAACAAATACAATGGATGAAAACTGATCTATGAGCACAGCATGAGCAATCCACCAGACAGCAGAACAGGATGGAAGAAAGCAGTCCACATAAAGAGACTGTCAATCACAGGAAACAAACCTCTGATGAAAAGCTAATAGGATAAATGAAAAAAACATTGTTCTTTAGTAATTTAAGCACAAAAACTACAAAAAAAAGGCTGAGAATAGAGACAAGGTTTTGCTTTATATTTGTGTTGTGTGATTAGTATTTGTCTTTTTGTCCTTTGTGTATGTGTAGGCATGTACGCCTGTCCCTGCTACTACTACCCTGTGCGCTCAGGAGGAGCTGGACGAGCTTCATTTGTAGTGGCAGTGGATCTCAAATCAGGAGCTATGTCTTCGGATCACTGGGTCAAGAGAGGAACGGCTTTACTGATGAGTTTGGGCAATTAGGCAGGCAACGCTGGAAACACACCCACACACACACTGTATATTAAGTTTATTTTACACATTTAAACAAAAAAGATGAATCTAAAGTCTGTTTTCTATTTATTACTAAATATTAAACTTGAATTTATTCATTTCAACTTGATCGCTTTTTTTTCTACATGTAAAAACTTGTTGGATAGAGAAACAGAGAGAAAAAGTTCTCCGGGTGGTCCTTAGCTTTTACTTGAGTGAATTTCTAAAAGAGTGAGAAAAACAAGAGGGAGTTTAAAAGTAGTGAAACTAAAGAATAGTTTCGAGGAAAGCAGAGTGAGAAAGAGAGAGAGTGTGTGTGTGTGTGTATGAGAGAGAGAGAGAAGTGAAGGTGGGGGGCCTCACTTCAAGGCTGCATTCAGAGAACCTTCGTCTGAAAGCGTGAGACTTCCTCAGAACTGTAAAGGGCTCTTTACTGGCCTCCAGGTCTGAGTCAATGTGTACCACTAACCGGTTGTTGGGGCGCTCATAGCAACATGTTGAATTCACATTTAAATTGGGCCTCCAAGACACTATTGTAGTTTTTTTTATAGATATAAAGCACAGAAGGGAGGGAATGACATCTTTTGTTTTCTCAAATGGAGGATGAAGTCCCCTGGGATTATTCATTACAGTTGTTGAATGTTCCCACCTCTGATCCATCCAGGATTTAATAAGGAGTGTGTGAGATAACCAAATAACCATTTCCCTCTCTTTTTTTTTTTTTTTTTACCTCTACTCTGTCCTATAATTATATTTTTAATAGCTATGCTAAAATCTGGAATTTTCCAGGTCGCCTGTTTTAGGAAACCTATCATGGAGCTATAGTTACTATCCTGCTGTAAGAACAACCATGGACAATAAAAAAATAAACATCAATCATCTTCTAGCAGGAAGAGAAACGTCCACTGGAATAAAGCAGAAAGCTGTGCGTGTCAGTAAGAGTGAAACTGCCGGGAAAGAATCGAGCAATCCTGGAATTTTGGGAAATCGGTGTCCCTCTGAGAAAAGAGGCGGGGCAGTGCAAGACTCGTCCGCCGAAAATAACCTGCATGGGAGAGGCAAAAAAAAGAGCGGGGATCTACAGCGAAACATCCAGGCAGATGTTTGTGCAGAAGCGAGTCCACGAGGAAAATGTGGAATTCAAACTGCGCAGTTGTGCAAAGCTGCTCCGCGTTGCGACCACGAAGCTTACAGGAAATCAAGCCATCATGTCTGTAACGCCTGCATGCAGTACACGGCTTTCCTCCTCTGTGGCATGATCATTGATTGATTCCATGGACAACTGAGACGGACTTCTTTTCGGAAGAAACATTGCAGTCTTAGTGCCGGGTGCACGATGATGATGAGGAGGATGAAGAAGAGGATAGTGTCGGGCCTTTTTTTTTTTTTTTCGAAAAGACTAGATCATTTTGGTCGCCGTGTCACTGATGTTTGTGCTTGGACACGTTCACATCACCGATCACAGCTGCTTCGTGATCAAAGTGTGTGTGTGTGTGTGTGTGTGGAGTTTGGCTGAATAGCAGCAGTGCAGGATGAAGCGCAGGTTATTTGCATTAGGATTTGTGACTTTGAAGCGGCGGTGGATTTTGTGCTGCGTGTCAACGCGACGTTCACTCGGCGCGCCAGAAGAAACTGCGCAGTTGCGTTTTGCACTACAAGGAAAATAAAGATTGAAACATGTTCACAATAAGAAGCAAGACGCTATCCGGATCATCCCTTTACGGATTAACGTTACCAGGTGAGAGCAACACTTTCTTTTTTCTATAATATTAAAAAAAAAAAAAAAAAAAAAAAAACACTGCGTGCAGTCTTTATATCCATGGGCTTTTTGTAGGGCTCGGCATGTGACGTAACGCGGCGCGCAAAATACGCAGGAAATTTTCTAAATAGGTTTAAGATGAAAAAAAAAAACCCCGCGTGGATTTAACCCTAGCTTTAATTTGAATGGTTTCCGTGTGAGTGTTGCGAGTTAACATGGGGGATTCAAAAGTTAACCCGTTTACCAGTCATACAGAAACTGATGATCTCATGGTTAACTGGTGTACAGGAAGAGAGGAGGTGTTGCATTACGTTGCAATTTTTTGTTCTCAACCTTAGAAAAGGAACGGAATCTCCCCCGCGGTGAAAAAAATATCATCATTTCATAAAACACTGCTGGTTAGTCAGGCTTTGGTGTCTCTGTGGTGTATCCACCCCATACACACTGCTTACACCAGCTAATGAATGACTCTCCGGCCTGCTTCTAGGGTTTTCTATGTCGGAAATGTCATGTGGTGAAGTTGTGGCGGGTTCGCTGATTTTCCAGGAAGGACGTTTGAATTTTTTTTTTTCTAAAGCCATGTTTTTTTTCTTCTCTTCTTTCTCGACGTCACCGCCCCCTTTCCCTTCTTCTAGCTTCCTTTTACCACCACGAGGGGGCGCAGCATCACCTCTAAACGCTTTACCTGAGCCCACCCTGCTCATTTTGAAGCAGCAGCTCTAAAACTTATGAAACACAACCACTTATGATTCAGGGGTTGGTTTTATTAAAATGTCCTCTTTGGGAAAATCATAGGTTTTGTTTCCAGCACCACCAAGCTGCCACTGCTGGGCCCTTAACCATTAATATAAATGAAAGTCGCTCTGAATAATGGTGTCTGCTAAATGCAGGTAATGTCTGACACTGATTTTGTCAATCAGCTAATTCTGTTTGTCCTCCTCTCCTAAAACCCCCTCCTTAAATATTCCTAAAAATGATTTCATGCGCTTTGCTCGGGGATTTGTGGATCCTGGCAATTAATCACGCAACCTTTCGATCAGCAGTCGGACCACTGACACTTGTAAAATGAATTTACTTTCACTGGATTGTGAAACGATGATGACAAAAGCATGACTGAGGTCAGACACTAATATCAGATAAGGAATCCTAACAAACAGTACCACAATAGTGTTGAGTGTAATTTCGGTTCTGTGCTGAACACTGACACTGAAAGGGAATTCTTAAAATTCTATTACTATAAACTGTAATAAACAGACCTTCAGTGTCACCCAGATAAGGATGGGTCCCCTATTGAGTTCCTCTCAAGGTTTCTTCCTACTTCATCTCAGGGAGTTTGTCCTTGCCATAGTCACTTTCTTATTAGGGACAAACTTACACTTTTTCACTGTGTGAAGCTGCTGTGAGACAATTTCCATCGTTAAAAGCGGTATACAAATAAAATGGAACTGAGTTAAATAAATACTACAGCAGACAATGATTTTCTATGCCAATATTCATGGGTAGGGATGGTTGTGTCCAAATACTTATGACCACATATTGTATATTTTTAAAATAAAACCGTAAGAAGCTTTTTTTTTTTTTTTTTTTTGCTAACTTTGACAACACTTAAGATGTTTTTTTAATGGAGGAGGTTTCCTAATAAAGAAGTCCATATTTATTTCAGGAATCTCAAATCGATATGTCAAGTTTGCGCATCAATTTATTTAAATATCCATCTAACAATCCAGTTCGACAGGTGGTGATTATCATAATAAGATCTTTCAGATAATCTTCATGTTTTTCTGGATTCTGGATTGATTTTCCCTTAAATCTTCTTTAAATTACATGTTATATTTTACTTCATTACTTCTCTGGAAATGTACTGTATATACATTTACCCCACCCACCTCAACTAGACTGCAGCTTCCTGTTGCGCCATTTTAAAATCTATCCAGCACCTACATGCTTTCCAGCCACAATAACAACTGCTATATTAATCCAGTCAGCACATGACATGTTTTTAAAAATGAAGATTCGACACTAAGTCGATTCCTGTCCTAGAATCGACTCTAAATCAACTCCCAATCATAAAAGAATGTTTAACAATAGGGCTACTATGGGCTTGGTGTCCCATTTCTGTCTCATCTGTTTGTAGTGGATGTTCTTCCCATGCCTAGAGGTTTCTCCAGGTTTTCTGGTTTCCTCTCTCAGTCCAAAGACCTGCCCTGTAGGCTGATTGGCATCTCTATACGGTGTGTCTGATTCCTTGCAACTGTGTGTGAAATAAGTAGTACAAAAATAGATGGATGGATGGATAGATGGATGATCACTAGATGGTGCCATTTGCATAGGCAACAGACATTAAATCTATCTATCTTGTGTATCAATTATGCCTTAAATCCTTATTTCTTTATTATTTATAAGTCAGTGTGAAGGAGTTGGCAACGCAGTGGTTAAGGTGTTGGACTGGCAATTGGAAGATTGGGGTTTGATTCCCACCACTACCATTTTGCCACTGCTGGACCTCCGCGCAAGGCCTTTACCCGCAATTGTTCAGCTGTATGAAAGAGATGAATGTAAATCGCCCTGGGTAAGGGCGTCTGCCAAATGTTGTATATCTAAATATTTTTTAATTCTTACGTAAAATGTAGTAATTTTATGAGGCAATGTCATTTTTTTTAGTTACTAAGTGATATAAGTGACGGTAGGACACACAACACAAACTGGCGCACAAGTAATTAATTTCTAAGCTGATATACTGTTGTTTTCCTAAAACTAATTTAACTGTTTATTTATTTATTTATTTTTACAGTTGCCAGTGATCCAGCTTGGCTAAAAGATAATTGGCCGTCATGAGAATACGTTCAGAAACTGCTCTCAGAGGGGTCGAGCACATGGAACTTTTCAAGATGGAGTCACACAGGTTCTTTTTGAGTTTCACTGTAGGTGTGTGTTCAGTGTTTGTTAGTGTTTAAACATAAATAACTCTGATCGTCATTGTACAAACCAGGGCTCGTATTCACAAAATATCTTAGTGCTAAAAGTAGATCATAACTCGCCGATTTAGAAGAAAATCCTTATTTTAGGACTTTAGGACATTTTTCCTTTCTAAAGAATATTTCACTAAGCATTAAGCAATAAAATCATCTACTAAATCTGTGAGTAGTGACGAGGACTTCACTAAGACCAGGTCACAAATTATCCTAAACTAGAAACATTTGACGATAAAGAGGTTTTAAAAAGGTATCACCTTAATCACGACGGTGTTATGACTGTTGTACAATTTGTCAGGGTCAAATAGAACTTTATTTAATGTGATAAATAACATTTTTATTTTTCAATCTTTGTTTAAATATGGCAACATAATATTGTGTTCTTCAAACCTATGAATGAATCTCTGACAGAATCTCCTCTCCTATCAGCCAATCACTGTGTGCATAGATAGTGAGCATGCTGACATCATCTATAGCAACTCTGTCTATACTCTTAGCTTAAGACTTCTCTCAGTTCTTCTGTAAAAGCAGCTTTGTGAATACGCTTTTAAGAGAAAACTGTCAGCAAACCTTAACTTGCTGTTTAGGAGAACTTTTAGTGTGAAGATTAAATGTTTTGTGCATACAGACGGGCCCAGATGTTCTAGCCAAGGAACATAGATTCCATTTAATGTTCAGATACTTAAGTGTTTTTTATAGCAGGTCAAGTCATAACATATTAATAATGTTGAATAATTATTTTTTGTGAACATGAGATTTTCTTCAGTCTCAGAAAAAGGCGTGTAGTTCTATTTTTCCCAGTTTAAAAACCCGCCCAGACATGCCAGTAAACACATCGGCTACATGAATCCTGAATATGGTGGCATGTATTGATACCCAAATCTGTTTTTTATGACCCGCTTACATCATTTTTTAAAACTGACCCATATCTGCTATCTGCATTTACACGATACACAGCAAAACAACCCTGACGTACCGGAAAAGGAAGTAAAAATAGTGTAATAGTCAATGGGTAAAGACGAAATGATTATTCAGTCATTTGCTTCAGCATTATATTGAAAGGTCGGCAAAACAATGCTCTATTTAGACAGGAAAAAAGAGGAGAGCCCTTGTTGCAGCCTGAGCGAGTGTAGCATTACTAAGTTGTTAATATTCCTTTCTTTTTAAAAGTTTGACAAAAATATCAAAATACACAGCTGCGCTAAGTTATATATCGCTGTTGACGTCACATGTCATCGTCACTTATTCAATGACATATAACTCGCATTGACAGGTGAAAATCCGATCGTTATGCTTACA
The DNA here is from genome assembly GCA_005784505.1 of Bagarius yarrelli. Taxonomy (NCBI): domain Eukaryota; kingdom Metazoa; phylum Chordata; class Actinopteri; order Siluriformes; family Sisoridae; genus Bagarius; species Bagarius yarrelli. Next base: position 927,940 of record VCAZ01000020.1, read on the forward strand.
TGGTGAACGTTAATGCACGTGTCCAATTCAGATCCAATTTATTTCCATATACAAAATGAGGCCAAAAACCCTTCTGAATATATCGGAATCCATGTGGGCTTTTTTTCCTGATTACATAAGATTCACTTAATGCAGGCAGTGTAAATGCGGCCTCTGTGTGTTCAGGGCCCTGAACTGGCAACCCACCCACACTGTGTATTCCCACCTCACCCACCCGTGTTCTCTGGATAGGCTTCAGATCTACCATGATCCTGATCAGTAGGAAGTAGTTACTAAAAATGATTTATTAATTTGACCAGTTAGATAAGGATGTACTAGACCTGCTGTTTATTACTATGTTATCGAAAAGATATGCTGCATGACTAGTTTTAGTTTTGTCACACTTGCTACGAAAAAGGGCAAATGGAAGCAAAATCAATATTATACGCTAAGCAAACCTCATATTATCTGTAACATTATACCCCGGGGGATTGCTGTTACTACTTTAAAAAGGAGTCATGGCGCTGTTAGGAGTATCACCTCTTATTTTGTACAGTATAAGCTGTTCATCTAAATAAACTAAAATATAATTTCATTTCTTTCTCACTGCCAACGGGTTTTATGTTTAAAAGAGAGAGAGAAAACTCTTGCATAGACTAAATCCCATCCAGTAAATGTGTAAACTCCCTCTTTTCCTTTCTGCAATCAGCTCTTCATGCTATGCGCACACACATTCTCTCACTATCAATATGTGACATGAGTTACATCATCATATCACATGGGACCGATATGGCCTGTGTGTGTCCCCTGGAGAAAAGTTAGAACACGAGCAAAAATTTGCCTTAAAAAGGAGCTGGTGGAATTTGGACTCGGAAACAAAAACACACACTCTGAAAGAAATCTTCACAAACATAACTGTATGTCCAAAACTATGGATAAAAGTTGGTGGTCACCTTACATACATCTGTTTTATGTTGGCACAAAGATCGAAGCAGACAGTTGTCCAGAATGTCTCTGTATGATCTAACATTACATTATTTCTCTCCTGGAATTAAGAGTCCAAACACTATTCCAGCATGACAATGTCCCTGTGCCTAAAGCCGCTGAGCTTTAAAAACACAGACTACATCCCAGACCTCCTAACCAACCATCTCACTTGTTGTTAAATGAAGAAATGCCCACAGCTGTACTCTCTTTTCTACTGAAAACCTTTCCAGAAGTGTGGAGGTTATTATATATTGTCTATAGCTAATAACTGGCTAGAGTAAAACTGATTGGTTCAGTTGTGTCTGTTTATCTGGGGTTCTCTGATGTGTTTGAGCTATTTGAGAGTGTTGCACTCTGATCCTCCATAAATAATAAGATATACAGTATTAGAGTCAGTAAGTAGGTAGTATGTTCTTGATGGAAAGATGTGGGAAAGAACCCAGAATCATTCTTGCGCAAACGTTTAACTAGTAACCTTTGTTTTAAAATAAAATTGACATTTGCAGTGAATGTGAATTGGGTGTAAGTGTTGTATCCTGAATGATCGCAGTGATTCTCAACCTATATTGCGGGAAGTGGTGGCTCATGGTTAAGGTGTTGGACTACCAACCCAAAGATTTCGGGTTTGATTCCCAGCTCCACCAAGCCACCGCTGTTGGGCCCCTGAGCAAGGCCCTTAACCCCTAATTGCTCGGTTGGACGTCTGCCAAATGCTGTAAATGTATATTAGACAAACGGCCGCCTAATGCACACAGTTTTTGCGTTATCAGAATAAAATAAAATATCCTTTAAAGAACAAAGAAAACAACATTCTTAGCTGCACATTAGCATTAAATATTAAATATAATATATAAATTAATATATAAATCTGTAAGACTTTAGTTTGTAAGCAAGTTAATGAGAGCGCTGTAGCTGTTAATTAGCTGCTATTTTTTATAGATGGTAATAAAAGTAAGGGGAATAAAGACATACCAAAGGTAATTTACATTATTGTAGCAAAATGTCTTGGTAACTTTTCTTTCACATAGCACTGCTTAGCACACCTATTTCTTTAGTGCCCACTATTAGCGTTTACATGCCCCTCTCCCTTTATCCCTGCCTCCAGACACCACCTGTTTTCCAACACCCCTCAAGGTTGTTTAAATATCCACTGGGGGGCTCTACCACCGCCGTTGAGAATCGCTAGTGTAGACCGATGTCTGTTATTAGCATTGGCATTGTAGCTACTGTTACAGGTGTTAAGCACACAAATACAATTCAGTTGTTTAACTGATAATCATGTTAAAGACACACACCATTGATCACTGGTGGTCCTTGATGCCCTAACTGCCGCTTCAATATTACAATTAGTTAAACTTATTAATTTAGTATGATACCAAGTTTTACTCAGATTATTGGGAATGAGCTTGCTTTGAAACACATTTTGGAGTAGAATCTGCTTGAGGCAGTCTGGAGTTTTTTTTGAACTGTTGTAATCATGTAATTTTGTTGACCCCAAACCCTCCGACACCCTTTATTGCTTGGATATAATAACCCTGCCTTGAAAAGCGAGGAATGAGCTATGATCAGTGTGAGTGATGAGGCAGGGAGTCGGAGTTAGCTCATCCTTCAGCCCTGCAACATGAGATATAAATTCGGCCTGTGTATTGCGTGTGTATTACAGGAAGAATGGTGAGGAAAAAATGACGTTTTTTCAGTCTATCGAGAATGCATTGGCAGGGTGGTGTGTGTGTGTGTGTGTGTGTGTGTCAAGACTAAAATTGAATTATAGTCATGTTTTTTGCATCACTCTAAAAAATAGTAGCATGTGAATGTTGGCAACAAGTACTGTTAATCATGTGCCAGCTTCATACCGATGTCACCTTCATGTTTGGATTTTTTTACTAAAAAGGGAGCAAGAAAAATCTTTGTCAACTGATTCATAGGAGAAACCGAGTAAAAGAAAATTCCATACATGATTGTCATTAAAATAATCTGTTAAATTAATTAATTCCAAAGTATCTGAAAAGAAACAGGAACGGCAGTGTAGATATGTTCGGCTGTGGGAAGCTAAGAGGAGGAGGACGGGGACGAGGACGAGGAGGAGTAGGAACAGGAAGAGAGGTAGAAGAAGAGTACATCCCTCACACACCTCCTCAGAGTGTGGAAAGTGAACATCACGCCACTGAGGGAGGACGGAGGGAGACAGAAAGGACAAAAACAGCGGTTCACCTATTAATTATTAATGCTATTAATCCACCTGCTTGCTATGTGTGTGTGAGGGAGAGAAAGAGGGCATGAAATATAAACAAATCATTATTAGTAAGTCTGGACAGGGTACGGCAGACATGGTGTTATACCACACTACAGGCTGCTGCTGAACAGAGAGACAGATTAACTAGAATCTGTTCTGCATGCGGATGTGTTAGAGTAGAAACTGCAAAGCACTTCTGTAAGTCACCCTGAATAAGAGTGTGTGCTATATGACATGAATGTAAAAGTAGATGAATCTTCTTCTTCTCCTTTTGGCTGTTCCCTTTTAAGGGGTCGCCATAGCGAATCATCTGTCTCCCCCTAACCCTATTCTCTACATCCTCTTCACTCACAATCACTAACTTCATGTCTTTGTTTATTGCATCCATATACCTCCTCTCTGGTCTTCCTCTTTGCCTTCTGCCTGGTAGCATCATTTCTAACATCCTCCTACTAATATATTCACTATCCCTCCTCTGTACATGTCCAAACCACCTTAATCTGGCTTCCCTGAATTTCTCCCCAAAACATCTAACATGAGCCGTCTCCCTAATCAACTCGTTCCTAGTCCTGTCCAACCTCGTCCCTCCCAAAGAAAAAAGGAGACAAATAAGATTATATAATTAACCGACTTATTGCTACTCGATGGACTCTACGTTTTCCAGGCTAACCTGCTATAATTACATTCATGGGGACTGAAGTCAAGTCCAAATTTGATTTGTGAGATAATACCAGCACAGGCTAAAGCGTTGCTAACTTTAGCTGAGATAGCAGCAGTGGCTAACTTTTGCAGCATTTTTTCCTGTTACTAAAAATGGAAATCGGCTTGCTGGTCAAACCAGGACCAGCTATCTGCCAGAAGTTTCTGGAACTGTCCTGGACAAAAGTAAACAACAAATAGTCCAGAAATATTTCCTCATTTGGTGTTTCAATCATTCCTTGTCTTTCTGTAGGAAGACGTTTTCCTAAGTTAAACTGGATTCATTTCTCTGTAGTAAAGTTAGCTGAGCCTGCTCCAGAAGCACTTACGTAAGCCCAAGCCTAATCAGAGGTTTACATCTTATTAGATCGGCTCTATATTTCGTTAAATCTAATCTAAAAAAAAAAATCCTTCCGCTGTTTGGTTTTGTTGGGATTGTTGGTAGTATTACCTTCACCAGAGCTGGGACTAGACGATAACTAACAGGGGTACAGATCATATCACATCTGTATCACTTTTGTTTTTAGGTTATGTTTTTCTAGGTTTCACATCAAATTTGACATTAATTTTTTACAAAATTATTTCTGTAATTATTATGGCATGGTTGTTCTGACCAACACAACATCTCTGCTTGATGAGGCACAATTATGAAACAATCGTACGATCGCAATTATTTGACCTAACCGCGATCGTTACATTAACCGCAATTATTGCACACTTTTATTAGCCACTAGGGGGAGCAGTACTAGCTGTAGTACTTCTTTCAACCAAAGCAAGTGAGTGGAGCGGGGTGATTTGACAGTCGGAGCGTTGGAGGTTTTCTGATGCTCAAAGTGCGCTTCAGTAACGTCCCATCACCAGCTCAACTCATGTTAATGACCCATAATGCAACTGCATAGAAAATAAATGTATTATATGTTGCTAAACAAATAAACACCACTGCCAGGACACAAAATATGGATTTTCTTAAATACTATTATCTATAATCAAATATTATACAGTAGAGCGTTAATAAGACACAAATTGGAGCGATTTATAAAATGCTTTGAGTACTTTTTCTTGAATGATTAATTGGTTTTCACAGACAATTAATTGTCAAAGCCTTAAAACAAACAATTAATCGTTGAAGCCTCCAAACAGGCAATAAATCGCAATTATTTCTTTGACAATTAATCGTCACCCAAATGTGATAATCGTGACAGCCCTAGTGGTTGGTAATTGATTTTTGAACCTACTGGTCTTCATGTTTGTTTATCCTCTTTAACTAATGAAAGTTTCACTGGTGCAACACAGGGGGGTCAAAGCAATGAAGGCCTTCTGAGATATTAAAATGGAAAAGTTAAAATAGAAGAGTTCAACTAAAAGATAACACGGTCTTCATTTTTCTAACACATCTGTATGAAAATACCCGGAAATTAAAACGGAAATTGATTTATCTTTTAGGGGGAAAAAAAGGTTTTATCGTTCCAATATCTTCCGTAGCGGATGTATGGGAAAAAAAGTAAAAAGAAAAAAAAGGATGTCCATCACACAAAGTACCAAATTATCTGGATTTTTCAAAGAAACAGTTTAGGAGCAAGAACCAAGAATTATAGCTGGTTAAAACCAGAACCTATCAAGGATAAGTACCGAGGCCAGGACGTCCTTGTCTTCTAAGATAGTACATTGTTTAATTTTACTTAGTTTGAAGTTTCTTGACCTTCTTGATGTGATTTAATCAACGATTCAGTTTAAGTAAATAAAATCTTTTGCTTTGTATGAATGCTGCGGTCAGGGCAGTCTAACCAGGAAATTTATACACTGCTCCACTTTCTGTATCCTTTAATTTACTTACAGTTGATTTGCTTTATATTGTTTGTTGTTTGTGTGTTTACAGAAGGAGTGAACTGTGCACAGGCTAGATAAGAGAGAGAGAAAGAGAGAGCGAGAGAGAGAGAGAGAAAAGCCAAAGGGATAACGTGAACAACCAAATGAGATTATACTGCCAGCAATTAAAAAGAGTGAATTATATAGTTTGGTGTGTATTAGATTTATGTGAGTGTGTGTGTGTGTGTGTGTGTATTGTGAAAATACAAATAGCAAAGTCTATAGACAAAAGCGATACACTGTTAAGATATGTCATTATTTTTACTCCAAAATACCAGGAAGGTGCTTATCAAAAAGCCAAACCCCTCGTCTTATCATGTCTCCTCCCCTTTTTCACCAAAAGAGTGAGCTAATCACCCTATCGCCTCTCTCCGGTTTGGGTCATTGCCCTCAGCTCTTTGTTGCACCGTGCTTTTGTGTGTGCGTTTGAGGGGCCGTCTGAGGGAGAGCAAATGAATATGGAAGAACGGCACATAAGATGGAGGACAGGGTCACGGATTGGGATGTGTGAAACGATCCAAACACTAGAGCATCTCCAAAAGCACTGCCAAGATCTGCAATGTGTTAAGGTTCTGTGGACAAACACTGAACAGCGTGACGACGTAATTACACACTTCACATTCTCCCTGTCTTTCACACACACACACAAACACACACAACATGCACACACATATACATAGAAATACACCACGTACACTGTGTCCCCTGCCTCACCCCGTGCACACAGACATTACCCAGATGCTGCTTCACCCAGTGGAATCAATCATGGCCTGCCATCTCTTTCTCTCTCTTTTTGTGTGTGTGTGTGTCTGTCAGTCGCTCCTTCTTTCATTCTCTTTCTCTGTAAGAACTCATTAACCTCTGGTCAGTCTGTGCTTTGAATAACTGATTATTGGCAGAGTGACATGGGTAATAGGCCTTTTTTAAGCTGTTTGTGTGTGTGTGTGTGTGTGTGTGTGTGTGTGTGTGTTTGGGTTGCAGCACATGGCCTGTCTAGAAGGTTTTGTGCCCAACATAAAAGCCATTAAAGCTGTTTTAGGAAGTTAGAGTGTGTGCAACTGCGAACGTAGTCTGTTTAGCCTGCAACAAACTATGATATGCAGAATAACCAGTAAATGGGAATAATGGCGTTATAAATTAACAGCGTTAATAACGTGTTACCTTTATTACTAACGAGTAATCAGACGAATTTTGCAATTAGAGGCAGAGAGTAGAGCGCGTGTTTACACACAAGCATGTGTCGCACACACCTACGACAACTTATCCTTCCTAAATCACACACTACCTACGTATGTACCACTGTTAAAGAAGTCAGTACTTCCCGACTGTTAAATAAGTATGTTCTGTATAGTATGGCTACAGGTAGTATAAATAAAATTCGGATTAAAAGAGATGGCAAGCCCAACTAGTTTAAATGTAACTTCCTCAAACTACAAGCATAATCAATACTTTTCTCTTGTGGATGTAAAAAGGCTAGACTGTTTATGTACCGTGTAACTTGATGAGCAGGAAGACTTGAAGAGTCTCTCCACATCGGTAGCAGGTAATAATAATCTAATGAAGCACCTTACATCGTCACATGACACCACAACATTAAAATAGTGTAGATTCATGTGCAATGTTTTCTAATCATCATTTTTATTGTATTTCTTGTCCATTTTATTTGTTTAACCTATGTAATATTAAACTAATTAATTACTTTTTTAACATTACTAATATTAAGTTTTTGAGTTGTAAAAAGTGTGTGTGAGCTATAGATCTTTGGCCACTAAAAGCATTGCAGTTTGTTATTTATTTTCCAACTAAATCTTGACATGTGTTTACTGTAATCACATACATTTAATTGGATTGTACAGCCTGGGCAAAGTGCAAAAACTGCACAATTTTTGCTTCCAGGAAACAAAGCAGGCATTGTTTTTAATCTTTCTTAGTATAAAACTACATTGGCTAAACATGGTAACTTGCAGCACTGACTAGAAAAAAAACCCCTGAAACTTTGATTATTTTTTTTTAACTTGGAAACATACAAATCTCCTCAAAGTTCAGCAATGTCAGAATCAGCACTGGGTCATGGTGGCTCCATTGATTATGACTCTGGGGTGTAAGTCAGGGTTTAAACCTCAGCATCAGCAAGCTGTTGGGTTTATGACTGACCCTGTGCACTGACCCCAACATGGGCTGGATATATGTAAAGAAAAAAGATCCTTACTGTGCTGTATATATGTGGCAAAAGTGAAGACTTCCTGTAAATCAGCAGGTCGCTGTAGATCAAGAGTTCATCTGCTACTGACATGCAAACACAAATGCAGGGTTAAATAAATCACGTTTCCAAAAAAAAACTGTGTGAAGACGTGTGTTGTTTGTGTCTGGGAGAGTTTTTTTTTTTAGCTTGTTTTTTTAGATATTCTGTAGGCTTGATGATGGTTCTAGTGTGGGTCCCACCATCTTTGGAGGACGTTCCCAGTTATCTTTCTTTATAAGCAGTTCAGGGTTCAAGCAGTTCTATGCATTTTTAAACTTCCAGTTTACCAGCGTGTAGGGGACATTAGAACTTTTTACCCTCACTCTATAATGCAGCACAATGTAGCTATATTTATTCTTTACATAATTGCCAATATTTTAAGCCGATCTTTTTCCTGACTTCGACCCCCAGTGTTGTGCAACAGTGTGTGTGTGTGTGTGATGTGCTTTCTGTGTTTTTCCATTAATATCCATCAAGGCCTTGTGACAGCTTCCAATTTAGTTTTTTAAAGTCACTTTTTAAAGCTATCTGTGAAAAAAACAAGCATTAAACAAAACATCAGCAATTAAATGTCAGTTCTAAGATGGGATTTTTATTGGTAGTGTTTTTTTTTTAATTTTGATGTCTGAATTATGATGTCTTGATGTTATAACGCTGTGGTTCTTAAACTGGAAGGGTGCCTAGTTATAACAGGGGCGGCGGGGTGGAATCGTTAGTGTGATGTCAGCAGATTGTTATAAGGATGCACCGAAATTCCAAAAGAGAGCTGGAAAATGAGCCAAAACACGTCACGCCGCACCACATGACAGTGCAGTATGAAGCTTTGTTCGATATTCCACTGTATGAATCAGCGTTATGTTGAGTTGCTTATGAACGATACAAACGATTTGAATATAAAGGTGTTTGTCAGATAGACTCTACAGCACAGTGACATTTGTTTCTTCACATATCCCAGCTTAGAAAGTTGGCGTCAGCTATAATACAGCACCCCTGGAGCAGGAAGGGTTAAGGGTCCTGCTCAAGGACCCCAACAGTGGCAGACTGGCAGCGGTGGAGCTCAAACCAGGTCCTTAGGTCATCTGGTCACAGAGACTGAAGACTTCTTAACCATTGAAGTCGTTCAGTGAGAAAACAATGTGGGAGCTGCAGGCTTTAATTTAGTTCTTTTTTTTTTCAGCAGGTCTGTTAAATATCATTAATCGTTTAATCGTCATTATAACATTTTAATGAAATCCTCCTGAAATTGTCTGTCTTGGGGGGGGGGGGGGGGGTTGATCATTTTTTTTAATCATTAATTAAAAAATGTGGTTTAAAAGAGTAGCAGCAGAAGGTTATCTCAGATGATGTCATGACGTTTTAATTTCTCTTTAGTAGCAGAAATGTGATCAGTCCATTTTTAGAGGATCCTCAGATTTTGTCTTACTATTTGACTAGTTTTAAGCTTGAACAGTCTGTGTATTGTTAGTTTAGCTGTTGATTCAGTGCACACTTTAATAAAACAAATACATCTTCTTGCATGACTTATTTCATATTCATACACTGCTTTAATTTACAATGACTCAAAGAGTGTGTGTGTGTGTGTGTGTTTCTTTCTGCTGCGTAAGTGTGTGTGTGTGCGTAAGTGTAAGTGTTGGTGTGTGCGTTAAAGGGGAACTATCCATTCTGCTCAATTGGTCTTTAGTAAATAGATCATCTCGTGCCACCTTTTGTTAGACTTCCTACAAAAATCTAAGTGTCCATATGTGATTCAACTCCATACTGAGATGGTAATTCATGTAAAAGTTAATTAGCTACCAAGAGTAACCCAGTAGCCCAAATCCCAGGAGACGAACTGCAGTTACTTTTAATTACCCGCTGTTAATTTTGATGGTCTTTCAAATGGTCTGTGGGAGTGAAGTGATGACATGCATTCACACAAACATATAGACACACACACACGCACACACACACCTCCTTTTTTGTCTCCATAATGTGTAGACAATGTGAGGGATTGTGATAGATGGGTCACTTCCATGTGCAAACAGACACACTTTACACACACACACACACACGGCTGGAACCAGAGTGGCTTGTGCGTAGAGAAGTCCTCTCTAAAGTGCCTTTGTTTTCTGGAGAGACACTGAGAGACTGTAACTGCACTCCTCTCCAAGCCCAAGAACAAAGAACTCTCTCTCTCTCTTTCTCTCTATTTATATATTTATTTATTTATTTATTTGTTTTGTGTAGATGTCTGCACCTCTTCATGTTCCTGTCAGATAAGAGTCAGTAATAGGCTTAAGGCTAAAACCCTTCTGCAGGATTTTCCCAGTCCCTCTGTTCTTCAGATTGTCTTTGTGTATTACAGTGGTTCTTTGACTTACGAGTTTAATTCTTTCCGTGACGGAGCTCGTAACTCAAATTACTCGTATGTCAAATCCATTTTCCCTATTGAAATGAATTAAAACGCCACTAATCTGTTCCGCACCACGTTTTTTTTTTGTTAGATGTTTTTAAATGAAAAAATTGTATTTAGAAATAACAAATATTGTGTAATTAAACAATACAATAGGATGTACTGCAATAAACTGTATTTTATGAAGTATAATGTACAGCATTTACCTTGGAGATCAGACGACTCCACTTGCTAACACGCATGTCTGACTTGCTATCGAGTGTGACACGGGACGCTGGACAGATGTTACGCCGTTCGGTGTATGGTTGGGTGTCTGAAGCTGGATCGTAACCCGAATTTTAGCTCGTAACTCAAAGCAAAAACTTGGCAGAGAGTCGGCTCGTATCTCAAAAAACTTAAACTTTTTAAACTTTGTTGACAAACCAGCACAGCTTGATTTGTTCATTCACTTTAAAGGGGTCATAAACTGAGAAATCAACATTCCCCTGAAATATTAGCACATAAGTGGCCTTTGTGCTATTAAAAACGTCCTGTTAGTTTCAAAACACAAAACTCATTACTTAAACAGCTTATATTGAAGGCAGCCAGCCAAAGGAAGCCATTTGTTGGAGCTTTGATTTCTGGTTTAGTCCACTTTTCTGTTATAATAGCCTCCACTCCTCTGAGAAGACTTTCCACTTATTTTAAGAGGGTGGCTGAGCGTAAGGGCATTCATGGGGTCACAGAAAAGGCCTGATTATTGCATAGTCTCTGTTTCAGTTCACCCCGAAGGTGTTTAATGGGGTTAAGGTTAAGCCTGTCTGCAGGAGTTTAGTTTCAGTCTTGATCTTTATGGAGTTCATTCCAGATTTTAGTTTAGTGGTCTTTAAGGGCCAATTATATACATCAGGTTATGTTTAAAGATTAAATGTGATATACCTAATAAACATACTAATGGTCTAAAAGAGATTAACGAATAAAACATGTATTTTTTTACTATAGTGCCTTTAAAACACAACTCTGTAAATGCAACAAAAGACAAAAAAAACTATTTAATAGTAAATGAAGCAGAAATAAAATCCTAAAAATGATCCAAGAGAAGTTTTATAAATATCTAATGAATGTGCGTTCCTCGTGTCAGCTGGGAGCGAATTCCATAACAAGAAAGAGCCGTGAATCGCAACCGCGTTTTGAGTCATAAGATCATATTGAGAAGATTGTGTATTTTGGGTTGGGGTGTAAGGTGTTACAAGATCAGTGGACTACTGCAGAGCAAGATCACGCAGAGCTTTGTATGTTAGCATTAGGCCTTTAAAATCTATACTATTTCTATCCAGTGTAACATTTCCAAAATAGCATTCTGTACTCACCAAGAATAGGATTGGTTCTATACTCACCAAGAATAGGATCGGTTCTATACTCACCAAGAATAGGATCGGTTCTATACTCACCAAGAATAGGATCGGTTCTATACTCACCAAGCCTGTAGCCCCTAGTCTGTACATTTACAGCATTTGGCACACGCCCTTATCCAGAGCGACTTACATTTATCTCTTTTTACACAACTAAGCGATTGGGGTTAAGGGCCTTGCTCAGGGGCCCAGCATTCCCAGCACTGGGAATTGTAATGCTGGGAATTGAATCCAGATCTTTCAATTAGCAGCCCAACACTTTAACCACTGTGCTACCACTACCCCAGTAAGACCTTCTGGGCATTGAGGTATTGCACTACATTTACATTTATACAACTAAGCAACTGGGGCCTTGCTCAGGGGCCCAACAGTGGTAGCTTGGTGGAGCTGGTAACCGAACCCACAATCTTCAGGTTGGTAGTCCAACACCTTAACCATGAGCCACCACTTTCCCGCTATGTTGCTTTTTTTTGTAGCTGAATAAATATTTTCACTGTTTTACTGGCTTACATTTCTATAATAATATTATTTAATTTACAAATAAAATGACAAATCTGGTATAAATCCAGCTATTTGTGTAATATCTAAAGGCAAGCAGTTCTACTCCTAGTTAGTTCCTAGTAATTCTTTATATTTACCCCTGTTTATATAATATTGCTAGCCTGACCTCTGGCTTTTTATAGACAGTGTGAGGTTCTGTCAAATATGGCAGGTTTAAAATAAAGTTTCAGCCTTTAGATGTTTACAGAGCGTGTTTTATTTCTAACCATGTTTTAAACCTTTTAATGTGGTACAGAGGAAAAACAGCCTGCTGATGCAATGCGACCATGTGTAAGCAACATGCTGTAGAAAACAAATCAGGTGAGATCAGCCTGTGAAGCAGTGGATATGACATCAGGGTAAACCAGCTCAGCATGGGGAACCACCACAATTACCACACACAGTCTTCTGTGTCCAGATGTTTGTGTTTCTGAGGCCTGCTGTTGGTTAACACAGTGCTAAACCGCAGAGTTGATCGGCCTGAGACCCAGCGGCGTCACACTGCTCCTTACCCTGATTTGACTACATCAGTGTTATTCAGTGTGGTTTAGCAAAGGAATGTTGCCCCGAAGTTCATTTCCATTACCTTTGTACTTTGCTGAGGCGTTGTGCCTTGATCACAGCCTGGTGCGATGTGGATGGGTGTGTGTTTTTTCTAGTTTTCCATTATTACATTATCGCATCTGTTCTTGAATTTGGTCCAAGGCACGCCGCAGGCTTAGTCGTTTATCTCACAGAAGCGGAGAAGTGCACTTTCTTTACAGGCCACCTCTAGGCCAGGATCAGGCTTTAGTTGCCATGGCAAATATGGAATCATGAAAGCCCAGCTCCCCTGCAGCTGAGAGCCATGTTGGAATCTGATTGGTTGAGGAGTCCAGCATGGGTTGGTAATACATGCCGTCAGCTGTCCAATAGGGCACACATTGTGCTAGTGCTGTTGCTAGGGGGAGTTTCTTAGAAATAAGTCAGCTGGATTAACTCTCTCTCTCTCTCCCTCTGCGTCTCTCTCCCCTTTGCCCTCATTGACTTTATCTCCCCCTCCCTCTTTTCCTTGTATTCCCCTTTCTCTCTCTCTCTTTTTTAACACTTCTACACATACAGAGCACATGTTAGAGAATTCTCTGAATATTTTATGCTGGTTATTGGTGCGTGTGTGTCTGTGTGTTTGGGTGCCTGCACTCTGGAAAGTGTGTGTGGTGTGCTATTTGCATAGTGTGTGTGTGTGTGATATATGCACACAGAAGGGGGAACCTCTGCTGTGTGCTGCATGCATGTGCCTCTGATTGAATGTGAGGCAGAGAATAAAGGTTAGGCCTTTTGTTTGCATTTTGTTTGGGGGAGGGCATTTTGGGGTCCATATTGGGTATGTGCAGGGTGTCACATAGGCAATGTCCGCTCAGTCACTCTCTGGAGACCTAGTTCCTCCTCTTCCAGCCGGTGTACTTGCATACAATCCTCCAAAGTGTTCAAAAATACACACTCATATTTGCTTACAAAGACGGTAGAGAGTCTGCAATGTTCAGATGTTTCAGACCAAAGCAAACGATGCATATCTATAGTCACAGTGAATATTCTATATTTATTTTATCAAAACACAGAGATAATGACAAAGCTGTTCTGTTTTGTGATGGCGCAATTTATTGCAGATGATGTTTAAAAAGTGATACTCTGAGGACACCAAATATAGGAATAATTTTGCAGAAAAAATTGTCATTATTTAAGCTATACGCGTGCAAACCTAAAAAAAAAAAAAAAAACCAACCTTTCACCTGTACACATTTCAGTATGCAGTTACTCTTGAAGACCTTGATAAGCTAGATCAGGTGTGGTACATTGTTTTTTCTGCCAGGATTGATATGCAGAAAAGTGTGTCGCTGGTATAACGTCAATTTGAAGCACATGCTGATGAAAGGAAGGGCTGTTGCAACAAAGCTGTCGGCGTATAATTATACAGGAACCGAGAAGTGTGCTTTCTTTACCAAAACTATGCAATGCCCCATTTGTGCTTGTTAAGCCTTCTCGCCTAGATCGAGTCTTTCTGCGAATGCTTCCCACTAGGGTTTGGAGCCAGAATATTAGTGAGATGAAGCACTAATGTTTGTATGTGAAGGTCCGGAGTGCAGTCAGTGTTCTAGTTTATCCCATAGGTGTTTATTGAGGTTGAGGTCAGGGCTTTGTGCAGAACACTCGAGTTCTTCCACTTCGAAGAACTCAAAAAAAATAAATGTAGTCTCACAGAAGTCTGTGTGTTATTATAAAACATTATACTGGAACGCTGGAATGAAGCAGAACAACTGTTTTGTGCAATGCTGGAATGCTGAATCCATTTTAATCCTTGAACAAATTAAGGTAATTAATACTAAGTACACGAGACTGCATTGCTATCATAGCTACCTAGCACAATAGAGTGACAATATTCTTTACCTTAATTAAGCTTGACAAAAATTAGGCTTTCTGCAATATTCTGTAATAAGGCTGGTAGTACCTAGTAATTTCACTTTCCCACCGAGGCTCTGCAACACCATCACCGCCACCACTCACCACCTTTTTATTTTACAAAGTATTCGCTTTTTACTAAATATTCATTTAAATTAAGTAAAACATGTAACTCAGTTCAGAAGCGAACAAAAACTCTGATTAAAAACCTAACACAGCTGCGCAGTGCAGTGCGCCGAGTGACGGTCGCATCACATCCTGAATCAAGTTCTGTGTTTAATATAAGTGAGTTAGTTTTTTTCTGTTTGTTGTCTATTGAGCAATAGACAGCGAAAGTAAATTATGCACAGACGTTTATAAAAACTCACTAGCCCGACGTCGCATAGCTATTATGTCTTTCAGTCAGGCTACTAAACCGTATGTATGCATGTATGTATTAAGCGGAAGTACTAATTTAGCAACATATTTAGCAATGATACTCAGTCATTACTATCCCCACGTGACAAGCGAAGTTTTACACAGCAAAATTAAACATGTGATAGATGAGATACGCGCATGCGCCATGGAGAGCATTGTGCAAATTGTACAAATCTGGAATAAAATATTCAGTAAGAACCAAATATTTGTATTGATGATTGTAACCTGGATATTTTATAGCCTCTGATTGTGATTTGATGGTCTTTTGAATATTTTACATTACAAATAATGTCTTTTTTAATTTTTTGTTATTTCAATTAATTTTAGGCTACCAAACAAGTGCATTTGGAACAAGAGGAATTGGTGAATTCTGTGAGTCCTGTAAGCTTAATAAAAGTAGAAAAACCAATGAGAAAATGGTACTCACTGTGGTACCACTTTTACCGGTGTCACATGTGGGATTAACCGAGGGGAAAATGTCCACACGGTCACAACACTAACAAGAATAAAGCACAATAAACTTATGTACTATTATAGATTAACATTTTGGAATGCTAGTAATGCAACCTCTGAATTCAGTGAATGCAGTTCAGGCGTAAAATAAACTGTTAACGTACTTGAATAAGGCGTGGCGAAGGAACGAGGCGCGGGTAGAATTTAGAGTAAAGCAGGTTTGTTCGGTTCCTCTGTAGTGACGTAGTTTATGTTCTATAGCATAACCTTCAAATATTTCCATCTACTCTACAAACAGCGAGACGTTAGCGCATTAATGTTACTTTAAGTTTTCGCTCTTACGCCACTGGCAATGCAAATTACACTACATTTCTGCAGTGGTCTAAAGTGCAGTACAGTCTTTACATCAGACACACACACACACACACACTTTATAATCAGGTTTATGCTCAGGTATTAACTGATCTGTTCTTTAATTATTGTTTTCCTCCCTTACATGATTTTATATCATTTTACTGTCACTTTCTGTGCTTTGTTAGATCTCACTTAACTTATACACTTGGAAAAGAGAGAGAGAGAGAGAGAGGTGGGAAAGAGCACATGAAACGGCGGCTGACAGGTGAGACAGGATGTTAATTAAGAATTAATAATATGATTGTGTGTGAGCGAGAGAGAGAAACTGAGAATTCTGAATGTTTTTACAGTAAAAGTGTTATGACCTGACATGCTACATGTGACAGTAAGTGTAAATCTCTCGCTCTCTCTCTCTCTGTTTCTCTAATGCTCTCTCTCGCTCTCTGTTTCTCTCTGTCTCTCTCTCTCTCTCTCTCTCTCTCTCTCTCTCTCTCTCTCTCCTTCTCTCTCGCTCTTGTTATTTTTGTATGACTGACACCTCATCCAGTTTTTTCCTTGTGAAAAGCTGACATTTGGTAAAAACCTGTTTTTGCCATCATACCCAAAAATAGCTGCATTCGCTTTAGAAGACAGTTGCTGTCATGGCTTCATGTTTAAACGTACTTCACGACTGTTCCACATTTTATCGCAAAAGAAAACCTTCAATTGTTTCTACTTCGAATGTAATTTTCGCCACTGTTGTCATTCACAACTTTTTACAAGTTATATTAACTTGTTTGCTAGTTTCTATCATTTTTTTCCCACCAAATACGGTGTTTTAATGGTTTCTTCGATGCAGGTTGAAGGGCAACAGACACCTAAACAGTCATTAAGACCATATCAGTGATTTATTACTATTGGTCAAGTACCAGAAAATCCTCAGCCTATGAGAAATGGAAAGGTTGCGTTAGCGCAGCGCAGGTCTTGAACTCGTAAGTGGTTTGCATTGAACCTCTTTTATTTCAACTGAGAGAAAGTAAAGAGATGGAACTACAGAGAGCACACACACACACACACACACACAGAATGCAAGAAAATGTAGAAAGAATAAAACCAGACTTTGTTGAAAAGAAGCTTTTCGTCTGTCTGTCTGTGTGTGTGTCTGTCTGTGTGTGTCTGTTTGTGTGTGTCTGCTGTCTGGCATTTTGAGCAAACCTTGAGAATTGATTGGAGGAGTATAAATTACAGAAGACAGTCAGTGTGCATTAACTCACCTTTCACGTTCTCACATTCCCATATTATCTAAGTATACAATGATTTCTTTCTTGCACTCCCTCTCTCTCTCTCTCTCTCTCTCTCTCTCTCATTTCATCTGTCTGTACTGTCTGAATCTCGTCGCAGTGTGTCTGGCTTTGTTTTCTTTGTTTAAATCTAGCTAGCGTTTAGCTGTGTGTAGGTAGAGCATCTTACCTTCCTTGCTAGTCTTTTGTTCCTCGCATGAATTAGATACTGAGGGTGTTTAGGTGTAATTAGTGGATCATTTTATATATAATGTTAGAAATTTACAATAAAGCACACAGTTTTCTAGGATGTTTTTCCATGTTGTAAAATTACATTATTCCTTTACTGGAACTAAGCGACCCAAACAGTGTTCCAGCATGACAATGACCCTGTGAACAAAACTCTCGAGCTCTGTGAAGACGGAAGTGTTCTGCACAAAGCCCTGAACTTAACACCACTGAACACCTTTTTTGATGAACTGGAACGCCGCAGCCCTCCTGACCATGACGTTAGGGTCTGATCTCACTAATACTATTGTAGCTGAATCTCACATTTAAGCTCCAAAGTCTTACTAGAAGAGTGAAGATTGATTTAATATCAAAATGGAGTAAATCTGGATCAAGTTAAACATTACATAAGTTTCTAATGATCAGGTGTCTATAAAGCTTTAATTATTTATATAGTTTCTATACACAGGGGGAAAAAATATGCTCTCAATATATAATATGCTCTACATGTCTACCATTGTTTTAAAAACACTTTTCGATGCGTGTCCTCCACTGCTTAAGAACACGTACAGTATAAGCACAGCTTGAGTTATGGTTGTAATGGCGTTGCTGATACGCTCCTTGAGATGATTTATCTTTGGCATCTTTTCCTGATACACCCTAGCCTTCAAATGCTCCCAAAGATAAAAATTTGGTGGACACCCTGAATATAGTATAAAGACATTATGAAGAAAGGTGTGTCTCTGTTTAGGAATTTATTTAATTCTTCAGGACTAATTAAGGATGTAAATTGTCATCTGCTACTCAATCACAAATTATGATTATGATTTTTTTAAATTATTTATAAATATTTCCCTCAATCTGGTTAATTCACCTGAATGTGCTGGTGCGGTTTGTGTTTAATTCTTGACTAACACCTGAGCTTGTTTCTGTTCAAAACAGACATCCTGTTCAGGAGTAACTCGAGTTTTTATTTCGGTGGTATGCGGTGTAAGGCAGGAGATTTAAGCATAGTCTGCTAAATAAGCGCAAAACCAAGCGCTGACAGCTTAATCCCACTAATGTTGGATTTCAGAATGGAATTATTGCTGCTGTACGCTGGAAGGTATTCCTGCTGACTTGGCTCTTTTGTGTGTTTGCTCACCTTTTAAAAACCCCTTTCACCATTTTTTTTTTTCTTAAAACCTACAGCACCATTATGTGAGCTTGATGACATAAAAGTCTCACACTTGTCTTATGATATAATACTACCTGCTCTACCTAAACTCCTCTTCGTGCTAATTTCTTACTCCCGTTCTTTGGTTAGCTAGTTTTTAATGGATTATTGTGTTGGATGTTATCTTATTTGCTGGTAAGAAGATCTGTCTGGGCTTTTGTCCAGCTGTGATTTTAATTAAAAGATATAAAGTGTTGACAATTAGTAGAAGAAATTATGCCCGATAAAGAAATGAGCTTGAAAGCTTGAGTGCGTTTAGCGAACAGAGTAAGAAAAGTAAAGAAAATAATTGAGCGTGTTACTACACCTGTCAGCTGCTACTCGGTTGGAGTGGTATAGTGACGGAACAGTGCGCCTGTCGGTTAGACTCAAACACTCCTGGCAGATGAGCATGTGGTTTGAGAGACACTAGGCTCATTAAAACATGTGATGGAGGGTTTATTTTGCTTTTTCTTCCTTCCTGTCTACTGGAATGCGACAATCTGCATAATTAGTGACAATAACCTAAACTCCGCACCTCAGGAATGAACTTAGGACAGTGTGACTGTGAGGTAGAAGCACTGTAACATCACCTCACTGTCCTCACTAGACATTTAAGACAAAATCCTACATTTATCCGAGGACCGATTTAACAATTTTACCAACAACAACGTAAAAACTGAAATTTGAGTTGAAAAATCTTATTTCTGAAAGATATCTTGTTTTTTGCCATGAAAGATAAATAGTCTTATGAAAGATATTATTCATAATCTTAATTTAATAATGTTTGTATTGATTGGTCTTACAAGCAAGTACAAGTAACCGCTATATTGCTGTACTACTTTTAAGAATAAAACGTAGCTGTGACACAGAAATTTTGAAGTCTCTGGTCCTGTCTGAAATCACATACTGCCATACTACATAAGACACTGAGTATGAGACGAGTAGCATGTCCGAATCCTTAGAATTTGAATTACAGTAAAGCGTAAAAGGTTCCCCGGATGAACGCTTAGATTTTGGAGTATGTACAGGTAAACGATGTACACTTTACTATCCTATGATCCCCTGTGAAAGACGACTTGTTATATTCAAAGGGGTGGAAAGCGGCATTGCTGCACTTTCAAGTGGTTTTATGAACATTGTTCCTTGTCGTAAGATTTTACTTTTTTAACATTATTCAAGTTAAACATCATCCAACTTTAAATTTGTGCTGCTGTGACGTCGTATGTGTTTATATTAAAATGGCCAATGTAGTACGTCCGAATCTCATTCATACTTGCTCTGTCCATACTATAAGAACATACTTATTAAAAGGTTAGGAAGTACATACTTATTCAAATGTAGTACAAACGCGAATATTATGGGGTTATGGACGGAGCCACAGATTGGTTGAAGTTCCAGAAGACGTGAGTGTTGCCTTGTTTAACAATCGGCCTGAAAACAACCCAAAGCCGTCTGATGGAGGAAGTAAGCGGTTGTGTTCACATAAGTGATAATGAGCATTAATTAAGATGGATTAAATGTTGGATTATTAGACATATGGAAGCTTCACGGCAAAAACATTGTGTGAAAGACATTTAAGAGTTGAGCTTGAGGCAAGGAGTGACTCCCCTAAACATGACGCGGCACTAAACGAGAGGTCACTGGTTGCTTTACCTGTCAGTCATATGTCCACTTGGGCGGGTCTTAGCCATTCACAGCAGCCCCGGTTCCTAGACCTTCTGCTGTCAGACTCAAAGTCTGGCTATGTGAGACTAAATTAGACCACAACCAATAATGTCAATTTTTTTAAGAAACCTCAATGAAGGCAAAGATTTATGTTTTAATATGCGTCTAATCAAGTAATCCAAATTTGTATAATTATAAACTAATTCTAACTTCCCTGACTCTTTCTGCAGTGTGCTTTTCTCTCTATTACACAAAAAAATGTATTTACACTTTTTTTAGCTACTACATTCAAAAATGTATTTTCTACAAAACCTCCTACCACATGGAAAACCTTCTCCACCAACAGCTATGGTTGAGCTGTCCATCAAAGCAGCCTGCGTCTCCGCTATTTTATTTACAGTACGAACCGAAAGATTATATAATCAGACGTAGGTGTTTCCGAACACTTAGCATAAAAATAACAAGCATAACAGATCGTATACAAATAACAGGTTTTAATTTTAGCTCAGCTTTTTATGAGCCGGTCCTTCAGCATAATTAGAACCTGAAAATAATATGTATTGATTGATTTTTAAAGCTGTACACTTTGTTAGACTAACCAGCAAAGCGCTTGTTTCTTCAACAGACCCCTGATTCACTGTTACAGTATTGATTTAGTTTTTTTCCAGCAGTAATTTAAACACTCTCACGGTTTCATTTCTGACTTTGTTTAACTGGGTGTCCACCTTATAGCTGAAAAACTAACTCTGACTCTCAAGATCCAGTGTCACGGGTTACTTAATCAGTGAAATGGGTCCAATTGTATTGACTAAATTTAGGCACCAGGTGGAAAATCAGCAAGAGTTCTCGCTCTTTCACTCTCTCTCACTCGCTCTCTCGCTTTTTTTTTCCTCTTGTTTTCTCCCTCCCTCCCTTTCTGTCTGTGCCTTTTCCTCTGTCTGTCTGTGTTGCTGTCTGGAAGTGAAGGCTACATTACTGCCTCTGTCTGGAGCCTGCAGTAATCCAACACCTGACAGAGACAGACAGCGATAGGAAGAGAGGGAGGGTAAGAGTAAAGAGAAGGAGGTAATGGGATCACTTTTTCTTTTTTTTTTTTTAAAGTGTACTCAATACAAAGGTTAGTGCACAAGGCATTAATCCGCACACACACACACGTACTCATAAACACTTATTTGGTGCCTATTCCCTCGGCTGCAATATACCGAATGGTGATGTAATCCTCAGCAAGAGCAGTACAGAGTAATGGCAATGCTTTCCTGGCAATGTTGCCTATAGAGTTATGGCTTATTTAATTGTCAAGACAGTGCAATAAATGAGAAAAGAAAAAAACAGCCTCCTTTTTCTTTCTTCAGGCACTAAAACAAAGGATGAAGCAGTGAAATGATAAAAAAGCATTTTATTATAAGATTGAGAAAGGTGGTACTGTGAAATGAAGCTGGCAGTCGATTAAACATCCGGTTTCTCATTCTGTCACTGCTGTAGTTTTCGATCATAACGCTTCATAATGTGCTTTTATTTTGTTTTACATCCAGCAATCATAAATACTCAAGAGGATGTAAAATGAAGAACACATTTTTTACTATCTATAAAGTTTTATTAGCTGAGATAGTGAATCATACCTAAGAACAATAAATGGGTATTTATGAGGTAACAGACAGTTTGAGTTCTGTGCATGCATAGGCAGTATTAAATTATGTACAGAAGGGGCTGTAATTTCTATAATAAGATTTAGATTTAAAATATGTTTTAATATGTTTTTTTTCCACATACAATTGGTCTTAATGTCCAAATTCCGATTTTGTGAATATATCTGCTTACATCTTTCTTTAAACCGGCCCGTATCCTATATCTCCATTTATACTATACACGACAAAACAACCCAAGCTGGACATACCGACCAGAAAAGGAAGTAATCGTGGGAAAAAATGGGAACTAGGTCACTTGATACATGTGGTGTAAATTAGCCTGAGACAGCCAGGGATTTATTGTTTAATTAGTTGATGATACTTTGTCGATGTATAAATCACACTGGCCAGATCTCTGTATTTTACACTAAACAGTGCTAAGAGTGTGCTCTCGCAGGCTAGCCACAGTTGAGCAAACACAGGCTTTTACTATTGCTTAATAAACTGAATGTTGTGAACTAGTTTTAAAACTAAAATGCATGCTACTTAAGGTTCAGGAGGTAGTTATTTACTTAAATGTAGTACATACGGTATGTACGTATATATGTATGGTTATGCGTAGTGTAATGAAATTTGGATGTACATATGCCATGTTGATATTGTCACGTGGAATATGTCGTCACAGCAGCATCTCTTGTGGCTTGTGACTTGTGACTAGTTAAGTCTACTTAAGTGTAATTATTATGTGTCGACAACATTTAAAGCTAGGACAAGCAATCTGCCAGTAAAAAGCACAACTGATCACAGTATAATTTTCCAGTATAATCCGACTGATCCAGGAGAATGTTGTTCTGAAGTTGATTGGTACACCCTTGCAAACAGTTGGATGTAATACAGTGTGTGAGCAAGAAAGAGTATAGAGACAGCTATCTTCTAGTCGAGATATTGTGTGTGAAACGACGTGTATAAGGCCAGAGAAGTTGTTTTTTAAGATATTATGTCAGTTTAAAGCGCCTTAGGTGTGTGTATCTTTGTGCATGCATGTATTCGTGTCTACGTCAGACTGACATGAGGTTGGTATTGTATTATGAGGGCAATGCATGTGTTTATTCATGTGTGTGCGTGTGTGTGTGGCCTCAGGCCTGATGTGATCCCCTTTACAGCCAGGGGATTTCTTGAGCACTCAGCCCCTGCGTGTGGCCTGGCTCATCTCCAGAAGAGCAGGCTGCCCTGCCTGTGCCACACACAGCTCTCCAGAGGCCCAGCCTAGACAAAGCTGGGCTCCATCCAGCTCACTTACTTACTTACCTCCTCCCTCCACCCAGCTGGCACTTTCAATCTCACTCACTATCTCTAGCATTTTCCTTTGATGCCCACTATCTCCAGCTGACACACAAACACCCTTCTTTTATTGTTCTATGGGAATGCTTACACACAGGCACACTTTACAGCAGCTGTGCTGGCCACTATGTGGCACTGTATTTGGTGTGTTTCGTCATTGTGTGTGGCCTTTAGATCAAACTGCTGCATATTTGGGATAATAAATTTTATCACATTTACTGTACACCAGCCAGATTGGTAGAAGCGACCAGGCTGCACCACCCAGAGCGTCACGTTTAGAGTTCCCTGGGTGGTGACGGAGATGGGTGGTCCCTACATAGGGTTTTAATTAGGGTACACTAGCCGCTCTAATGAGTCTAAACCACAGAAGTCGCACACATGCAGGACACGCGTGCATATGTACTGTAACGCTGCATGCATCTACATGTGCATATGTTCGTTATGCTACATGCATCTGGTAAACCTTTTCCAACATCTGAATGCAGCCAGAGTTTGATATGAACATTCGATTGATATTAATGATTGATCCAAGCTCTGTTTCAACAATAAGTGTGTTTGCTTTACTTCCATGTATATGAATGAGGCTTTAGCCAAAGCATCTTAGTATTTAGATTATAGCTGGACGATAATAAAGATAAATGCGATAACATGCTAAACACGATAGCATATACAAATTGTGCTTGGTTTTGGGGTATAAAGATTTGTAATGTTTCCCTTTGCGTTGCCACTCGAAATTTTTATGTTCTAATAGAACTTCAGTTTGCATGGGTTCATCTCTTTTTGAAACCCAAATACTGCCATATCCTTAAGGTCCTTTTTTGTTTTGGCACTAAATCGTCTGCAGCAGCTGCGAGTCCCTTCAGCTGGCCCATGTCATCAAGATTAGATCGCAATAAAAGCTTCACAGCTTGTTAATGGTCTTGAGTCAAAGCACGTGCACACACATCTCGACTAACATTCACATGCCAGACACAGTGGCGTAGCTCGGGGTGGGGGGTCGGGGGCAGGGGCATCTGTCCCTTGACGCAGCATCTGGGGGGACAAAATGATGTTACATAATTTACGAACAAATTTTAAAATTAAATGTTTTCCCCAATTATATCTTTAAAATACCATTGTTGTCTTAATCATTTAACTTGTGTATCCTCTTCATACCCTAGAACGATGCCACCAAATGCAGGTTTTCATGTTTTAAAACTCAAACATTTCCAGGAAAGCATGACGGACCCCCATATGGCTCACACCTTGTCACGAGGGGACCAGGAGGGGGCATGAAAACGAAGTCATTTATTAATTTATTGCAAACCATTGTTATATTCATCATTTGCAATATTTTGATCATTTTGATTAATTGTTCAACACTATTGACTAATGAACTAATTGAGATCAGACAAGCAGCTGTTAGGGGCCTTGCTTAAGGCCCTAAAAGTGGCAGCTTGATGATACCTTGATTTACCTTTCAATCAATACCCCAGTTCCATCACCAATAAGCAGCTACTTCTCTTTATTGATATATATGTTATATGTTGTGCAAATATCTTTGCACAACAGTTTATTGCAGTGGTTTGAATGTGGGGTGTTCCTATTTTCCCTCTAATTTGTTATTCTTATCAGCCACAATACAACCAGTCAAATCGTTTCCAACTGTTGCTCTTGCTGCATCACAGCCCATATAAAAATCCTATAGCATTGTGGAGTAACTTTACAACTTTTTTTATCGCTTATTTTTGTTGCATTGTTTAACTTTTACTGAATCAATAGTTAGGGGCCTTTCTGTATGGAGTTGCATGTTTACTCTGAGTACTCTGGTTTCCTCCCACAGTTCAAAAACATGTTGGGTTGATTGGTGATTCTAAATTGCCCATAGGCGTGAGTGTGAGTGTGTTTGCGGACCTGTGATGGACCGGCTACCAGTCCAGGCTGTACCCCTTCTGCCCTTTGCCCTTCCAGAGACGGCTGGAAAAGACTTCAGCAGATCTGAATTAGGGAATAAGCGGGTATAGAAGGTGAATCAAGGATTTGACATTGCTGTCCATTAGAAATGGGAATCTGGTCTTTCCCACTGGAACACACTGTCCTCCATTAACAACTCTGTTCCTCATAGAACCACTCTTTAAAATATAGTTGATCAGTTCACTGCAGTTCTTTCTATAGTACGGCGTAAACATTAACCGAGTGTAAATACTATAACAAACTAAATCCTTTAGTAAATACGATCATATAATACAGTATAGCACAGTCTTCTAGTTTACTCTAGTAAAGTTTACCACAGTATTTACTACAGTTTATCATTTCACTACAGTTAATACTATAGTCTGCTGCAGAAAGATGAAGTAAATACTGTAATTTTCTACACGATGTTACAATTTGCTACATCATATTGTGGTAAATGCGATAAGAATAAAGAATAAAAGAATAATACGCTATTTTTTCATGTGGGAGGGAGATCTCACAGATGTCTTTAATTGTCCAATATGACTGTGATTGAGAGACGGAAGAGTATATTAACCCTATCATTCAAAGCGCCTGGCCAAAATTGTTGGCAAACATTTGGTTGGCCAAATGTTAGCCAATATTTATGGGTAATGTTTGATTGCTTAATGTTTTGGCAGACAGAGTGGTGTTATTGTCTCAGGACACATTTACCGTAGATCCTTTCACAAATGGAACTGCTGTTCTTAATCAGGTAGTAGTGGTCCAGCTGCTCATCCAGTCACTTAAATCCGTGTACAGCCAGGCTGTCAGTCTGGAGTCCTTGAGCAAGGTCAGTAAGTTTCTACTGTTTAGCTCACTCCCTGTAAACCCTGTGAAATCCTGTAGAAGTTTAACAGTGACTGTTTAAGATGTATATTCAGCTCCAACATGGACGTCTCTATTGCTGATGAAGCAAACGTAGGAAATTTACATTTCAATTTGTAGCATTATGAAGCGCTTATCCAAAGCGACTTACATTCACCTCTTTCATACATTTCGAGCAATTGAGGGTTAAGGGCCTCGCTCAGGGACCTAGCAGTGGCATCTTAGTGATGCTGGGAATCGAACCCGGGTCTTCCGATTAGCGGGCTAATAGCTTATCCACTGAGCTACCACTTCAAATTGTAGAAAGAAACACATTATTCATAGGTTGTAGTTAATTAGAACTATTTAAATAAGCAGTTATGTTTTTGATACTCGATACCTTAAAACTGAGCTAAAAAGTCTGTTTTGCATTTATGGAAGGAGCCCCCAGTGTCAGCGCTTTGTAACGCTAAAAGCAAAGCTCTAAATCATTTGACATGGAAAAGTCTTTGAGCTAGCCAGCTTTGAGATTTCTTTGTGAATGACAGGAAGGAGAGGGGAACTAAAACATACATGGAAATGAACAGCTGTCGGCATAATAAAAACCTTTTGTGAATAATTTACAAAGTTAATTTAACTTCAACTAAATAAAACCATTATTCAATCAAGAAACTGTGGTGTCACACCGTCTCATCACTGAGCAGTTTCATTAGAAAGGGAAGTGGTTGTAGCAGACTTATTTCGCGCCGTTGCAGATGTTCTGTGGATTGATCTGCTTGTCTATCCCTTTATCTATCTGTCTGTGCATCAATCCATCTATCTATCTATCTATCTATCTATCTACACTATATTGCCAAAAGTATTCGCTCACCCGTCCAAATAATCGAAATCAGGTGTTCCAATCACTTCCATGGCCACAGGTGTATTAAAATCAAGCACCTAGGCATGCAGACTGTTTTTACAAACATTTGTGAAAGAATGGTTCGCTCTCAGGAGCTCAGTGAATTCCAGCGTGGAGCTGTGATAGGATGCCACCTGTGCAACAAGTCCAGTTGTGAAATTTCCTTGTTCCTAAATATTCCACAGTCAACTGTCAGCTGTACTATAAGAATGTGGAAGCGTTTGGGAACGACAGCAACTCGGCCATGAAGTGGTAGGCCACGTAAACTGACGGAGCGGGGTCAGCGGATGCTGAGGCGCATAGTGTGAAGAGGTCGCCAACTTTCTGCAGAGTCAATCGCTAACAGACCTCCAAACTTCATGTGGCCTTCAGATTAGCTCAAGAACGGTGCGCAGAGAGCTTCATGGAATGGGTTTTTCATGGCCGAGCAGCTGCATCTAAGCCATACATACATCACCAAGTGCAATGCAAAGCGTCGGATGCAGTGGTGTAAAGCACGCCGCCACTGGACTCTCTGGAGTGACGAATCGTGCTTCTCCATCTGGCAATCTGATGGATGAGTCTGGGTTTGGCGGTTGCCAGGAGAACGGTACATGTCTGACTGCATTGTGCCGAGTGTGAAGTTTGGTGGAGGGGGGATTATGGTGTGGGGTTATTTTTCAGGAGCTGGGCTTGGCCCCTTAGTTCCAGGGAAAGGAACTCTGAATGCTTTAGCATACCAAGACGTTTTGGACAATTCCATGCTCCCAACTTTGTGGGAACAGTTTGGAGCTGGCCCCTTCCTCTTGCAACATGACTGTGCACCAGTGCACAAAGCAAGGTCCATAAAGACATGGATGACAGAGTCTGAGAGTCCTGACCTCAACCCGATAGAACACCTTTGGGATGAATTAGAGCGGAGAATGAGAGCCAGGCCTTCTCGTCCAACATCAGTGTGTGACCTCACAAATGCGCTTCTGGAAGAATGGTCAAAAATTCCCATAAACACACTCCTAAACCTTGTGGACAGCCTTCCCAAAGGAATTGAAGCTGTTATAGCTGCAAAGGGTGGACCAATGTCATATTGAACCCTATGGATTAGGAATGGGATGTCACTTAAGTTCATATGCGAGTCAAGGCAGGTGAGTGAATACTTTTGGCAGTATAGTGCATCTATCATGTCTGTCTGTCCCTTTATCTATCTATCTATCTGTCTATCTATCTATCTGTCTGTCTGTCTATCCTGTCTGTCTGTCTGTCTGTCTGTCCATCAATCTATACATCCGTCTATCTGTCTATTTTTCTTCCTATCTATCTATCTGTCTGTCTATCTATCTATTTATCTATCTGTATTTCTGTTCTGTGTAAACTCATGTCCACAGGAGTGATCCTTTTAATGCGGTAACGTTAATAGCACTTCTAAGGAATAGACGTACAAACATCTATACAATCAATGTCATCTTATAGAAAAGTTTGCACTTCCTACACCTGTCCATATTGTGAGCTACATGCGTCTTGTTATTTTGGCAGTGTTTTTAGAAAATATGTAAGAAACCTCACTAATTAATGTTTGGGTAAAAAAAACTTTACACACTCCAAGAGTTTTTAAGACTTCTATAATACCATGTGACAGCTGAGGCCAGACAGACCCCTGCCCCCGCATGCAAAATATCCTGTCTGCATGCCTGTGCTCCAACACCAGCGCAGACAAAAGCAGCTGTTCCTGCAGACAATATTTAGTGAAAGTTTCTTTAAGCAAAATAGAGCAGGTATACAAACAAGTGCTTTATGAAACCAGATTGATATAATACAGTGTTAGAAAGAGAGAGTATAGTGTGTGTGTGTGTGTGTGTGTGTGTGTCAGAGAGAGAGACAGAGAGAAAAACAAAGTGGATTTAAATATTTTCGTAACCCGGCTTAACAAACCCCACAGTCACATGACATCCTCCACTATTCTCTTTTTTTCACTATTCAATTTTGTTTCCTTCGGTTTCAGTTTCAATTAAATTTCCAGGGTAACTGTATTAGCATGACAAAACAAATCAGTTCCAGTTGCCGCCATGTATTATTAAAAAGTCATTGAATGGCGAGAGATATTAAAGCTAGACGTATTCATTACAGTTGAAATGAAATCATTTCACTAGGATTTATTAGCAGGTGATCAAAGGTGCCTTAAATTGCTTTCAAGAACAGTTAAAAAAGGGTTTGATTAGAATAATCCGGTTCTCAGAGCAGGCGCCTTTGTCGTAAATGTTAAACGCACATTAGAGTGTTTAAAACAGATGATAACATAATAATCTCTCTGTCTCACAAAATATAATGCTGGGGAGTGGATTAGACACCCTGTCGCCATTACAGCCATAGGTGTGTGTATAGTAGGAGGAGCTTCCAGCCGTCTCAGCCGGTAGAACACAGGATAGAGGCGCCACTGTTTTAGCTGTAGGGATGTGTGTTTGATTTTAGGTGTGTGTTTTGGATTATTCACTTCCTTCCTTTCTTGATCCTTCATCATCTCCCTATCACACACCGGTTTGTGTGTGTATGTGTATATAGAAGCTTAGGAGAATTTGTCTGAAACAGGAGAGGATAAAAGAGTCATAAGTAATGCAATAAAACCTGCGTTTTATATCGTCTGTATGCGAGAGTTTATCGCAGGCTGGAATGCTGGAAAGCGGCTCCGGTTTTCAAAATGTTTGGCGTTTTTTGGGGGTTTTTTTTCGCAGGCTGTTAAATAATAGATACGAAATATTTTCTGGCGTTAATGCAGGTTTATACACTGTAACTATACACACTGAAACAGAAAATAAAGAGGGGGTGTGGGGGGGCAGAGGTGGTGCTGGAGCAGCTGCATGTGGTTTGTGTTTGTGTATATCTTTGAAACGACTCACGCGTTCCTTCACTCCTCTTTCTTTCTGTCATTAGTGTCCTGCCAGGTGACCCCACAGCCACAAGTTAACAAAACAATCAACCATAAGAGCCCTACACACACACACACACATATATACACACACACACACAAAAATACCATATTCATCTTTCACATATAGTAACTCTTTGTGTATTTAAGAGATTCCAGATGTTTAGCACATACACGTGCATGTCCACTTCTCTGTGTGCATTAAACCTTTAGTGGATTCAGATGTGTGTGTGTGTGTGTTTCGGGGATTGCTGCTGGCTGACTCAGCTGATTAAGTGTATTTAATAGGGTCTGTGGTTCAGATCCAACTCCGGCAGCTTTCAGGCTTTAACATGGTGCTGTGATGATGCAATCAGGATTTAAAGAAGTGTGTGCAGGTGTGTGTTACAGGAATTTATCCGCTACTTTGCACGGCATCGATACTGCTCGAATATTAATGATCTAAGTGTTTTTAGTGCACTTTTAATCTGGAAATGAGAAGCCTTGAGTGTGTTTATTCATCGTCGGAGGATGTTTTTTTTTTTTTAATGTGAAAAAAAGACACATTTTTATATGATTAAAATAATTTGATGTAATTTTTATATCAAATTATTTTATATACATTTTATATCATTAAAATAATTTGTATAATATTCGGCACTTGCTTATAATTTACGCTGAGTGTTACACAGGGCAGAGACATAAAATTACATTTCACAGCACAACACAAGGAATAGCATATTAACTCGTTTAAATCATTTAAAACAACAACGAAATGCTCATTTTAAAAGCTTGAAAGTTTGTATTAGGCACAATTAATAAAGCACCGGTGGACATTGTGGGTTAGCGAGTACGTTGGTAATAATAGCGTTTTGCAGACACACTTGTCCACAGTGACTTACATCCATCTCATATTCTACAGCTGAGCAGTTGAGGATTTAGGGCTTTTCTCAGGTGCCCCAGCGGTGGTACTAGGAATCGAACCCATGATTGTCCGATTACCAGTCCAACTGTTGTATGTTGGTTGTACACTATAAGTAATGCTGTAGTACCTGATATTTATCCAACTGTTCAAATATCTGCGCCACAATTTAATACTTTGCATGACTAAAATCCATCAAACTCAAATTTAGCTCAAAAAGCCTCCGTATGCTTCCTTGTTTGCATGTTTTCTGCTGCTCGTTTTCTATTTGAGCCTTTAATCATTACACCTAAATACACACACACATAAATACAGCATCTCCACAGGTTTTCTAAAGGGTCAGAGGGTTAAGGGCCAAACATTAGAGCGAAGTGGCTAAGACCTGAAAAGCCCAGCTACTGCTGGGGGTCAGAAAGGTCGTCCCATCCTGTCACGCTTTAGCACATGCCTGAGCAGGTGTCCCGGCAACCCTAAAGTGTTTGCTGAGTAAATATGTAACCAATACACACTTTTTGGCCAAAGTCTAAAAGAGACCAGGTAGAAACTGAGATGTTATTTGAAAACCTTTGTGGAGTTTTAGTGTATTGGGAATGTGACACTTCTCCCCTAAGCCGATAAACTCATAACTTTATATATTTAAAGCCACTTTCACTCTATTGATATTAACAGTATTTGGCAGGATGCCCTAATTTGGAGCCGCTTGTTTTGCTCAGATGCCCAGCAGTGGTGATTGATGGTGCTGGGAATTGAGCCCACAACCTTCTGATCAGAAGCTTTTGAATTGCCAATGAGCTACTTCCCTTTTCACTAGACGCTATTTGAGTGGAGAACACCCGAGTAGGCATTTTATAGCTAGCATTAGTGTCCCCTCATTAGACACGCTGGACAGAACATTGTGCCTGTGACATGCTTTTAAAGAAGTCACATCGGTGCGATAACAAGATATGATTATTTCTTTAAATCACTGTATACCAGGCAGAACTGAATGACTTTAACATATCGGGTATCGGTAAAATGCCTAAAGGAATTAACAAAGGGTCAATGTTAAATAAAGTGCTTTAAAAGTATGTACAATAATTAGGTAGATAATAAGCAAATGTAATTACAGGCAACAAAGTATTTGCTAATGGTTTAAACCACACACACACACACACACACACACACACACACACACACATGGCAATAGTGCAATATGCAGTACAGCCTTTAAATGCTGATATGCACCTACGTCTGTGTTCCTCTTCCACTGCCTTAGGAACGCCATATATAGGGTTTTGTGGATTTTTAAAATAATTACAGCTACACGGAGAAAATGCTTGCAATGTTTTTATAATGGCAACCTGCCCTTAAAGAATATAAACATTTTTGAAGTGCTCTGGTTAGCAGCTTGTAGAATCCGACCCCAGTGTGAGGTTCAGTTTTGTGTGCCAAATTCCTCAGATATTCAGTCAACAGTTAGTAAGCATGACGTCTTAGGTAAGGTTACAGTGAATCTGGAATCTATCCCATTCCAGGTCAGGAATGAACACAAGGCCATAGCAGGACACCTTCCACACTGTCATTCATATCGAAAGGAAATTAAGTCTAACCTGTCGTGTTAGTGAGGTGTTTTTGGAAGTGGGAGGAAACCAGTGGACCTGCACTTAACCAGATCTTAAAATAGAACCGGAAACTTTGGCGTTGTAAGTGGGTAACGGTACCTGTTAAATATATTGGTACTTTTATTTTGAAGGCTCAGTTTAAACGTAATTTCTTTGACACTAATGCGGCTGTGACATAAAATTCTCGCTGCGATTGCGACATACTGCCATTGTGATTTAAGTTAGTTACTGCAATTGTGACTCGGGTTAGTTATTGAAAGCGAGTGGCGAACTCAGTCAATGTTGAGTGCTTCGTTAAAGCGTACACTAGTCCAAAGCTTATTAGGAAGAGCTGAAAGCCTATAAGGACAATTAAAAGTGTATAAAGGAGGGATTTAGAAATTCTTTCCCTTTTTTGCAGCCTGCAGCCAACAAGGTAACCAAACTCTTACCACTAAATTAGAAACATACAGTTTAGAATGTCTTTGTATGTTGTTGCATTACATTATGTCAGAACCAAAGACTGTTCCAGTATGACTGTAGTTCTAAACCCAACCTCAGTGGATGACCAACAGACAGATGGATAGATGACCAACCGACAGACAGACAGACAGACAGACAGGCAGGCACAACAATACAAGGATGGATGGATAGATGGACGGGTGGATGGGTGGATAGATGGAACCACAGACAGAGAGACAGATAGATGGATGGATGGATAAATGGAACAATGGACAGAGACAGACTGACAGACAGACAGATAGAATGATCGATGGATGGATGGATGGATGGATGGATGGATAGATTGATATATAGAACAACAACGAAGACAGACAGACAGATAGAACGATGGATGGATGGATAGATGGATGGATAGATTGATATATAGAACGACAACGAAGACAGACAGACAGACAGACAGACAGATAGATAGATAGATAGATAGATAGATACAACGATAGATAGATAGAACGATGGATGGATGGATGGATGAATATATACAACGACACAGACAGACAGACAGATAGATAGACAGATTGACATATTAAACGATAAAACAATGGATAAATGGACAGACTGGTTTGTAAACATGAATGTGTGTGTGAGTGATCTTTTTATGTGTGTTTGTGTGTGTATGTGTTTTGTGCTTCTAGCTGTGTCAGTTTTATCATGTTGAGAGCAGAAATGGCAAAGCTAAAAATATCCCATAAACCCATTCACCCCCAACCCCGCCCTGTGCACCGGATAAACTTTCCAGCCCTGCCACGGATTGCTCCACCCTCTCGTTAAATGCAAGCTGTTTCTGCTGCACATTCCACATGGCGGAGCAAACCATCCTGCAGCCAAAATAGGGGGTGAGGGCTTTACTTTCAGCCCCAAGCAAATTAGACACATTTCCAAACAGTTGTTTTGGCATGTTGGAAAACCAAATAATAGTGCGTATGCATGTCCAAATGCGAGTATACACGTGCATGCTTTTACACAATCCAGCAAGTGTGTGTGTGTGTGTGTTTGTTTCTGTAAGTGTGTGTGTGTGAGGGTGTTTAGCCAGCTGTGCAGCATGCATGTGTACATTCTCCAGGCTAAGCAGAAAGATTTTGGGGGGGGGGGGGGGGGGGGGGGGGGGGGGGGGGGGGGGGGGTGTTTAAAAAACAGCAGCCAAATTCCTCTCTATTCATAAACACATACAGAGCAGCAAGACCCATACTGTGTGTGTGAGAGAGTGTGTGTTTGTATGTGTGTGTATGTATGTAAGAGAGATCTCTGTGTTGGAGAGGGTTATGTTAATAAGAGCATCATACAGCCATGGTGATGTCATTATTCCATCATTTTACCCCGCTCTGTCCCGTTAGACTAAACAGGAAGTGGTGCGGATTTTCACCTCTTGAGCAGGGTCAATCACACTATACACACAGACACACACTATGCTTTCAGTTCTATTTTTCTGTTTTTAGGATGTGTGTGTTTCCGTGCGTGTGTGTGTGTGTGTGTGTGTGTGTGTGTGTGTGTGTGTGTGTGTGTGGTATAGGGGCTTTTTTCCTAGATACTTCACACTAGCCAAAACATTTCATACTAAACTAAAAGTCTAGAATTGAAGTAAATTTGCCAGATATTCTAGTATTAAACTTTTTCAATATTGGCAGACCCGAAAAATGATAGTACCAAATGAGATTCATCCACAACCTCAACCTCAAAGAGGAACTTCTGACTTAACCCTAACCCTTTACCCCTAAACCTAAAACCATCCTAACCCTAAACCCTAATCCCCATCCCAATACCAACCCTCATCCTAACACCTAACCCAAAACCCTAAACTATAACCCTAACCCCCTATCCTAATACCTAATTCTAACCTTAGGGGTTAGGGTTAGTAACGTCTGACCTTTCTAGCACTACTGGAGCTAAATGATCACACCGAATTCACACTGGATAAAACACCAGTTCATCACAGGGTACCAGTCATTGACATGTACATTTATATTTCTATTATTTGGCAGGCGTCCTTATCCAGAAAGACTTACATTTATTTCAGCAATTGGGGGTCAAGGGCCTTGCCCAGGGGCCCAATAGTGGTAACTCGGTGGCGCTGGGAATTGAATCCCGGTAGTCCAATTAGCAGTCTAACACCTTAACCACTGCACTACCACTTCCCCTTTCCACATTTACGCCAGTTCAGAAACCTGCTTTAATTTGTGACATAAGAGGAATAAACAGTTTAATAGTGTCTGTATGTGTAAATAGGGATCTAATTTACTTTCATTTCTACATATAAGTGAAATAATGCTGACTGTTATTGTCCTGTTGTGTTATATTTTTCTGCATCTACCGCTAAGATAATTGTGGCTGAGTTTGTGTTTGTGCATGTGTGTGTAAGTACAGGGTTCAGGGCCTCTGGTTGTCTGTACACACTCTTAGCTGTAATCAGTAGGAGTGTGGAAGTGCTCTTTATGACTGTGACTGACTGTAGTTAACAACCGCTCAGCACATAACCTTCACAAGCTCTGTGTGTGTGTGCGCATGTGCGCGTGTGCGCGTGTGTGCGTGTGTGTGTTTGGTTTAGTGGCTCTTTCTGCCCTGATGATTTTCATGTGTTTGTTAACAGATTGTGTATCCTGTAATTGCAGGGCCAGGAAAGAGCCACTCCTATACAGGAAGAATACAACAGAGCACTGGTAAGTGAGAGGAGACCTGTGTGTGTGTGTGTGTGGTGTGTGTATGTGTGTGTATTACTGTGTCTTTTTTTTAGCTTTTCAGTGCATTCATTGATTATTGACGCACTCACAACCAAGTTGCGTAAGGGAAATGGGCAAAGTGATCCTTGATATAACTAACAGACACAAACACACATTTGTTTAGACATTATAGCTAATCTACACATGAAACAGTTGGGTTGAGGTATCAGACTTTAATAAACGGGACACTGACGAATTGTCCATACATTGTAACTACACAGAGAATTATCATCATCTGTATAGTCAGGATCATGCTGTCATTGGAAGTCTCGAAAATTCAGGTGAATGCTGGACTTTTTACGCTAGTTTTACGCTAATTTGCCGTAATAAGTTGATTTCATTTATGTTCAAATGATTTCTCTAAATGTCCACATGTGTCCGCTAGTGTGAGAATTTGCAGGTCTGGTTTTGTATTATATACTTATAATTGTATTATATTAGTACATAGTGATGTATGTTGTTGGTAAAAGCTTATGAGGCTGTTATAAACCTGTTATTACTGTTGTATAAATGAAATGCCATGATAGTCATTTCAGTGGCTGAGACAGCTATGTGAAATTTCTCGTCAGCTGCGAGCCGCTACTAAAAGACGCCGTGTGACGCTGAGGGTTCTTCAAGAGACGACTCTTTCCAGCATTAATTGCGCACAGCTGTAGCTCGTTAGGCATTAATTGGCAATTAATCAGATCTAAGAAAAAGCAGGAGCGATGTGAGGTGCAGAGGCGGAGGAATTTATTGTCAAGAAGAGGAAAGAGTGTTCTTCCTGTCTTTACGCCTTGACTTCCTTGCTAAAATTTCCGCTGCTGCTTTTTCCATCCTTCCCTATTTCTAGACCAGCGCTCGACTGAGCGGAAATGTGTAGGTTTGAATGTGGAGACGTGGGTGTGTGTGAGAGGTTCGTTAGCTTATTGCTGGATACAACAGTCTGTTTGAAATGCTATAGTGGGAGACACCAAGTATTATACATCCACGCACACTCATTCTATTATACACACCTCTCTGTCATCCATATAACGGTAAGAAGACAAGACATTTGTCAGAGGTTTTGGTGGTAGTGTGAACGCAAGGAATGGCATCTCTTGTGTTTATTAGCTCCTTGAACAGCCACGTGTCCGGAATGTATTGTATCCTGTTAAGAAGCTGCTTTTAATTTAATTCAAATCATAGTCTTATTTGTTTAGCAGGTTTTACAATAGACACCGTGTTAAAGAAGCTTTACAAAAAAAAAAAAACCTAAAAACTCGAATGTAAAAATTAGGTTTATATTTATCCCCAATGAGCATCCCAAGGAAAATCTCTCTGATATATTACACTGTAAACCCTAATATTGTATTTACCTAAATGATCAAGTTATTCTGACCAAACATTTGAATTTTAAACTCAAAAAACAAGTTAGTTTCCCTTTTTGACCTTCAAACTTAAGATTTCAAGTGTTTCACGATCTTAAAACTATAAGTTAATGTGATTGAATTACAAGTTTTTCATTCACGGCATTTGGCAGACCCCCTTATCCAGAGTGAGCTTGTTTTATACAACTGAGCAATTGGGAGTTACGGGCCTTGCTCAGGGGCCAAGTAGTGTCAACCTGGTGGTGCTGGGAATCAAACCCTTATCTTCCAATTAGCATTCCAACACCTTACCCACTGTGCTAAGGGAAATGTTCATTGCGCCATTTTACATTTTAAGTACACTTTAACACGGGGGGGGGGGGCAATCTCGGTCCCGGAAGGCCGGTGTCCTGCAGAGTTTAGCTCCAACTTGCCTCCACAAACTTACCTGTAAGTTTCAAGTATACCTAGCAAGATCTTAAGTAGTTCAGGTGTGTTTAATTAGGGTTGGGGCTAAACTCTGCAGGACACCAGCCCCCCAGGAATAGGATTGCCCATCCCTGCTTCAAACATAATATTAAGTAAGTTAAGTAAACTTAATTGTTAAGGTAAAGTAGTGAAGTGGTAGCTCAGTGGTGAGGTGTTGGACTGATACCTGGAAGACTGGGGTTCAATTTCCAGCAAGACCAAGTTACCACTGTTGGGCCCCTGAGCAAGGCCCCTTAACCGCCAATTGATCAGTTGTATGAAATAGATAAATGTAAGTCTCTCTGAATAAGGACATCTGATAAATGTCGTAAATGTAAATTCTATAATATAATAATAATATTCAACTTCATTGTCATTGTGCAGGGTACGTGTACAGAGCCAAAGAAATGCATTTTTCTCATATCCCATCTTAGTAAGTTGGGGGTCAGGGCGCAGGGTCAGCTATGATACAGCGCCCCTGGAGCAGGAAGGGTTAAGGATCTTGCTCAAGGACCCAACAGTGGTTGGCTTGCGGTGGTTGGTGGTGGGGCTTGAACCCATGTGTTTCTGGTCTTCAGATCAGCAACTCAGCACCTTAACCATTTGAGCCACCACTGCCCCGACAAATACAGAATTTATGCCCCGATAAATACAGAATTAGTTTTTAATGTAGGAAAAGGAACTAGGAGGGAACC
This sequence comes from Bagarius yarrelli, assembly GCA_005784505.1. Classification (NCBI taxonomy): domain Eukaryota; kingdom Metazoa; phylum Chordata; class Actinopteri; order Siluriformes; family Sisoridae; genus Bagarius; species Bagarius yarrelli. The sequence continues at coordinate 966,025 of VCAZ01000020.1, forward strand.
CATCTTCATCTTGGTGACACTTGAATGTGCAATTAATAATGATGCTCTCTATTCATCCAAACAGAATTGTGTCTGGTAGCTTTAAGCGACTGATAAATTAGCAAAGTTCTAGTTTGACCAGGTTCATCTCTCACCGAAGCCATCAAACATCCGATGATGAAAATCTAGGAGCTAAGAGTCCACTTCTGCCCCAGAGTCACAGCTCGTTCTTCCTTAGCAGCTTTAGATGACAGCTAATCGTTCAGTATAAAATGTGTCCGGTCCGAGCTCCGGTTCAGGAATGCTGACAAATCTCCTCAAAAATAAATCAATACGGTGCGAATTCTATATGTATACAGTGTAGGTCAGTGTTACAGTGGCCGGTTTTATCTGTCTGTTTTTAGCGTTCTGTTCTTTTGTTGTTCTCTATTGTGCTTTTTAGTCTGGATTATTTCTTTGTCTGATTCCCTCATATTCCCAAAAAAAATATTTGGTATTAATTGTAGTTAACATCTGTTGTCAAGTAGAAAATGAGTAACAATGCAAATGATTGTATTTGAATGGGGGAGGTCATAAAAAAGGCTGTGCTTTGTGTAAGTGAATTGTTGTGTGTTTCTTTGTATAATCTCTACAGCTGTGCGTAATTTCACTGCACGGAGTCACAGCTTCGGGTGAAAAGGTTTTAAAGGCACGTGTCTCTTCTTTGTGTGTGTGTATGTGTGTGTGTGTATTTATGTATATATGCGTACAAATAACAGCTTTTTTTTTTTTGTCTATAACTGTACACAGACTTTAACAGCTGTGTCTCTCACTCTTAACCATGCACTCTACCACACATACACCACTATTTGCACCTACACATACTATTACAGTATTACATAGAAGCATGTGGGGGTGGAGGTGTGGGGGTGGATGCCATCCACACTATATGAGCATATTTTTGCAGTCGTGGCAGCATCCGCATTTGTTTGTCGTGCATGTGCAGCCGCTTCAGACGTCGTCTGAACTCGTCAATGGGGCAATATGTTACCTCAATACCACTTGCACTGATAATTTAACCTTTGCGTCCTTTAGTTTTTCAGAGGTTGTGTGGTATTTTACTAGAAATCCGCACTTTTGCACAGGACATGACCTGTAGCGAATCACGCTTTGGATTTGCAGCTGTTTACATACCATACAAATGATGTTGTCAATTATCTGCGTCTTTACCCTTGTTAAATAGTCACCATGCTAATGTTCTAAACCTGCCACCTAAGACAATGTCAGGGGTGTACATCTTTTCTCTATAATGTATAAGAACACATGTACTCGTTTGTACACACTTTGTAGAGGATCTTGTCTTCGTTAATCACTGTGTGGGAATTCCTGAGCTTTGTTTGCATCCATACTACACTCTTTTTAGTTTTTAAGTATCGAACTGCTAGCATTTGAGGGCTAATTTGAGGGCCATGCTCAGGGGCCCAGCAGCATTAGCTTGGTTGCACTGGGAATTAAACCTAGAATCTTTCGGTCAGCACTCCAACATCTTAAACTAATCTTAATTAATATTAACCACTACTTAAAAAAAAAGTGGAGTAGGTCAATTCTGATTGGAGGTGGGGCTAACTTCCTGTCCAGAAATAATATATACAGTAGCCTGAATTTAAGTAACTAATCTGATCCATTGCATGGCAAAAATTAAACCAGGAATTATCTACTTTCTATTGGTCTGTTTATTAATTACTACATGATTATTTATGGGAAGTGGTATCTTAGTGGTTAAGGAGATGGACTCCTGACAGAAAGATTGTAGGTTCAATTCCCAGCACCACCAAACTGCTTAGTTGGATAAATAAGTCGTTTTGGATAAGAGCGTCTGCCAAAATACTAGAAATGTATACAAGTGCAAGCACAGTGATTGGAAGACTCCCAGCACCACCAATTCACCACTGCTGGGCCCCTGAGCAAGACCCTTAACCTTCAGTTGCTTAGCTTTATAAAAGAGATAAATGTAAGATGCTGTAAAATGTAAATGTAGAATTGTATAGTGTGTGTGTGTGTGTGTGTGTGTGTACAAACTGCACCTTTAATACATTTTGTAATTTACATCTAGGAAAAATGCGAAATGGATGGAAGACAGTGTTGAAGTGTTTCTTCCACTTTCCAACAATCCCATCTTTAGTCCTATCTGCCTGATATGCAGTGAGAGAGAGAGAGAGAGAGCATGGTAAGAAGGAAGTGACTGGGGAGGAGTGTGAGAGGAGGCAAGAGGGGTGACGACCATGGGGGAGGGGCTGTTTTAGAAATAGGCATGAAAAAATAGAGAAGCAGGCTGGCCTACAGCGGGGGTTGGGCTTAGGAGCTATGTGTATGTATGGGTGTGTGTGCGTGTGTGTGCACGTGTGTGTGTGTGTGTGTGTGTGTTAGAGAGAGAGAGAGAGAGAGAGAGAGAGAGAGAGAGAGCTCCGCTCCTTTCTTTGTTTGACTGGTGAATGGAAAGTAGCCAGAAAGAAAGAGAGCGTGTGTGAGTGAGAGGGGGGAGTAAGAGAGGCCGAAGAAGGAAAAGAAAGACAGGAGAGAGTGTCTGTGTGTTATGTGTGTATTTATGATTTGTTTGCATTCAGGTGGAATTTCACCTCTTGACTGTCAGCCTTCTGCATGGTTTGTGTTTTTATGTGCTGCCGCCAGCTCGTACGAGTGTGTGTGCGCGTGTGTGTGAGGGGGGCAGGTAGAGAAGCCTGCTGCTGGTTTAAAGGGAAAACAGGAGTACAGATTTGCTGAGCTGGACTGTGTGTGAGTTGTGACTCCCCACACACACGCTGTGGAATTAGTGTGCCTGTGTGAGCAGGGACTGGACATTTAAATCCACGGTAAGTCACGCTGCCTTTCTCTCTCTCTCTCTCTCTCTCTCTGTTTTCTCTTGTTTTGTTTGTGTTTCTCGTTACATGATTTGTAAGTACAGTGTCACTTTTTTTGATTAGCTTTTAAACAAAAGCATGCATGACTCAAGCACAGTCAGCAAATCTGGACCAACAACAAAGCCGGTGAGAGAGAAAAGTTGCAGTCGGCTTTTGAGGAATAAAGCTGCACAAAGGACGCTTGTAGTGCAGGCAGTTCTGTTTAAAGAGACTGTCACACACACACACACACATCTCACTCGCTTCTCTGTACCAGAATCAACTCTTTTTTTTTCTTCTCTCGTTTTTTTTTTGTTTTTATGCCGACTGCATGGCTGTGTTTCTGTATTAGTCATTTCTAACCCTTGACTAATCCTTGTTTTGTTTATATTTTTTGAAATTGTGCCTATTTTCTTTTTGCTGATTATTTATTGTTTTCACATTTTTGGTCAGTAAAAGAAGCAGGAAGTGGAAATACATTGATGCTTTGGACTGTTGGATAAGCAGTGTGGACCTTAAGACTCAGCTGACTATTGTTAGCCACTGAGTGTGTGTGTGTGTGTGTGTGTGGTTTATTTGCGCTTTGGCTTTTGTATGCATTTTATTTGTTTGTGTGTGCTTGGCATTGCTTGTATCATTTACCGGCATCCTGGAGTGGTCTGATTAATAAAGTGTGTGTGTGTGAGAAGATGAACACTTGCGCCAGGGACATGGGTGTGTAAGTCGTGTCTTCAACTCATTAAATCACTTAGACGAGTGAAGAAAAAACAACAAAAACAACAGCCAATTGTTTTACATCAGTGTCATTATCAATAGTAACATGGTCCCCACAACCGCGCACACACACACACACACTGACTCACACCTTCATCACAAATCTCTGAACTCTGTGTTAGTATGCCACCCCCCCCCCCTACACACACATATACACAGCACCACCACCCCTTAGGGGATTGTCCTGCTAAACTGCCCCCTCTCTTTCAGTGATCACTTTATTCATTTATTCATTCATTCATTATCTCCAGCAGAACATCCTCGATTACCCCCCTCCCTCCCCTCTCTCCACAGTCTCTCTCGCTTTCTCTTGTAATCTCCCTCGCTCTCAGTTTCCGTGCTGGCTCTCCTCTCACGTTCTCACAGTAGCTAATAACAGACCGGCGTGTGTGTGTGTGTGTCTGTTCCGAAAACAGATCTGATGTAGTGTGGCGAGTGCCGGCTCCTATCTGCGTGTGTGTGTGTGTGTGTGTGCAGCCTTTGGACCAATTTTGATTTTTACCTACTGTCTCGTTCCGTGGCTGAACTGGAGGGGAAAAAAACATTCTTGTCTTGGATGACCAGCTAGTCCTGTTTGACCATCATTTAATTTGTTTAGGTTGTAGCGAGTATTATTGCGTTTCTGTTCTGGTTCCATGTGTGAGGACTGAAATGTGGGTCATGTAGGAATAAAGGGAAAACACTGACTGATTAGAGAGAAACACCTCAAATCTTACAAAGATTTCTGTCTTTCGTTGGTCTCTTATCGCTTGCAGAAAGGTGTGTGTGTGTGTGTGTGTGTGTGTTTGCACTTGTGCCCCTTAGGCCCAGCCTGGTTGCCTGAAGTAAAGATTGTGCATTCAGTGGAATGGAGAAAGAGAGAGATGGGGGGGGGGGGGGGGGGGGGGGGGGGGGTTAGGGGGCGGGAAAGAGAGAGAGAGAGAGGAGGGGGGATGATTGAGTGTGCCGCTGGAGAAGAAAAGGAGACATGAGAGACAGAGAGAGAGTATGGGGGAGGGGTGGTGTTGCTTGGCTGGTGTTGTGTTCTTTGGGTGAAGGAGTGAAGGGGAACAGGGGGAGGGAGACACAGGCAGACACACTTCGTTTAAACGTAAAGGAGACGGGGACTTGCTTGGGCGAGCGCACAGATTTAAAGCCGACAACAGAGAAAGGACAGATCACTGGAGAAATGCCATCCCTCATTCGGAGGTCATAGGGAAAGAGAGAGAGAGAGAGAGAGAGAGAGAGAGAGAGAAAGACAATCTGCTGAGTCTGCACATGATTCCTGTGTCAGGTGGGGCTTTCATATGTTTAGGTTAAGTTCTTTAAAAGCCATAGTTTCTCCTACACACACACATAGACACACCCTCATATCATTATCATTACCTTGTAACCTGATCCCTCAGATCCACACCTGTGTTTCCTGCCCCTCCCAGGTCCACTGAGGATAGAGTAGTGCAAAAGTGGGGGGTTGGGGTGGCCTGAGTTTAACACATACACACAGTGTGTGTTTTCGACAAATAAAACCATATCCATGGACAAGATTAAATTTCAGTGTCCTATTAGCTACGTGACACCGTATGGACATAGTTATTACCCCAAGTGCACAGGGCATAATCAGATCAGCAAGTGTGTGTGTGTGTGTGTGTGCGCGTGCGCGTGTGCGTTTTATTCCATCAATGAGTAAAAATGTAATTCTTTTTTATTATGTTGCATGTTTCAGGACAGTAAACCATAAAACCAGCCGATTTCTGAGAGCTGAAAGAGATGGATAAAAAATTGCATGAACACAGCATTGCTATAACCAGAAGAGGTCTGGAGGTGACTAGATTGTAAAAAAAAAATCACACGGCATAGTGGTTGCAGCTTTAAGATTTCTCACGTCTCTAAGGCTTCATCCACAAAGCCAAAGCTTTTTTTTGCCTAGCTTTAAAAACATTCTGTAAATTTCAAGACTGAAAACGATGTAATATACATGCCAGACCAGTATGTGGTGCTGTAATTCTGCCACAGAGATGCACCAAAAATGAAGAAGACAAGTTGGAGCAAGTGTATAAACCTTGCATGCTGCATAGAACCTAAAACAAGACTAATCATTTGTTACTCCCTGTAGTAGTAAAGAAGCAGGAGATTTAGCTTTAGTAAAGCTAATACGCTCAGAAGAAGATACTACAGCACAAACACAAGCATGTAGTTGTTGTGGTTGCGGTTACGTTACTAGTGGTGTTTGACTAGGGTCAAGATGTGGGCTGATTATGTCATCGTTTCACAAAATTTGGTTGCACACACGGAAACGCAAGGGCGGCATTTTAAGATTTATCCACTCTCCCAAAACGCCGCCTCGGTCCGGACGAAACGCCTACACAATTCAAATTTTAGTATGTACAGCTAATCGCCAAGTGTGAACGAGGTCTTAATATCTGCTATTGCCCTTTGATCTGCCTCTATGTGTGCGTTTGCCTTGCCTTTCTTTTTGCTCACCTCCTTACAGTCCTTATGTTTGTATAAAGGTTGTGTACTTTTTGACAAGCTCAACAAAAGGAGTCGGTTGCTTTGTGTGTGTTTTTGTATCGCTATCAACTGTCAGGCTTAAGCGTTTCCTTTATTCGGACGGAATGATTCTGCTTGCAAAAGACCAACAAATAGTCGACAGCTCACACTCAATATTGTCATACGTACCGACTGTATCACATCGCACAAACCAGCCGTTCTTTTTGCCGCTCCTATCCGGATGCATTCTGGGTCATGACCTCTGTGTGACCTGGCTGACCCGTCATGGATATGTAGCTCACATTACTGAAATGAAGTCATGGGATTGAGCCTATCGAGTTGCACTATTGATGGGAGGAAATGGAATCATGCCAATCGATGTGAGATTTGAGACCTGTGTAGGTTTGTGTGTTTGGACATGTGTGTAAAATACTCCTCCACCCCCCCCCTTCCTGCCACACACACATACACCCTGTCTCATTCTGTCTGCTGTCAATCTCTTATGCCGCAGTTTAGTCTGTTCTTTTATTTTATGGCTGGTGCAGGTATGTGGTGTCATAAGGACGGGAACCTGTTTGGGATTTTTTTTGCATTTAATGGTTGCTTATTCTCTGTTTCACCTCGATATTAGACTCTCGTTTTATTTACACAGTTTTAGCTTAAGTTTTTGGTTAGCTTTGTTCTACACAATATGTTATAATTCACCATGGAGATTAAATTAGCCAATTAACAGTAGCCAAATTATGAGCATGCTTTAAATGTTGGGGTTTTTTTTTCATTTTTATTTTAATTATTAATATGCACGTGGCAATATTAAGAAATAACATCATGTCATGTATTTTTTTTTACCTCCCCCTTTTTCCATTCTCAGTTAAAGATGAAATGCTGAATTCGCACAATTCAATCGGTTTTCGTGAATTATTTGAACCCGACTAGAAAAAAAAACCCTTACATAAAAAATGATTCGATCTTTAGAGAGGACAGAACAACGAAAGCATGCAGAAGCGAGTGAGAGATGGAATGAGCAATGCAGGAAGCATGTAGACACTAAACATTTAACCTCATAAATAAAAATGTCAAGATCCGGTGGTTCATATGAGCCCGCTTTTCTGTGAGTGCGTGTTGCAGGGGTAATTTTGGTAAGTGACCTCCCTGAGGGGCTGAGCAGGTGTGAGGTTTTGAGTCATGAGGTGTGTGTGCGTGTGGTAGTAGGTGGGGGGTGGGGGAGTTCTAGCCACCTCTTTGGCATGGCATTACGTTTTTCCCATTTGTTTTGTGAAGCAGTATCAGTAGCAGGTGTGTATATGTGTGTGTGTGTGTGTGTGTTGGTTTGTTTGGGATGTTTATATGTAGCCATTTGCTTGCAGCTATAGTGGTTCCCTCCCCTGCTGGGTGTGTACATGTGTGTATGTGTGTGTGTGCTCGTGTGCTCTTGGGGAGTGTTAAATAGAACAGCAGTGTGATTTCACACCCTCCTCCTCTCTTTCTCCCTCTCACTCTCTCGCTCCTTCCCCCTCTCCCAGCAGTCCACAGTAGCTCCGTGCATCTGTGTCATGTCATTGGGTTCTGCTGTCCTAGAGTAACCCTCCCCCTTCTCTCATACACAACCATGCACACACAAACACACACTCTCACTCTGCTTCGGTCTCGCTCTCCTTCACCATCTTTACGTCTTTCTGTTCTTCGTTCTGTTTCTGTTTTTCTTTTAATGGCTCACTCGTTTTCCTGTCAGCTCATCCGTGTAAAACCTTAGCTACCTAAGCTACGTTTTTTACATTAGAATTTTACATTATAGCATGTCCCAGACACACACACACACACACACACACACACACAAACATATACCCTTGTCTCTTTTGCAGTCATGAACCAAAAAAAAGTGCTAGTATTTTATGTCTGCCCTTTTTTTATGTCTTGCCTCAGGCTCCTCCCTCAGGAAGAGACAGGTGTTGAACAGAACGTTCTTCTTTGCTCCAGCCCACACAAACATGCACGCTGTTGCGTACACACACACTTACACACATTTATACAATTGAGGCAGGGCAAAGGTAGAATTAGACTGTTGGAATCGTGTTTTAGAGGTAGAACAGGTCGGGTCAGTTGTGTATGGCGCACTCATCTTTTTGTCATCACTGTAACACAGTTCTACAAATGAACAGACTTTTAGAAGGAGATGTACAGAGTTTGTGCCTTAGTTAGCATTGTATTAATTTTAGACAAATGTTGCACAGATATTTCATACTTGAAACCAGGTTTTGTGATTATTTCTTGTCAGACTGTACGAATAGGATTGCCGTGTCACACCGTAGGATCTTAATTGTCAGCATGTCAGATTGTATGAGTCAAAACAGATCGACACACAAAAAAGACTCGTCTGAAGTTTTACGACACATTCGGTAACCCCCAAATTTCTTGCTAATTCGCATTCAGTAGCTAGCATCTTGCCTATGACATACCTTAATAAGTTTTATTTCTTGTTGTTCTGTCCAACGGAATTTCTGAGGTAGTTTGAAGTTGTCACACTTATGGCGTCATCAGATTCAGTGCTCCTATTGGTTCTTGCAGGAAAAAGTCTGAAATCTTCTAGCACTGAGGGAAAAACAGAAAGACAGCAGCGGCCATTGTTCGGCTGTCGGTGAATGTCATCTAACTAGCCATCGAAGACAACAGACTTTAGCGTAGGATTTGTCTCAGGCTACCAAATTGCGGCTTAAATCACACAGTGTGCACCCAGCTCAAGTGTCTTTATTTGTCACGTATACTCTACAGCATAGTGAAAATTGTTTCTCTGCATATCCCATCATAGAAAGTTGAAAGGGTCTTGCTCAAGGACCCAATGGCGACTGACTGGCAATAGTGGGATTTGAGCCCAGGTCAACTCAGCACCTCAAACATTTGAGTCACCACTGCCCACATTGACAGTCAGTGGCAGGAGTTGTAACTGTCGCTATAATAGCTTATTTAAAACCCATTACAGTGTAGTGATGATGGAAATGTGTAAACCAAACACAGGATTTAAAAAAAGAGAAGCAATTTGCTTTGTCCTTCACTGAGAAAATACTTTAATTGTCTTTACCAGCCACAAACAGCTCAAAACTCCGCACCTTTTATAATTGTATATCTTACAAATCCCACTATTATCCAGAGGCTCAATTCAGATGGCTTGTTTTCCGCACAAGCTTTAAGTCGCACTGATTGATGAAGGTAGAAGAGTGAAAAAAGGTTTAATACAGGTTATGTTTGATGATCTTAACCATATTAAAAAACGTTTTGGGAACAGAGAACATGGTTATCTGTTATAAAACATGGTTAGGATTTTTTTGGGGATTTTCTCACATAGTAATAATGGTATACTAGGCATGTGCGTTGGTGTTTGACCCATGACTCCATTTCCGTTTGTTATGTTGACTTGGTGGACTACCCTGATCGTTAAACACACGGTCAGAACGCAGCTACAGGGTCACATGTTTACTATAAAAAGCAGTTGGAGCGTTTTTTACAGTAGAACCTTGGAATTGGGAAAGTCACATGACAAGTTCTGGCTTAGATGTGTATGGTGGTGGATTAAGCCTAAATGTTTTCTAAAGGCCCTGATACAGCAATCAGAAGTAGAGCATCAGGGTTTATAGTTTTTAAAGTCTGTTTTGTAACACTGGAGACTATCAGCCCTCGTCAGCACACAGTCTGCGTCAGAGCTCGGTTATCTGATCGGCTATTTAGTCTAACAAATCGGTATGTGTGTGGTAGGCTTGCTAGGATAGTCGGTGTTGACTGTGTTAAGTCGCAACACCGGTTACGTTACTTGCCTACTGTGGTACATCCCATCCAATAACCCACCCCACACCATGGTTTTGATTTTTTAAAGTATTTTTATTTACAGTAAGTTAAAGTAAGAAGGTTTTTTTTTAATGGCAATTGCTGCTAATTTATAAGTGAAAGTAAAATGCGAAAGCGAAGGAAAACTGGAAAACTAACACAAGACCCCCACGCGTACCCCAAACCCCCCCTCATAAAACCCCACCTGTCCGGTGACACCGGTATTGTCACATGTCTATTAAATAGTGGAAAAGTCTCCTCACTATCACAACTTCAGTGTAAGGAAAACATAAACTAGCAAAACTATTATAAGAGGGTAGATAACCAGCGTTTCAGGCTTTGTTCAATCGTTTGTCAATCATATTGCAAAGGGGAACGTTTATATATAACCAAAAAAAGCATCTTATCCTTCTGATATCAAACAGGGTGGGATTCTCTGAAGATGCCGCAATAAAGTTGTTGATTAAATAAAAATTTTTTTCCAGATTTTTGCATGTCTGGTATCTTTATCTTTTTGCAACAGTCAAATTAAGAGAATTTGTGTAAAAATGGTAGCTAGGCTATTAAAAGTAGGTGTATTGTCTTGACATACTATTTAGTACAGTAGTCCACCATTTAAAACACATGCATGCAAATAATACTGGGACTTCCTGAGGCCGCATAATGCAGCAAAAAGAAAGACAGAAAGACAGAAAGAAAGAATGCACACACTGGCGTTATTGTATAGAAAATAGTGCACATGTAAAATGCAGAGCATGCTGTAGTGTAGTGCATTATGTCATCTGTTTCCATAGTGACACCTACGGCGTGATCGTCGCCACAGAGCAATATCCAGTCACATGCGCAAGAGTCAGAACAAAGACCACCACGACACACAACACCACACCATGTGTGTGCACTTTTCTCTTCACTTTAGCTCTTTGGTTCTGTTAACTATAACCGACGATTGAACTTTGTGACACAAAGCTGAGATAACAAGTAATGGGTCAGCACTACTTTGCCTCAGCCGCCACTAAACTTACTGTGTGTTTGCATGTGCATAACCGTGTGTGTGGTCCTCTTGCAGTATAGACAGCATGTGCAGGTCATATGTTAGACGCAGAGATGAAGAGTCTCTTTGTGTTCGTGGGAGTTTTGGTGTCAGCATCTGGAACTGTTAATTAGAACAACACATCTCTGTTAAATGCACACACACACACACGTATTGAACAACGAAACACAACCATGTCTAATTTAGGTATTTTTTATGCATCTTTAGAATTGCGATATTACGCATTATGTTATTTCAAGTTTACACAGCTTTCTATGGCATCCATATTTGTGGCAATGTTAAACTATGCTTTGTATATCAGCATGCATTATCATCAGTATTATCATTAATACTGTACTGACTACATAGGATATACATTTGTCATACACCCAAAATACAGTGAAAATGTAATAGCCTGCAGAAAGGCTTGGTTATGTGTAGGTGAGGTTGTTAATATAGTTATAAAACCTTATAAAAACGTATTTATTCAGCAAAACACTCATCTGTGAATTACATAGGGCTCGACCGATATGGGTTTTTTTTAAGGCTGAGGCCGATACCCATTATTACAGATCAAGTAGGCTGATAACTGATATTTTAAAATGTCAAAGGCTTTCTTCAAATGCAGACACTTCACTAAAGACACACTCATTAGGGAGTGATTGGTGCTCTTCAAATAGTTTTTTATTTCAAAATGTCATTATTTAAGCCAAAATGGTTTTAAAAATGACTGATACCGATAATCATTAAAATAGCTAATATTGGTGTCAATAACCGGTCAGGCCCCTAGATTTACGTCAGTGTATTTCTACCTTCACTTTTATCTTTTTATTTGTTGACTGGTAGACCACCAGCCTGTATACAGTGACTTTTATGCTATATTTGCTTGCTAATGATGAAACATGACCTGGATTTGGAAAAATAGGACCTTGTCGTACATGAGGTTAGGTTATCGAACCAAGCAGTTAATTGTGTTTGTGCTTCCTACTGGTGAGTCAAGAGAGTGTTTGAGTCAGGGAAGACCTTCACATGCTGTGTACACTATAAGATTGTGTGTCACCGCATCTATTGCTTATACTGTTTTACCTCTGTGCATCTAACAGTAAAATCTGATGCCTAAGGATAGTGTGTGTGTGTGTGATGGAGAAGGTGGGGGAGGCATGCGTGAGCCTGTTTGTATCACCTAGGCATCTGTTTTTACCTGGCTAAAGCTAGTGAATAATTTTGCTTATTTGTGTGTGTGTCTGTCTGTGTGTGTGCATGCAGACAGTCTGTTATTTGTCTGATCTGTGGGTGTGTGTGTGCTTCTGTAGAGAGGTTGTTTTTTTTGGTTAGTGATTGGTGTTTGGAGCAGTATAAGGAAACTCTGTGAGACGTATGAGTTAGAGGGATGCCAGCTGCCGTTTTTGTTGTGGGCCACCGTCTGCTTTTGGTCCCACGACAAGTTAGTGTTTATGTGCGCCGTAAAATCTTAGTGTTATTGTGTGTTTTGGAGAAGAGACTATGCCCTGTGCCACACCCTGACAAATGACTGTCACATTTTGTTGTAGATCCTGATCTGCCCTTATGAACGTTTGGTATTATATTCTTCTGTGCATGTGTACATGTGTGGGTGTAAGTGTACAGGTGTGTGATATTTAGAAACTGGCCAGCATTGACCTTTTTTCATAAGACATAAAGCAAAGGTTCACATGCCATGCAACCACAGTTTCACCCACCTCTCATACTCAGGGTTTCTCCCATCCCACACACACACTTCACAGTCAGGTTCACAAGCACTGCGCAGACGATTGACAGACAGGTGTGGGTTGACAGACAGTTATTAGAGCAATAGTTTTTCAGAAAAAAAAGTTCAAAACAGACATAGCATGCAAGCACAAGATGATGCAATTGAATATATATATATATTCTTTCCCAAAAAACATGTGTTGCTCTGATTATAGTTAAAACACTTTATTCTGCGTAAAGTTGTTATGAATGTAGAGGCTTTTTAGAAACAGAGCAGAGGGAATGAGCAGCACACCTTATACACATTTATTCCTAAAGTCAGCCAGCAGTAGGGCTGTGTATTGGCAAGAGCCTCACAATACGATATATATCACAATACATGGGTCACAATACAATATGGTGGTGCCGGGAATCGAACCCTGATCTTCCAATTAGCAGTCTAACACCTTAACTACTGCGCTACCACTTTCCCGCATATATAACGATATATTGCTATACAATACATTGCGATACCTTAAATTTTTTTCATTGATGTCAAACAAATAGCTAAAAAAATACAACAAATACAAAGCCGGAGACAGTCCTTGTTTTTTATGCCACGCTTTCCTTTGAGACTATAGACGTATGTATCAGGGACAACTACAGAAGTTGTTTAACACGTGCTGAGGGTTTTAATCAAATATTAACGTAAATGTAAATCAGTTTAAAGCGTAATTTGAATATGTCTGGAAACGAAAGATTCGAATAGAATATCGCTCAGCATGTTTTTGGGTGGAGGAAAGTGGAACCAAAAAAAAATATATTAAAATCAATAAATGTGTAGACATGCCCATTGTGAGAAAATACAGATGGACAGTAACACTACAGCACTGCTCCTCACTGCATTGCACCAGTAATCACATTTCACTGGTTATATATTAGTCATGTAAACAGATTTGACCACATTTACCAGCAACATGAATTAAAAGCAGCAACATGGCCAACCCACTACTGGAAATAATGTAAACAAACGAATAGCTGATATTTCAATTTGACATTTAAATGACCTTCAGATAACTTTTTCAGTTATCAGATAGACCGCGCATTTGTTTGTGCGTGCGTGTGTGTGTGTGTGTGTGTGTGTGTGTGTGTGTCTGTAGGATTTCGGATGTCTCTGCTGTGTCTGTACAGATGTGAAATCTATGTCCCAACATGAAGAGTTCCTCTGAGTCACTTACCAATTTATCACTTCAAAATGAAAAAATATTTAGTGTATGAGTGGTCAGTCATTGTTGAGACACGTTTAAGAGCACGAGCTGCATTATGACACGTGTACGCGACTGTGATTAGGTAAATACTACTATATTATTAGAGACGAAAATATAACAGTGTTGGTCACCTGGTTTAACACAGAACGGAGGAGACGTTTCATTTGGAGTGGTTTTCAAGGCTAGACGTCTGACCTGAGCACCGCCGTGGCCGCTTCAGTATAAGCGCCGCTGCCCGGGCTGTGCTTAAAGTCGTTTTATAAGCACTTCTAAATTTGTCTGGGTTTTATAACCCTGTTTAGTCAGCGTCGTACGACAGTCTGGGAACGCTTGCCTTTTGTATGGTAAGGTCAGCTAAGCTAACAGAGTGTGTAAGGTGCGCTGCAGAAGGGCTTGGTCATGTGTACGAGAGGTCAGCAATATAGTATTCCAATTTTAAACGTGAAACAATCTTGTGTGAACTTTTCTTTCTTTTTTTTTTTTTTTTTTTTTTTTAACAAGTAAATTAACAAACTATCAGACCGCATACAGTGGCATTATTTGCATATTGAGTGCAGTCGGTGAAATATGTTGATTGATAGCTTTTGGAGCATGAGTAGGTGCAGTCAGGTAATAAATGTAGGAGTGGCAGTTGTGTGCGATACAGTAAATCAGTCGTTTTAGACTAATAGAATTAAAATATTAAGCATATTTGGTGTACTACTGTATTTATTTATAGTCATTTGCAATTACATTTATGGCATTCGGTAGACGCTTTTATCCAGAGTGACCTACATTCTAAGGTATTTATATAAATGAGCAGTTGGGGGTTAGGGGCCTTGATCAGAGGCCCAGTGGTGGTAGCTTGGTGGTGCTGGTAATCGAACACACAATCTTCCGGTTGGCACCTTAACCACGGTAGATATATAGAAGAAATATAAGATAGATAAAATAAACGATTGCAAATATAACAAGTTAATAGTGAAAGATCGCCGTGAGTGAGTGAGTGAGTGAGTGAGTGAGTGAGTGAGTGAGTGAGTGAGTGTGTGCACATATGTACACTTTTGTTTTCCACTAATGTTTTTTTTCTAGACCATATGAAATACGTGTGTGTATGTATGTGTGTGTGTGTGTGTCAGCTGGTGAATAGACAACAGGGCAATGAGCAATGTCTCAGTGTTGTGACATGTTATATGTTGGCCATTCATAAGAATACATTTACATCATACTTATTCTTTCTTAATTCTTTCACAACTCTCTCCTCGTTTCTCTCTTCCTTTTTCCTGTAAACTGTAGTTTTTCTGTAGCTTGTTTTTCTCATTATCCCAGCATTTTGCTGTGCCTAACGTAATCTTTGCTCATTGACTCTTATCCTCTGCTAAAAGACTTTAGCACTCATTTTCCGTTCTTTGATATTCTGCTGTCCTTTTATATTATCATAGTGGCTGCTGGGCTTTTCCATGCTCGCTGCTAATACATGATAATTATTACAGCAACTTCTGATCTTTTGGAACCCATCAAGTTCACGAACACTTTCTAATATGAATCATTATCTACAAGACTTACAATTGATATCTTCTAAGATCTTGCTGAAGTCATGATGCACAGTAAGCTCTCTGAGCTAATTATGATTAAAGGGAAATTTATTATCAGTTAAGAAGATATGAACTTAGATCAGGTCATGGTTTGGAACTTCTTTATACGTAAGAATAAAAAATGAGTTCTAATTTTCTGGATTATATTCTAGCGTTGGTGTTCCAGGCTCTAGTTGTCTCCATATGGTGTGTTGGTGTTTGACTCGCTCCCTGCAGAGTGTTCAATAAGTTATGTGCTTCCTGTCTGAGGGAAGATGTGTTGTTTGGACTGAAACAATATGGTGGGACCTTTTTCTCTTTGGATGGCTCAAAACTCTCTCCCTTGCTTTCTTTTTTTCATTCCTTTTCCATTTTTGGGAAATGTTTTGATGCTAAAACTGCTCGGCATTCTTCATGGTCATGTCCATAACACTGAAAACCTCTTAACTGGATTGGTAAAGTAATACCAGCTCTGGTGAACTTTTATCCTATAGATAAAGAATTTCTAACCTTTTTAACAGCTGTTAGCTAATAAATAAATAAATCTACGTTTGAACTGGCAGTATGGTATGAATAATATATCTAGGGTGTGCAAATTCAAGGTTTAAAATATCTGACCTTGTGGGGACATTTGGTCTCCATAAGGAAAAAGAAAGTTTAGTTACTTATGACTTATGAATTAATTAAATTAGTAAATAAAGGCTTCTACCAAAAATAAAGAGTAGTGTGTGAGAGAGAGAGAGACAGAGAGAGAGACAGAGACAGAGAGAGAGACAGAGAGAGAGACAGAGAGAGAGAGAGACAGAGAGAGAGACAGAGAGAGAGACAGAGAGAGAGTTTAG
The DNA here is from genome assembly GCA_005784505.1 of Bagarius yarrelli. Lineage (NCBI taxonomy): Eukaryota > Metazoa > Chordata > Actinopteri > Siluriformes > Sisoridae > Bagarius > Bagarius yarrelli. The sequence goes on from VCAZ01000020.1 coordinate 982,339, forward strand.
TAGACATTAGGTAATACATTTTAGTATTAATGAACCTATAATATACAGTAGCATTACAAGGCAATGTGTATGAGTTGTGTTACTTCCTTTATCAAATAAACAAGGATGCAACATTATCTTTGTATAAATTTTTTTTTTTTTTTTTTAAATAGTAAAATGAACTTTCTGTGTATAAGTATGTTTTTTAAAAAGAATAACTCTGGAAACACACCACAAAAAAAGAGAAAGATGGAGGAGAAAGTGGGCAAAAAAAGATTCAGAAAGAAGGATAGAGTTTAATGAAGGTCACGCGTATCGACACACATACAATAGAGTGATTTTGACCAAACTTGGAATTTTTTTCCCCCAACATTCTCAGTGTCCTTCAGGGGTTGTGTCTTACTCTGAATGTCCCAGTGTGTGTTGACTAATATGTGTTGGCTTTTGTACATAGAGTGACTCACATCTTGAATTCTGACACTGTTTCTTGCACCTTGCTGGTTCTCATACCACATGGTCATATCTGATAGACTTACCCTGTGTTCATGTGTGTGTGCGTGTGTGTGTGTCCCGCTGCTGACTCACATTGTCCCACAAAGTGGAGGCTGCGCATTAGGAGGAGAACTGGCTGTACCCATGACACATCCACCCACCCACCCACAACACATTCACTTTCTGAAGCTTTACTGACAGTTCAATTGTGTCTTATGTTATTTGCTGAATAAACACCTTACTTGCTGAACCTGAACTGGATTTTTCTGTTTTATAAACATAAAATATGTGTGTGTGTGTGTGTGTGTGTGTGTTATTCATTGGAATGCTGGTGTGTATATATAGCTACAGCTGGAGATTGTGTGAACCTTTGGAGTTGTTCGCTCTCCTTCTACTCTCATCAGGATGCTGATTACAATAGACTTTAAGAGTGCAGGAATGTTAGCGTTGGTAATTAACATGAATACATGAACACACACAAACAAACATTTCCTCCATAGTGACAAATCAGGGGGAGAGAAGAGGGTGTTAGGTATTCCCCGGACATTAAAGAACTTCCTCTTTCCTGTTCACTGTACCCCGTAGACTAACACACAAATACGCTGGTGTCTGTCTCTTACACATATAACGCATCACTGTGTCCCACACAAATCAAAAGGACAAAGGGGATGAGTGCAAGGTTGTTGGCTGGGCTAGAAGGTTAGAAGGATATTAGCTCATAGGGAAATGGGGGCGTGTTGGGGAGTACGTGGGTGGGTGGAGCATTGTTGCATCTGTTGTCTATGTTTGGCATCATGCTCATGCACAGCTTCGCTTACTTCCTATATGTGTGTTTGCAGTTTTTTTTTTTTCGCGATATTTTTTGTCCAAGAAGTCCAGTTCTCGTGACACACTCCTGCGGTTCAGGCAGTCTGTTATGTCTCGTAGCTGCTGATGTAACTGAGCTAAATTTAACATTCAGTCCTGTGCAGCATGGGACACTGCTGAGCTCACACACACACACATACACACACCACAGCGTCTGTTTGTCATTACTGGGCCACAACTCAACTCCGAATGCCAACAAAGCAAAGTCTGTCCAGTTTAAACACCTTTGAAATCACAGCTGCGTGTAGCACTTACTGCTTAATCAATAGAAGGAAATTACATTCCAAATGTTTTACTTACTGTAGCAGTTCGGTATTTATGAACACGATTCAATGTCCTGTCAAAGCTAATCAATATTGTGATATACATCAGTGCTAATGATATTTACATTCTCCTTAGAAAGCCATTTTACGATGTAATTTATCACACTAGTAAAAGAAAAAATTGACCAACTATTCTATAGTTATGATGTTTCTTTTATTTGTATAGGTACAAAAGACAACCTTGATGCTATAACTCCAGTGACAAGTGTTTGCACCATAAATTCCACCTTTCTGCCTGAAAGTGTTAAGTCTAGGGGTTCGCAAACATTTTTGCAGTCATAACAAATGCTTTTTATTTGTATTTTTTTTATTTATCAATTATAGAAAGATCAGGCTCTCCTACAGTAAGATTTTGTGCTATAAAAGCCATAAAAGTTTTTCTTTATATTTATTTGTAAACTTTCTATTTTGACTAACAAAAAATTAAATCCAAAATAACATGATTTAAAATAAATGTTTAAATTATTTTGGTTCACTTTAAACTTATTTTTGATCCATGTGACCAGCTGCCTTATAACTACCAGACACTTTATTAATAAATTATTACGGTGGTTGGGTTGAGGTGTGATTTCTGCCACTGTAACCCCAAACCCCTAACAAATCAATCAATCAATAAATTATAGGCCCCTGGCTATGTTGTACAGCTGTTACTTTGAGGCTTACTGCTATATAACTAATATACTGCTTATTACTGGTATATAACTAATATACTGCTTATTACTGCTATATAACTAATATACTGGTTATTACTGTTATTACTGGTTATACTGGTATATAACTAATATACTGCTTATTACTGGTATATAACTAATATACTGCTTATTACTGGTATATAACTAATATACTGCTTATTACTGGTATATAACTAATATACTGCTTATTACTGGTATATAACTAATATACCGGTTATTACTGGTATATAACTAATATATTACTGGTTATTACTGGCTATATAACTAATATAACTGGTATACTATTATTACTGAATATACTGCTTATTACTGGTATATAACTAATATACTGCTTATTACTGGTATATAACTAATAAGATAAGATAAGATAATCTTTATTGATCCCACAGTGGGGAAATTAAATTGTTACGGTGGCTTAGATGCAGAAACAATTACGTGCAAAGTAGGAAAATAGAAAAAATGTGCAATAGAAAAGTGCAAATTGTGAGAAATAAAAACAATTTACGATACAAACGATAAACATTTTTAAAAAATCTAAAAGTATTTACAGTTAGTTATGTGCATCTGTAGTTAGACTGTTGAGTTGTACAGTCTAACAGCGGTGGGTATGAAAGACCTGCGGAAACCGCTCCTTCCTACACGGAGGGTGTAACAGTCCGCTACTGAAGGAGCTGCTCATAGCCTCCACTGTCTTATGCAGTGGGTGAGAGGTATTGTCTATGATGGATGTCAGCTTAACCAACATCCTCCTCTCACCCACCTCACCTAATATACTGGTTATTACTGCTATATAACTAATATACTGGTTATTACTGGTATATAACTAATATACCGGTTATTACTGGTATATAACTAATATACCGGTTATTACTGGTATATAACTTATACACCGGTTATTACTGGTATATAACTTATATACCGGTTATTACTTGTATATAACTAATATATCGGTTATTACTGGTGTGTATAACTAATATACCGATTATTACTGGTATATAACCGTGTCCTAAATTACCTGTGACATTTGACCAGTATGACTCTATCACCTATTAAATTGTCCTTTATTTTTTCTTTGAGACATGTTTAATATGTTGCTGTTAATGTTATAATAAATTCGATAGTGACCGGAAGTCATTGTGCCGGTCGCGGAAGTGCACCACTACTAAGCAAGCTGCACGAGTCTGGTCACGAGTACACACTTCACACACACACACACAGGGTGAGACAGAAACGGAGATTAGCGGGATGCATGTTTTGAGACAGGATGTTCTCTACCTCACAGGGTAGTAAAGTGGCAAAATTTAACCCACGGTGTGACGCTCTGGTGTGAGGTTGTGCGGCAGCCCTGGAGTTTGCGCTGTCAGGGAATTCCGGGGTCGTGTTGTAACGTCACGTAGCGGGGCGGTGCGGCAGTGTGTGTGTGTGTGTGTGAGAGTGAGAGAGAGAAAGAAAGCGTGTGTGTGTGTGTAGGGGTTGTAGTAGCATCAGCGCTCCGGAGCAGCTTGTCCCTTTAAAACCTCGCGTCATTCAGTGCAATCCGATCCCGGCGCTCTGTGTATGTGTGTGTGTGTATGTGTGTGTATTCTCGACAGAAAAGACCGGTCAAACGTCAACACAGAGAAACCGCTCTGTCTCTCAAACACAATTTCCCGACATCAGCTCACAGAATAACTGTTTAATACGGAGCGAGTTAAACCCAGTCGGATTGTTGTGATATTCTGCAGTCTGGGAGCATCGCGTGTACCAGGAGAGAGAGACTGAAACACAGCCGAGGTGTGTGTGTGTGTGTGCGTGCTTTTGTTTGGATCTGAGAAAGAGACAGACTCGGTGATATCCTTCATTCAGGACACTGGATAAGAGGACTTTGGGAAGCGGTTCGTTCTAACGGAGAAGCGCTTACCTTCTCTCCGGATGGTGGTGGTGGCATCACGGTGCGCACTGGTGACTCAAGCGCTTTTGCCTGAATGGGGTTTCTTTGATCATTCATAATTCAATCATTTCCCGATCGTCGCCTACATTTGAGTCATTCAACAATCATCAAAAAATCCTTACCGGAACCTAAAACCCCGTGGAAAGTAAACACTTCTTCGTTGTTAAACCGAGTCAAGCTTTGTGTACCGCGTACTGTCGGGCTTCACAATATTTAAAGTCGTATAGGACAAGTTTACAGCAAAGGTACGTCATTTCTTTTAGTTCTTTCTCTCTTTTAAATGTGTTTTGTTTGTGTTCTGTAATGTTATTTGACGATAATTAGAATTTGAATGAGCGTGTTGTAGTAACTGTAACAATTGGAGCGTCGCTTTACGACACCGGAAGTTCCTGAAACTGTCGGTTTATTAACCCTTTGCGTTACTGGCTCCAGTGAAAGGCGAGTGTATTTAAAACGCTGTAATGTGATTGACACTCGGTGTGTGTGGTTTCTCTCGTTTCTGTATGTTGGTACATTTCGGTTTAGACAAATAAAATAAGTTAACAAAAGTGTGTATTGTAGTTTAGATGGTCAGGGATTGTTAAACTGGTGTGACCACGTGTCTGTGGGGGGCGGGATGGAGGTCTGGCTTAGGAGAGGAAGAAGCTGCTTGGTCTTTGTGTGAGGCTGTAGGCAGGGCTAAAGTAGGAGGCGTGGAGCAAAAGCAACGTGGGCAGGCACACACGATGAATGGAGTTCCTGGGCAGGTTTTTACGCACACAAAGCCCATGTCTGAATGCACATCATTTGCATCATCCTACTACAGCCGCCCAGCTGGGAAACTGGAGGGGTTTTTTTTATTTGTATGCTTTCACTGTGTGGTTTTTGTTTTTCTTAGAAGCTTTTTGCGTCTGGATTGGAAAAAATCATCTAGTTTTTTTAAATGCTTCGATTGTGACACTTGGTGTCCATGACTACAGCGTGGAGCAGTCACATGACGGTGATTTTCTGTGGTCATTTACAGCATGTCATAAACAGTGCAGGCGTAAAGCGGGGCTGGGGAAGTGGGGAGATTCCTTTGAACCCAGTCTTCTGATCAATGAGAGCGATCCGCACCAAAACAAGAGCTCGTGTTTACTTCTCTTTGAAGTGGTGACGAGGTTCAAGGGTTGTAAAGTTAAGAGTAGGAGCAGTTTCTGAGATTTGCCGCTTCTGATGTCCTCAGCACTTTCCTGGGACAACAGGATAAAGGAGGAAATGAATGAACCACCAGTAGAGCAGTTTCTGATTGTTACTTTTTGGAGGAACATAGTTAAAAACATGACGTTCAATGTTATAATGTTTATAAATGCACTGACTTACAATATTTTAATATATATAATAAAATAATAGCGTCCTGCAGACAAACGTGTGCTGAGGCGAGTGACTGATTAGGTGGAATGGGATGACGGTGTAAAAGATAGGTAGGGGTGTGTGTGTGTGTGTGTGTGGGCTGAACAACTGATGAGTAAATGTTTGTGGGTTTGATAAGTCAGTACTTCCTGCTGTCCTTTTCTTGTAAGGATTTTATATTCATGAATATCTTAGCGGCTCCCATAAGAGTTTATTTAGGTTTAAAAAAAGAAATAAATAATAATAATAATAAAGTGAATGCACTGTGCGATGGTAGTGTATTTCCCATCAAAATGCTTAAATATGCAGCTGGGTTAGCATTTTCTTTTCGTGGTCACATTTATTTTAAACCAATGTATTTCTTTTTATTGATTCTGGGAAACTGAAAATGCCATGCTGATGTTCAAGTCAGACGGCATGTGTATAAACTCGCAGGCATGACTCACACGCACGTAAGAAGAAATGATACTTTCTCGTTGCCTCGGATTTTCCTTTGTCACCTTATTTGGATTGTATTACCTCACTTTTTGATAAGAATCCAGCGAAGCGTGCACGAGAAACCGAGGGAGGAGCAGTGAAACTAGAGTAGGTGGGACTGGAAAGAGGGAGAAAGTGAGACTGACGGAAATAAACACAGAAGTATTTCAGTTAAGCAGTTAAAAAGGAGAATGTAAGAGAGACATGCTGGCGAATTGCACAATGATTGTCTGGGAGGATCATCACCAAGAATGTTTTTTTTTGTAGTATCACTAACTCATATGTACTAACACTCATTCTCCTAAACCGCCGTTTTTATGACGTCTGTCTGTGTCTCGGTTTATAAGTAAGACTATATTTGGTCACTACCCTGATTGTATTTGTTAGAAGTCTGTGGGGAATACTTTAAGTTGTTTATAGATGTTACTGTCTTTTAGCATTGTTCAGATATCTCCTCAACACTGCTTTCAGCTTTGGCTGGCTACTATAGCAACCATTGCCTGGGAGACAGACTCTAAAACCCAGCTTCCGTTGGTTATATTTATATTGTTTTTTTTTGGGTTACTGATCCATTGGTGCATCATACTCTGGTTTCTGGGAAACAAGGGGTGCTAATGATGTAGGAGGGGGATTTTAGGGGGCCGATCGCGTAAGGATGCGTTCACAGAAGCAGATGTTAATAAACACTCTGTTCCAGGAAATAGGCTTTTTAGGGTAATAGATGTCAATAACCAGTCTTAGCAACTGATCACTATGTTCTGATGCATGAAAAACATCACTCATTTTCCCTGAAAGTTCTAGACATGAACTCTGGTGAAACTTCCAGGCAGATGGTTTTACACACACAGATGGTCACGAATGGCACTTTGCAGACTTTGTGTGCTAGACGTTCGCACATTGAGTCACCGCTTTATACATGTGCACACACTTTCTTATTCCCACAGACTGTCTGTTTGTGTGTAACGTCTTTTGGTGCTTTGAACATTTTGTCTCTTTCATTCTGAGTGTAATTTCTGTTGAAAGTTAACTGAATATAGCAACTTTTCTGAAACCCTATAATATAAGTTATTCTAGGGGCAATAATTAGAAAGGAAAAATCTGTGAGGGTTCATTCACTAAAATACTATGGATCCACTCGTTTCCTAGAGTGAAGGTCACTGTTGATCAATGCAAAGCTTGTCTTTGCATTTCTTATCCTCCTGTCACCTTCATCCTGTGAGAGAATTTCTCAATCCCACGAGCCGTGGACACAGCCAAGATGCCTCAGCGTCCATACATGTGGTGGCTCAAATAGTTAAGGCGCTGAGTTGTTGATCTGAAAACCAGGACGACCTGGGTTCAAGCCCCACCACTGCTACCCAGCCACTGTTGGGTCCTTGCTTAAGACCCTTAACCCTCCTGCTCCAGGGGCGCGTTATCATAGCTGACACTGCGCTTTGACCCCAACTTACCAAGATGGGATATGCGAAGAAACAAATTCACTGTGCTGTAAAAAGTATATTTGACAGAATAAAGGCATTTACATTTACACACAATTATTGGTTTGAGTAACAATAGTGAATATCGAACACTATGACCCTCACAGTCCCCAGATCTTAATATAACTAAATATATACCTACTGACATTAGCAGACCAACATGTTAGTCAGCACTCTATTTCAATCCTTCAGTTGGGGGAAGGATATTTTTGGAAAGAACTGTGTTTATCTCTCCAGTACGAATTTAGAGATGTGCAGAATAAATGGAAAGAGACTTTAGAGCTGTTTCTTTTAGTTTGATTTATTTGTACAGGGAACATGGTAGCTTAGCAGTTAAGGTATTGGACTCGTAATCAGAAGATTGTGGGTTCAATTCCCAGTTGACCTTTACCTGTTCAGCCGTACAAATGAAATAAATGTACGTCACTCTGGATAAGGGCGTCTGGCAAATACCGTAAATGTACTTAGATGTTTATCTTTTTGAGTCAAACTTTTTTTAGTCATTTGTAAAACACCCGTTAATTCTGTTCCACAGGATGTTCGTAAGTATGTTCTCCCTGCTTCTTTAGGCTTCCTCCCCCTTTTGGGAGGCCCACTTCCTGTTGCTCTGACGGCAGCTTCCTGTCTTATCAGTCTCTTTCTCTCTCTGTCTTTTGTTCTCCTTTTTGCTCAGTATTACTGAGCTTCTCATTCATAAACCCTTCCCTTTATTTCTATCTTATTCCTGTATGTTGTAATTAATGAAAATAAGGAAAGCAAAATTTTTGGATGTTATGCTTCCTCTTGAAATTGTCAGTAGGATTTTATGAAGGTCATTCAGTTGTTTTTAAATCTCTAAACATGTTTACTGTAGATGTTTTGGAGTAAATCCAGTCTTGAATCATCTTTATGATTCATGCTGAAGAACTGTTACCTCTTTCAGGTAATGGTATGACTAACTTTGTCTTCTCTTTTTTCTGGTGGTTTTTACCACAAGCATGGTCTTAAATATGCGTCATTTACTACCAACTGCACTGCCCTCGTAAGGTTTCATATGTGCTAGGCAAACATTAGGCAGCTAGGTTTAAATGCTGCTTAATTTAGTTATTGTATAAATGTGTGTTTAATTGTATTTTGCAGTTAATTGTCTCACTGTGAAAGGTTCGTGATGTTACTTACTGCATGTTGTGCTGACTTTATCCTGGCAACGAAAAAAAGAAAAAACATAAGAAGTAGGTTAAAGGTTATTCAGTAAATATGGAATTCCATTTATAAGAGAATTAGGGGGAAAGTTCTCCAATTGAGAAAAATTAAGTGTCTTATGTTCTACTGACATTCACAGCATAATCCAATAGGTCCTAACTCAACTGGGTGTCCTAAGTTGAACTGCCTTTCCGGATCAGGATGTACACTCACTTGTGGGTGTGTGGGCATGTGGGCTTAAAACACAGTGATGGCATCATGATGATGCTGTAATTTGCATCAGCAGCGCAGTATAACACGCACACATGCACACACACACACACACACACACACACACACAACGAGAAAGTGTGTTTGATCACTATCTGAGCCTGTTACATAATGGTCCAATGTGGAAATGTACCCACAGGCTTCATTTATACAAGACCATGTCTGTTCCCTCTCTCTTTCTTCTTGCCTACCTTTCTCTCTCCCTCTGTCTCTTGCTATCACTACTTATCTTTCCTTATTTATACTTCTTTCACATTCACTCTGTTTTTTAGCTTATGTTTTATTCAATTTCTTAGTTTTTATCCTCAGTTCCGATGGTTAAATGCCTGCTTGTTTGTCGATTTCAAGTTACATTGTAATATGGCATTATATAACTGGCCATCCTTGTGATCTTGAGCCTAATTCGGTAATTCTAAAATATTATGAAATTATATTATAGTGTATTATTTAATCTTGCTCAATTTGGGGCTTTTATTCACCCAACCCATGGCACACAACCAAGTACAGCATACGTAGATGATTTGTTTCTAATCTCACTTACGCTAGCTAGTTTCTCTGTAAATTCTGGCTTAATGTTTTGCCTCAGGAATCCCCGATTCGGCACAACCATATAAAACAGGTGACGCACTACTTTGAGAAATTCCCGACATTGTCGCTTTCAGTGGTCGCCCCCAATCACCTGATTATAAAGAGCATCAAAGCATGTCATGGGTAGAGTTTTCGGGGTAAACACTACAGTCTCTATCGTCTGACTCACAGGGGTTTCCCCAGTTACGCTTCAAACACATGCACATACACAAAATATCAAACATGGTGTTTAATCACAGAAGACTAGTGTTGATCTGTAATCCTGTCTTCGATCACTGTCTTTTATGAAATCCATCCCGAGCGTGTCGGTAAGTTATGATAAAACTTCAGTAGATGAAAGTTTTAACAGTATGTGTCTGCATCCTGTGCTTTCACTATTGTGATTTTTACGTTAATATGACTCATTGTGTGATAATTAAGTAGGCTCGATTAGCATATAAGAGCTGATATCTGGTTATTTTGTTTATTTGGTGTGAGGTGTCAGGGAGAAAATGACTTTTCTACATGTAAGCAGATTCTGGACTAGTTTCAGTAGTGAGTAATCGGTGTGTAGTCTATTAATACTCTCTGACTAAATAGAACTCCAGTCACTTCCTCCGTCTGTCTTTTGTGCGTGTCATCCTCTGTCTCAGTTAACCTAGAATCACACGCACGTTAACTTTGACCTACAAACCAAACACATTTTATTTTTATTTCGCGGAACCTACAAACCTTGCTCGTCGAATTGCCTGGCTACTGAATAGCTCCTGTGATGCTTGGGATTTGTACATTTACATTTCTGGCATTTAGCAGACGCTCTTATCCAGAGCAATTTTTCATTACATCTCTTTTATACAAGCAATTAGGGGGGTTAGGGGCTTACTTAGGGGCCCAGCAGTGGTAATTTGGTGGTGCTGGGAATCGAACCTTTAATCTTACAGTTAGCAGTCCAACACCTTAACCACTGCGCTACCACTATCGCAAACCCCTTTCCAAATTGCCGACTTTAACACAAACACCGTGTGTATGTGTGTGTGCTGTACAATCTGTACAATCTGAAGTTTAAGGCAACCGGGTTTTTTTTTTTGTATTTTTAGAGCAGTTGCAAAAATGCTTGCTATTCATGAGAAAAGACGGGTTTGGGTTAAGGATGAAGCTAATTTCTGGGCCAAAAAAAACCCCAGAAGCCTAAAATAAATCTGACCCGCCGCAGGACAACGGTGTAAACCAAGGTGCGCTCTAATATTAGCAGCTGCATGTGTAACTAAATCCTTTTTTTAACCAGATTTATTTTCTTAGTCAACTGTTTGCTAAAGATAATTTTAAGTTCCGCGAATAAACAGAGCGCAAATAATAACCTAAATGATTTCATCATTTTAGCCACTATAATTTAGCAATATGACTTAACACAGTTATTTACAGACCCTCGATGCTATACTGAGAGGATGAAAATCGTGACTGTGTGCGTTTCCTGAGCTTTGAGATCTATAAACAACAGCATACTGTGTAATAGTAGGAACAGCACAGCAATGACACGAATATTTCTGTCTTACCCAAAATATGTTTTCCCAAAATATCTTGGAGGATTCGAAATAGAGCAGAATGAAGAATCTCAGAGATTGGGAGGAAATGTGAGCAGGCTTAAACACACACAAAGAAATTGGCTTCTTGAATTTGATCACTTTTGTGTCTGTATAATGTTATGTAGGCAGTGTGTGGGTGTTTGATATGAACACTGCCAGTTCTCTCTCTGAAGACGGCTGTTATTTTACATTTTTAGACTCATCTTTACTTTAGATTGAGTGGGTTTTTTTAGAGCATACACACTCTGTTTATCACCTTTATTGTGTACTCATTTCACCCATTTCACTCCCATGGTAACCCCCACTTATTCACCCTCGTTCTTAAATTATCCCTGGCCTAATAAGATTAGCATCGGTGTCTTTCTTATTATATATACACACACACAGGAGCACACAGTGAAACCTCAGCAGAAGGCTATATGCTAACACAAGTGTGCAAACACGCGCACGGTTAAGCGCCCCCCCCCAACCCACACACACATCTCTCACACACTGCTGGCCAAGCTCCAGCAGGCCCTCTGCTTCTCTCTCCCCTGTTTCTCTGTCTCGCTGTGCCAGGAGGCCCCAGGAAGGTTTATTATGACCTTGGTACACTTTTTCTATGGCTAAACTCCCACTAGTCCATCTGTGCTCCACACATTAAAAAAAAAAACACACACACACACACTGCCCCCTACATGCTACTTGCAGTAATAATACTGTCGACACTTTCTTTGTTAAAAATTAGCTGTTACAAATAATGTTTATGTAGTTTATGTATAACTGCTATAGTCGGAACTGATCTTGTTTTCTTTCTGCAGCTCCCCAAACAGTTTGTGAGTGTTGGTGTGTGACCCTCTCTCTGCTGCTGCTGTGGAGGGCTTTACATACTCAGCTAGTGTGGTAAGTAACTAATTTCAGCATGCAGTTTTTGCATTATAAAATACTTTAATTCCGCATAAAAACGTGACCATGTAGGTAAATGTTTGTTGTACTGACTTACAAATTGTAAAACTCAGTGAAAATGGAGACTAATTGATATGTAAGTCAAGTAAATTGTAGGTTTCATGCGGCTGGTGAATAAGTAAAGTGTGGTATTTTAATACATTTGATTAAATAGTATTAACAATTGTTTATAATAAGATTAAGAATATTTTTTAATAATATTGCAAAACCAATTTGCTAGAAAGCGAATATTTTCCAATTGGTAATAATACTAATGTTTATATACTCTGGATTTATATATCAAAGCTTTATATAATATATCTATATTTTGTATCATACATACTTTTGTATCAATGTATTATTATTTCTGTATATAAATAACCTTGATTTGTGTTGCAGGCTGGATGCATCACACCGTGGAAAAATTTAGTGCGCGCAGCTCACGGGACCCCTTCCCTCTGGATGGATTCAACCGGGGACCATGGGCTCCTATGGGTGGCCGTGCCTGGCCTCCTCCTCCCAGGTAGCTATACCTTTTAATGTCTTAATATCATGCACATTAACACCCACATGTTTAAAAACTTATCTATTTTCCCCGAAATGCTTAGTGCTTCAGAATATACTTTGATTTGTTGCTGTAAAATAATCGGAAACATCTTACAGGTGCTCACCTGGTGGTCAACCTCAGTTCCTCCCTCACCTTCCACCCAATCATATGACTGGACTAAATCATCCAAATAAATATTACAACAGTGGGTAAGTGTTTAAGCATGAGCATTGTTTCCGCTTAATCGTGGTTTACAGGCTCACCCAAAATTTTGCTGGTGTACCCAGGGCTCTGACACGAGGAGGGGAGCCCTCGCCAGTTTTACACAGGGACATCAGGGTGCCCCCAGCCCCACTCCGACCATGGGATCCACTTGGTCAGCATTATGAGCCACTGCCCAGTGATGATCATGTCCGTTTGCACAACAGATACAATGCTGGACCGTCTGCACACCTCACAGCCCGAGCTAACCAGTTGTTAAAGGTAAATATTGAAGTGGGTTTTTTTTATTACTAATCTATTCTGTCTTCCTGTATTGTGAGCAGTTGCTTTGCAAAGGTCTCTTAAATTCTGTTTGTATAAAACTATTTCACAGTATTTTTATTTTACGTTATTAAACTCTCTAAAGCAATACTCTATATCAGGACAGTAGTTTTCACTCTCAGCTTGATGGGACTGTTTTAATATTTGCTTTTTCCCTCCAGTACGGACCACCTCCTCTGCAACATGGATCTAGGCCCATGCCTCCAATTGCAGACATGTGGGAACAGTCTCATCAACAGCAGCAACAACCTCCCAGGGCCCCTTTTTCTCGTGTTGGACAGTTGAAACGGACAGCACCACTTCTGGGAGAGCAATCGGTCATCCAGCAGACCTCTCTTGCCCTAAACAGACCTAATGAGGATTGTCCAAGCCCAAGCAAAAGGAAGAAGAGTTCTGACTCAGAACAGGTAAGAAGCACTGCTTGAAGCAATCGATCAAAAACTATTCAATTATATTAAAGTCTGTCATTTGCACTCTAGAGCTGCTTTACGACTGACTGCTTTTTTTCGTAGCTCATAATAGGCACCCACCAATACTCAGGGTCAATCGGGTCATCGCTGCCTCTGCAGCAGCCCCAGTCCCATTATCCCCCTCTACAAAACGATACAGCAACTTGGACCTCAGTAGAACACAAGGCAGACAGAAATGAGTTTCAGGTCAGAAATATTTTAAATCGAGTAAAATTTGACATCCTCTGCACCTCATTTTGAACTTTGCCTAATTTGCATTACAGCATGATGCTGATTTGGTTTCAAATATGATCATGTATCTGATGTTTGTTCACTTTGTCTGTTTATAGGAGTTGCGCAGACAAGACATGGGTGACTGCAATTACAAACAGTTTTCATCATCGAAACCTTCACCCATCTCTCCACCCCCCATCACTTCTGCCAGCAGCTATGAACATGGCCATGGTCCTCCACTCAAATCCCTTAAGCCGCAATCACCACACTCTCTTGGGTCTTTCTCGCAAAATGTCCAACTCCACCAAACAACATTTCCCTTTCCTAAAAACAAGGCTTCCGCTCAAAATTCAATCGAGCACCAGGTCATTTCCATCCATAAAATGCATTCTTCTGGGGTGAGGACTACTGGCAGCCAAGTGCCCCTGCCCCAACCCTTATCTTTGGTTGATAGAGAACACCCTGTTCCCACACCAGCACATCAAACCTCCGTGCCTTACAGTCACCCAAAATTCCAGCCTCATCCAGGACTGGTTTCCACCACCAGCCCCTCTTCCAACAGTGGGCCACATGCACCAAAATCTCAATGCAACCCTCCTAAGTCATGGAGAAATGAGATCAAACATGATAACCAGGCTTTAGTAAGTGTATGATTCAAAACACATGAACTGTATATGTTACAATAGTGTCCATGTTCAATTCACTGAATATCTGTCCAGATAATCTATGGTTTCGTTAAAATCACTTTGATTATATATGTTTATAAGCTTATCTGTTTCTCTCTAGATACTTGGTCCCTATTACAGATCCGTGGATCCTCAGCTTTCCACTTCATCTCTGCAGCAACAGCAGAAGAAAACTGGGCAAAATCAGGATGAAGGCACCTCTTTGGCTCGGGCACCAGTCATCACCTTCACAATGCAACCTGCAGCGCCTCCTTGTTCTGCGGGATGCTACAGTGGTGTGAATACTATGTCTACCTTAAGCTCTGTGCCCTCTTCTCTCAGTTCCACTGTCAGCACCATTAAAAACTGGAAAACTGCCCATCCCACAACGCTTAACTCAAACCCCAGTTCGATCCCATCAAGTTTCCCACACCAGGACTATCAGAGAGCCCGATCTGGCCCAGAAAGCCATTTAGACCACAAACAAAAGGTACAAATTCAGCATCAGGAACTTCATCTACCCCAGCAAGGCCAAGACACACCTCTTTACACCCCCAAAGTGTCCTCAGCTCCTTCCTCTCTCAGCTCAGGGTTTCAGAGATCAGGAAATAGTGTCATAACCAGCAAGGCAATTGACAGCCTCTTGCAGCCTGCACATTCACCGCTTCGTCAAATGCAGCCTGCAGTGCCCATCACTGTGAACACAACCCCTCAACAGTCTAACTCTTTGCATCATAAATTGCCGCACCAGGTAACCCCAGTCACTTCTCAGGTTCCACCTGCTGAAACATATGAAAGGCCATGTCCCCAACCTGCCATCTCTAACCCCCAGTCTATTGAGGAAGCACTCATGAAGCTTGATGCCGAGCTTCAAAGTCATATGCAAGCTGAAGAAAGAAGGAAGGAAAAGGCAGAAGAGGAGAGAAAACACAACATCGGGAATAACAAAGTAAAAAAGCATAAGGTCAGTGAGGACTCTGCAACTGAGGACATGGAAAGCTTGCTTTCAAATAGTCCTACTGATCCGCCTCCTCCATGCCTGTCACCAGCCATTACACCTTCCACAGTTTTACCTCCATCCCAGACATCCCCACCTTTTCCCTGGCTTAGCAGGGGAGGCGTACCTACCCGTCAGCTGGCACCTGGTGCAAACTCTGTAGAAAGATCTCGACCACCACCTCTCACCCCTCAAACAGACTATGCCAGAGAAAAGCAGAGACAGAGAGACCAGTGGAATGCTTCAGTCCCTCCTACTTTACAGAATACCTCAGGGATTCCTATATATTCATCCAAACATATCCCAACAGAGTTTTCGAATAAACCAATTCAGACCTGTTCAACTGAAGTATCAACAACGGAGAAGAGCTCTCCTAACATCAAAGCTATGGGTCCTGTCCTAAACACTTCTAACCTCAGAGAACCCCCCAAACTCTACCAGGCCTTTCCCAGGGACACTCAATCATCTTTACAAAAAGAAACAAGTGGTGGGCTAAGTAGTTTGGGCAGCAGTGCCAGTAGTTCCAGTATGGATTCAGATAGTGCCCAGTTTGAGGAGGAACCATCTGAGCTTTTACCAGATGGTTTGGCAAACATTATGAAGATGTTGGATGAGTCCATTAAGAAGGAGGAGGAACTACAATCTGTCCAGAGTGGTGGGCAGTCTGACCCAGACATATCATTTTCTCTTACAGTGGCACCCATAAAGACTTACACGTTTGCCCCTGATCTCATGCCTGCCCTAAAACAGCCATTAACAGTGGATTATTCAACTGAGACCCATGCTAGCCCACCTGTCCTGAGTCGTCAAGGGTCCTTGGCATCCCCTTGTAGTCGCACTTCTTCACTTGAAGAAGAGGAGGATACACTAAAAATCATTGATACATATGACACTAGTGTCGATAAAGATGGTGGTGTTGGTAGTTATCGCCATAGTGACTTGGCCAAGCTTTATGGATTATCAGAGGGAGCAAAGAGTGAGTGTGATGAGGAGGACGAAGAGGCAGAACAAGACGAGGATACTCGTTCATGTTCTCCACCACCTACTAGGCCACACCTGCATCAGACAGGTGTGAACAGCATGTTTCAAAACTTAGCCTCCATGCTGGAGAGCCAGAAGTATGCCTACCGTGGCGGCCCATTTGGTCGACCACCTCCTTCAGCTCTGGTTGGAGTGAAGTACTCTTCATCACTTTCATTAGGCCCAGATATCTGCAGACAACAAAGCACTTCTCCCACATCAGGCTCAACCAAACACCCAGGCTTCAACCACAAAGATCAAGCCTCAGTGAATTCTAGATCTGAACAAACCCGTTCCCTCTCACCATCGAGATCAACACCAGAAACAAAAGATCTTGTAGGCTGCCAGTCGGATCTCTCAGGATGTGAGGAGGAAGAAGGAGTAAGGAAGGGGCTGATGAATGAAGATGCTTCTTGTATTGTAAATAACTTCACAGAGGTAGAGAGGAAGCCCAAGCTCACAACAATCTCTGAATCCTCACTTGCAGAACTGGGTCGTAGTTGTGAGGTGATGCTAAGCCGGCATAATCTCCCATCAATAGCATCAGACCATAATAAGAAACAGATGCCACACATAACTGAGAAAGACAGGAAGAGAGATCGTGACTATTACCAGGAGAAGAAACACAAACGCAGCAGCAGTAGCAAAAAAAATGAGGAAAGAAAAGAGAAAAAGAAAAAACACAGAGAAAAACAAGAGAATATGTTGTCAAACTCAAGCCGAAGACATAAGGACAGCAAACCGCACAAAGAGAAGAGGGGCCACATAGACAGTCACAGAGAGAAAGAGAAAGAAAGAGATGGAGAAAAAAAGAAAGGGAAAGAAAAAGAGGAATGGGTATGCCGGAACAAGGAAAAGAAGTCAGGAAGTTCTTCCGTGGATCATTCATCATCTTCACCCTCATTGGGTTCTGCAGACTTCCAGAAGTTAAAGGCTTTGACAGACGGCCCACCAAAAGAGCTAAAGATTCGTCTAATTAAAGTGGAAAGTGGAGATCGAGAAACCTTTATTGCCTCTGAAGTTGAGGAGAAAAGAATTCCACTCGGGGAGATTACTATCAAAAACACAGCCAGTGAAATCATCAGATCGTGCAAGTGAGTCACGGTTGTTATCAAGACCAATATAATGAAACGTATACATTTACGTTATTAATTACTCGTATGTGGCAATTGTATATATAAAACAAAAACTATAGCTATACTAAGTTTTCTTTGACTTGCTATAAGCAGAATAAATATTAACCCAGAACTTTGGTTTCAGGGGTGCCCGTGTTAAGGGGAAATTCAAGGAGTCCTATCTACTTCCATCATTTTCTCTGAAACCTGTTGTGACTATGGAGCAACCGATCCCACGCGAAAAACTCAACCCTCCTACACCCAGTATCTATGTAAGTCTAACATAAACGCTAATATGTGGTTTTATGTTTTGGTAATCATTGATACAATGGGTTAAAAAATCTACACGACCTGGAAAAATATCATGTATAATAATAAATCCAAGATAAACAATGTCAGAAATGTATCTGAATAGGATTAAAAACGTCTAATAGCCCTAGCTGCAGATGTACACACACTTCTAAACTAATACTTTACACCATTTAGTCTTTTTTGCCAATAGTCTAATCAACATAGCACATCTTGGATACACCTGCTTTGGGTTTTAATTTTTCTGCCATTATACATTACAGCTTGAGAGCAAGAGGGATGCTTTCTCTCCTGTGCTGCTTCAGTTCTGCACAGACCCCAAGAACCCCATTACTGTCATTAGAGGACTAGCAGGCTCACTCAGACTAAGTAAGTGCAACGCAAATGCAGCGTCGGTATTTCCACTGCTGGCAAGGAGGTTAAACTACAGGAGAATTCAATAATGATATGCGTTATAACCAGCTTGTGATTTTGCTCTTGATGCAGATTTGGGTCTCTTCTCCACAAAGTCACTTGTGGAGGCGAATGCAGAACATGCAGTGGAAGTGAGAACGCAGGTGCAACAGCCAGCCGATGAGAACTGGGATCCCAGTGGCACTGGGCAAATTTGGCTATGCGAAAGCAGCCGTTCACATACCACTATAGCCAAATATGCCCAATATCAAGCCTCCAGCTTCCAGGAAAGCCTACAGGTCAGTCGAATCTTTGAATGTTTAGCATTATACACAAGTCGTTTTCTTTTTATCACAACACTTCAGTATTTGTTCAGCCCACATTACAAAAATGTCTGTTTGTACAGGAAGAGAAAGGCAGTGATGATGAGGAGGAGGATGAAGATGAAAAGAAACCCGTCACAAACTTGGACAGCACAGGCAGTAACTCCTTAAGCTCCAGGTATTTTATAAATATATTATTGGAGTTATGTTTTTTATCAGCCAATATTAAGAAGACGAAACACATCTTTGTTTATACATTTTGTTAAATAAAATGTACTGTTTTTATTCAGTTTGGAGCAAAAACCGGTGGGAAAAATCATCAAATTTGGTACCAACATTGATCTCTCTGATCCCAAAAGGTAAAAAAAAACTAGTCTCTGAGATATTTAATATATTTATCTTATGCTAAACATTTTTTGTGGCTATGGTTGCTATGTGGCTTCTAGTCAATTACAGAATCTTATCCACGTATGTCACTTTTTAAATCAATAAATTAACTTATTAATATTTGGTATGTTTGGTTTCTTTCAGGTGGAAGCCTCAGCTACAGGAGCTGCAGAAGTTGCCAGCTTTCATGCGTGTGTCCTCCAGTGGCAATATGCTTAGTCATGTGGGCCACACCATCTTAGGCATGAACACTGTACAGCTTTACATGAAGGTCCCTGGCAGTCGCACACCAGGTAAGGATAACGTGTTTTCAATGACAAATACATTGAACTATATGTTTAATTTGTACGCCTTGCTTTTTTTATATTTATGGGTGGTTGGATGAGATAGAGCATGGTCACATAAGGTAGGTGTAGTCATTGCTTCAACTCGTGACCTAATCCAAGAATGGAGGTGCATACATGCAAAAAACAACATAATGTGAACTGTATATTGTATATAGCTTACAACTGATGTGTTTGTGTGTTTGTGTGCATGTCAATAGGCCACCAGGAGAATAATAATTTCTGTTCTGTGAACATTAACATTGGCCCTGGGGACTGTGAATGGTTTGCTGTCCATGATAACTACTGGGAATCCATCAGCAATATCTGTGAGAAGTAAGAAGCCATGTTATTTTATGCATTATCACCATGGAAGTAGAGAATATAAAATGTAACCTGTATTATATAACCACCTATTGCACCTATTCTGGCTTGTGTTTTAAATCTATTCATTATCTTTCAGGCATGGGGTGGATTATTTGACCGGTTCATGGTGGCCAGTGTTAGAGGATCTGTACAATGCCAATATTCCTGTCTACCGCTTCATCCAGAGGCCTGGAGATTTGGTGTGGATCAATGCAGGCACCGTGCACTGGGTCCAGGCTGTGGGTTGGTGCAATAACATTGCATGGAATGTGGGTCCACTGAATGGTAAGAGTCAACCTAATGACCAGACAAAGCAGATATCCTAGTCGCCAATTTATTTATATTTATACTCAATATTAATAGTCAAAGCAATGCCCATCGTCAAGACACAGTAATTCAGTAACTAGTCTTCGTCTTGCACTTTTGTGACTGTGTATATGTTATTGTTCCTGAAGCATACCAGTACCAGTTGGCTCTGGAAAGGTTCGAGTGGAACGAGGTGAAGAAGGTCAAGTCCATTGTGCCTATGATTCATGTTTCCTGGAATGTGGCCCGCACAGTTAAAGTTACAGACCCCGACACCTACAAGATGATTAAGTGAGTATCTGCTGATGGTCTATGAAACGTGAAACTGGTTGCTGGTTGTGTAATTATGTTGTTTAATGTGGTTCTGTGTAAGCAGATGATTTCAGTTGAATTGAAATATTTTAAATAAATTAGGGCTGCACAGTATTGAAGAAAAATGTGATATGCGATATTTGATATGCAGTACGATACTTTAAAAAAATGATATAAACAACAAATATTTCTGTTCAGTTTCTTTAAAAGGTGATTGTAAAGATTTGTATTGATTTCCCCTTTACGTTGCCATTTGAGATTTACATATCCTACATAGAACTTTACTCTGCACGTGTTCATCTCTTTTTAAAGCCCAAATATCGCTATATTCTAAAGGCCTTTTTTTGTTTTGGCACTAATTCAGCAGCAGCAGCTGCAAGTCCCTCCAGCTGGCTGATGTCATCAAGATTAGTTCGCTATAAAAGCTTTATGGCTGGTTGATAGTTTTGCGATAAAGCACGTGCACACATATCCCGCCTAACATAGTAAAATCCGCATTTCAGACATTATTTAAAGTATTAAACCGCTTATTAGTCGATATGCACATTTGCAATATTTTGATAATCTTACTATATTGCGCAGCCCTGGTTTAAATTAATCGTATTTAATGTTGTGTGTGAACTGTACCTGATAACTTTCCCATTTGTTACCAGACACTGTCTCCTGCAGTCCCTGAAGCACATTCAAATTCTCAGAGACCAGCTTGTAGCTGCAGGGAAGAAGATCTCTTACCAGAGCAGAGTAAAAGATGAACCAGCCTACTACTGCAATGAGTGTGATGTAAGTAATTCATTCTTCTCATATCATAGAAGCAGTTGATTACATATATTTGACTTTGCACCTATAAGTGTCTATATTAGTGATCGAATCAATGATATGTATCATTGACATTAACAGCATTTGGCAGACGCCCTTATCCAGAGCAACATTTATTTCTTTTTATATGTAAATACACTTTAGAAACTGTATTACATATGTTACGATACATATATCCACAAGGTAGAGATATTTCTTTATCTTGGGCATTGGCTATGACCACAGCAGCAGCATAAATATATGTATAGTAAAAGAAAAAAAAACTTGTAGCACTCGGTTTAAAGTACTAAAGAAAATCAGAACTATTTGTTCAATTTCTGTCTGTGGTTACCCTTCAAGAGGGTAACTGTTGTCGCATCAGTCGTGTTAGTTGCTTGTACATAATTGTGTAAAGAATTTCTACATAGCTGGACTTTACTGATTGTCCATTAATTTCTCCTTGTCTATATGATGCCTTTCTGTTTAAAGGTGGAGGTTTTTAACTTGTTGTTTGTGACGAGTGAAAACGGGAGTAAGAAGTCATATGTGGTGCACTGTGAGGACTGTGCCAGGCAACGCAGCCCCAATCTCTCTAATGTAGTGGTGCTTGAACAATATCGCATTGAAGACCTGATGAACACTTACGACACCTTCAGTTTGGTACGAACACACGCTTTCTTCAGTTGACATTTTATGTGCAAACAAGTTGATACACTGATATGGTAATTTACTATTAACTAATAACTTTATTTTTTTGTGTGTTCAGGCGTCCAGCTCTCGGTGAAATCGACTCTGCCATCCACCCGAGCCATAACCAAAAGTCTTGCTTACCAGGACAGTTTGTTCATTTTTTTTTTAGTAAAACTGTTTGTGTTTCATTTTCCTACATTTGTAATTTTTAAAATACTACTGCTAATATTGTTGAATAGCCAATCATAAACCAGTTTACATCATGTTTACAAAAAAAGCCAACAAGCCAATAAGACAGCAGCCCAAAACACCAACCTCCGATTGGTCCTAAGGGACTTTACAGCGGAATTCAGTTTGTGCTGTCACGTGTAATTATCAACGAAAATGGCATCTCAGATTTTATGTCCTTTTGTTTGCATTTTTTTGTGACTTCTTAGGTTCTTTTTCTGTCTTGAATACTGAAATGTGTAAATGCTGTTTATATTTTTCATGGGTGCTGTTTTTTCTATTAATTTATTTTAAAATCTAGAACAGTCTAGATGTATACCACATTGGCCTTGTGACTTGTATTTAGTGAAGATATAAATGAATAATACTAATAATAGATATATAAACATTTTTTAAAGCATTAAGAATACAAGACGAACTTTGTTTGGAATGGTTCAAAACATACGGGTTTTAAAAACTTTTTCAATTTTAGATACTGTCTGAGAAGTGCGTGTAGTTTAATTTCCTTTAAAAGATATTCATTGTTACGAGAGCATTTTAAAAGATTGCATCAGGTCTTTTTTCATTCTATATCGTTTTTTTTTTTTTTTTTTTTGCGAGATTACAATTTGTTGATTTTAGTGAACTGTTTTACCTCTTTTTTTTTTTGGGCTTAATATAGATTTATTCAAGTGATTTTTTTATTTTATTTTTTTTTATTTCATTATACAATTTATTTAACTTCTTTTTTTCTATTTATTGACTTTATTAAGTTCTCCTCGTTTCGGGTCATCAGAGATGTCTGTGTTTTGTTACTGTTATCGAGTTTTGAAAGGAGAGTTTCAGGGGCTATAAATAACGCTTTCTGGCCTTTAAACTGTTCTCATGGACTGATGATGAGTAACCCCATGAGAAAAGCCTGAGGAACATGACTCTTCTCGCCGGTAGAGCGTAGAAGGCAAGGCAGCCGTGGTGCGTCCTAATAAAAAACTGTCTTTTGTATAGAGATGCACTTTTTTACCATCATTAGCAGCAAAATTGGACACGATTTTGTGTTCGTTCAAAGCTGTCTCTAAGTATCTACATATTTCGTGGTGCTCAAGTTTCTTTGAAATGTTTTATATGGGATAACACAGTCAATATGCCAGCCATAAGGCAGAATCTCTGGTTATAGTAAATCTGACTGCAAGTTGGTTATTACAAACCAAATAGAGGGTTTTAAGTATTTTTCTTTGTTTGAAAGAAAATCACATGGAACTGTAAATACTGTGGCATTTTACTGGAATGAGGTTAAGTGTGAATTGAACTATTAATTTGACTGAAACTGTAATTTCTTTTCAACTTTTTTTTGTCTTAAGCTTGAATGAATTATTTCACATATAACGAAACTGTTTGGCTACGATTATGATACAGAAGGTGCTGTTCCCTTTAAACTTCTCTGTCTTTCGTTTTCGTTTCTAAAAAATCTATTTTTTCCTGTTGCAATATGTCTTCTGTTTGTGGTCATTTATTTAAAATACTGCACTGTTTTCGAGAGTTCACACAGGAAGCAAACTGAGCCAGACACGTCTTAAACACTTCAGAAATTTGTGTGACATTACTACGATGATTAAGATTAAATGCTTTTGATAAACTCGGAGTGTAATTCATCTATTAATTAAAAAACAGTTTTTCTTACTTTTTTTATTTATTTAAGGGCGGGGGGGTTTACAAGAACTTTTAATTCTTGGGTATTATATTTATACACAAGCTGTGAGAGCAACTTAGGGTTATCTCATTTATACAACTGAGCAGTTGAGGGTTAAGGGCATTGCCCAGAAGTGATGCGATGCTGGGAATTGAACACACAATTATGGTCAAAAGGAGACGCATTAACCACTGAGCTAGGATTTAATTGTTTAAGAATATCTTCCAGTATTGTCTAGATTAATTATAACTTGGACTTGAACAGCAAATAAAGTCTGTGTTGGATGCAGTAGACAGTTATGGATAGTATTGTATACTATTGTATCATATAGTATAGTAATATGAGTTAACAGTTAAACAGTTTGGAGATCCTATAGAATGGCATAGAAAACATGCTATAACCTGACAGGGTTTCATTCAGCTATGTCATATTTTGGGAAAGTGTTGAAGGTTAAATAAAATCTATAGGAAACACAAAAACACCTGAAACTAATGTTTAATCTTTTATTCTGAATACCAGCAAATAATTTAATGTCTCTTTTTACAACATTACAAAAATACCTGCTGTAACGCTGTAAATCACCATGCAATGCAGTAGACACAAAAATCCACTTGACAGATACAGATAGGGTTTGTAAACAAAATGGCAATATAGTAAAATGGGAAAGTTGGGAAAACCACTGAGTCACCACTAAGTTTACATTTAGAGCATTTGGCAGACGTCCTTATCCAGAGTGACTAATGTTTATTTATTTTACACAACCGAGCAGGCGGGGGTTAAGGGTCTTGCTTAGGGGCCCAGCAGCGGTGGTTGGGTGGTGCTAGAAATCAAACCCCACTATTTCTGGTGTCAGTCCAACCCCCTTAGCCACTAAGCCCCTATTTCTCCAATATTTTGGGGGAAAAGTTTCCTAACGTTATATATAAAGTTTACTAAACAAAGAAAACTCACCACAATAAAAGAAATATAACTCTATAAACTGCAGTTAGTCCAAACCGCAATAACCAGATTTTAGGGTCAATGTGAATCCAACAGGACGTGACTCACTTTACCATCATCGTAAAAACAAATTTTTACTCATTTATTGCGCACATCCGATTCTTTATCTATACAGTATTGTTACTGAACAATGCAGCTATTAACAATGCAATCATTTGTTTTAGAAGAAAATAAAAAACCTTGATCTCCCCTGATGCACTGGTCCTGGCTAGGTATCCCAGAAGTAGCATTTTTCCTCTTTTAGTCTGACTTGAGCTCACAACAGTCAATCTGAGCTCACAGAACTGTGAGCTTTACACACCACTTATTATCCATCCAATATAATAAAATTAATAATGTCGTAAATGAATCTTAACGAGACCTCGGGATGATTCCTTATCTACAAACATTAGACAATATTAGGCAAAAGACAAACTAATTAGATTTTAAAGCTTTATTTTAAATAGTGTTTTAAAATACAAATTACATAGGGTTAACAATTAATACAAGTACTTCCTTTAACTGTAATAAGGGGGTGCACCGTTCCCAGAAGTACTGCAATACCGGGTCGATCCATGGAGTGGACGGAGCAAGCCCCTATTCTATCTCCCTGTTCCAAAAATCAATTTAATATATGGTCCCCGGGTAGGGGACGTATCGGATATTAAACTGATAAGACCAAATTAATTTTTCTTTTAATAAAACCATAACAATCTATACCAATCCAACTTATACGTCACTATACGTATCCTGCTCTTGAACCAGTTCAACATCCTCATCCAAAGAACATATAAACTGCTACGAGCAGATACTTCCATACCAATTTAACCATACCAAACCAAATCCTTCATCACTATGTTTCCTGCTCTAGAACCAGTCTTAAGTCCTCACCTATAGAACATATAAACTGATATGAGCAGATACTTCTGTGTAGCCTGCTTTTAACCCAGCTTAATGCAATGCTCTCGCATAGCGAGCGCATAAACTGGTACGAGCAGAACACTTCAAACCCATCCCTATGCCTATCCAGATCTCAAACCAGTTTAGTGCAAGATCCTCACATAGAGAACATTTAAACTGGCAAGAACTGATAAAAGTCTTAGGCAAAAGGCCTAAAAGCAAGACTTTAACTAAGTAACCTCGAGGAGAAACATCCTGCACTATACAACACCCGAAAAGGGCGAATACTTTTATTTATTACTAAATACTCAATATGATATAAAACCTTCAATTAATCAGAAATCCTGTAAAGTATGTGCACACACAAAAAAAGGGAGGGAATCATTCAAATGAGTTCACAAACGGACCAATCAGAAGAGTATAATCATCTTTACCGAAAAAAAAAAAAAATCTTAAACTTTAGTAGGTAAACTTGTAAAAGAAAAATGTTAAAAATGCATTAACGACAACGTTTTAACCAGAAACAAAACACAAATTCTGTTTAAAGTAAACAAAAGAATAACTTTGCCTCTCAGTGGCCAAACCTGGTATTGCAAGAAAAACAACTGTGAATGGTGAAAGTTATTTAACAAGGTTTCTGTCCCACTTTAGCTACACAACAATTCTTGTACAAAATACATAGACAGGAAATCTGATTTAAACTTCACCAAATGAGAACTTTTAAATGTTTATATAAATACATGTAATTTTTTTTAAACTGTAAATTTAAACTGACCAGCGTCAAGCTGTCCTCACTCACCATGATGTGTGTTTTGGTGGTGTCTCTTTGCAGGCTGGCAGCAACTCATGCTTATGTTATAGAGAGAGATACCATGATCAAGACAGTGGTTCAGCCAAAGGGAGGAACAAATTTAGCAAGTGGGTGTGCTAGTTCCTATGTTACCCTCAACTGGCACGGTTTTGCTCATTGGGGGTTGTGTTTGTTCTTTTCTCTGACTGCACTGTCCAAAAGTAAAGCCAAAAAAACTGTTGCAGTGTTTTGTAAATTTGTTATATAAACACCTTTACTTATATAGCGTTTTTAACAATCAGGATTGTTTCGAAGCAGCTTTATCAGAAACAACAATATTAAACATTCATTAGAACAGTCCATTTGATTGATATTCATAAATTTAGAGTCTGCCAGAGGCGACGGCGGCAAGGAACCAAAACTCCATCTGTGACAAAATGGAGAGAAAAAAGCCTTGGGAGAACCAGGCTCAGCCGGGGGGGGGTTCAGTTCTCCCCTGACCAGATAAACCAGCAGGTTACCCATGCTGCAGTAAAATTTCTGTGGTCTTGTCCGGATGGCCGCTTAGAAGACAAAAGCAAACTGCCTTATTGTCTCCAATTGAGGGTGGCGACGGTGGGCTCGGAAAAATAAATCAGGTTACCTCATACATGCTTGGTGATGTTCTTTAGTTATATTAAGCTTAATATTAAACAAAAACAATGAATTTTACAGCACTGCTATCATGTGATGTTCTATTTACAGAACCCATAATGTTGGAATAATGTTTTTTTACTTGTTTTTATCATAACATGAGACACATTATTATCAACTCAACCTAAAACCAGAGGTGTACAAATGTCTCTAACTAAAAGCTACTGTTAATTAGTTGGATGTTTAGCTATAAAACCATATAAATGATATTTTGACACTACTACAACAATTTATTGCAAGATACAGATGTGTGAGATTGATGGTAGACTACCAATCACATCGTAGCTATACTGTAGACTACCAATCACATCGTAGCTATACTGTAGACTACCAATCACAATTATTTGGGTATAATTTGTTGCTGTTTAAGGAAAGCAAATAATCTCTGGACATTTACAAGAAGCTTTTAATGCAATGTGTCACTTGGTTCAATTTATCTAGTACATTTCTTGTTATTTTAAAAAAAACTTGCTAATGTAAGTTATTGCTGTGTTGATGAACACTGAAACGTTAATCAACATAGTAAAAAGATGTTAATTGGATTCTACAAAAAAACATTTTTAATAAGTATATCATTATTTGCTAATGTTTATAGAAACTCTTATACAATAAGCTATAAATTTGATCATGTTTAGCTCATTTCATTTTTTATTATTTTATTTAGTAGTACGTCGAAAGTCCTGCCCAGGAAGCTCTTTAAATAAACAATCTGTCCCAAAACACACCACAGGCTAACACTAACGAGAGGAGGTGGTCTTACAGGGAAGGCAAGCTGTGGGGCAAAAAAAAAAAAAAAAAAAGGCATCAGTGTATCTTCCCAACTGACCACATAGAGCTTTCAACTGGTGTAGAAGGAGAAAGAGGAGAAACAGAGTTTATTAATATGAGACTGATGCTTTGCTACTTTATTAGCAAAGGGACTGCATAGCTGTATCAGGTGATGTATTTCTAACAAGCAGAGCAAACTAAAGATTTTTTTTTTTACAATTTTGATTTAACATCTGTAAAACTAATCTGATACAAATATTTACAGAAAAACATTACAGGCTTGGAAATCAATTTTAAGCTTATATTCAACACTGGTGTATTAACAAGAAGAAAGGAATTTCTGCCGAACAAACCAAAAGAACTAGAAGAGGACATCCAGACCCCATACCACACGGTGAGTGCTTGCAGAGGAGGAACATGATAAAGTCCAGGCGATGGCCACCTATCTGATCTGATACTCATGGAATGTGAAGCATTTACTCTATCAGGCTAGAGGCTTGTGGGGCCAGTTTCACTTATAAAGAGTAAATCTTTATAACAGACAGAAATAATTGTCATACAATAAATAGGAATGTTGTATTTTAGGCAAGTTAGAACAGGGTCTGAAATAGAGTTGAACATGATGTCGGTTAAATTTTGCAAGCTGTCATTCTCAACGTCTTATAATGCTGTGCTTTGGAATGATTTCTAATTAGTGCAACACACAAAGGCTTCATTGATTTAAAATTGAATGATGACAACAAGAACAAATGACTATTGATTTATGAAACCTGTAGAATCAGTGTTTGCGGGCATGTTACCACACAGATTTTTTATGAACATGACTATTTCTTACACATCATGGGAAGGTTTATTCCAAAAACAGAAGGCAAATCCAGTTGTGTAGCTCGCCGGAAAGGCAA
Source organism: Bagarius yarrelli (assembly GCA_005784505.1). Classification (NCBI taxonomy): domain Eukaryota; kingdom Metazoa; phylum Chordata; class Actinopteri; order Siluriformes; family Sisoridae; genus Bagarius; species Bagarius yarrelli. The sequence continues at coordinate 1,011,173 of VCAZ01000020.1, forward strand.
ATACACACATGAATGCAGATTTAAAAATGTAAAAACTCTAAACATAGTCATTTTGTTTGATTTACATTTACACAAACACAACAGCAGAAAGTCCTCGGACAGAATTTTAATATAAAGTTTTAAGGACACTTGTTTAAAGTATCACAGTTCCCATGCATGTATAATATATAATGTAGTTCAGCTGTAATCATGTCCCTTCACCACTGCAGGGCTTTATTATATTTATTGTATTCCATTAAAGAACTAGACATAATCCAGGTATGACAAACCCAAAGGTGTATAAGGATTAATACTGTTAATGCATATAACTAATGTTATTTAGGAATCTCTGGGGTTTTTATAATCTAACGAGTCATCATATGGCTGGAAATCGTTTCAAGCTGATTAAAAAACAATTATTTTGGCATGCTGCTAAAATCACTGCCATGAGAGTCATATGGTTTTAGCTGGTTAGACATTTATGTAGATGGAGAACAAAAACACTAAAAATACAAGATATTTTTATATTGCATCAACACCAACAATTGCAAAGCAGCTTCCAGACTAATCGTTTAGGGACAGAAGATCATGTTTATATGTCCAAGAGGCCACAAGAACTTCTACAAGAATATGCATGAAAAAACAATAATAGTTTTCAAAAATATCTATATTAAAAGATAACCTAAACTCATTTTACTCAGGTCACCATGAGTATGACTGGCAACCTAGAAAAGGGAGTTGTTCGCCAGCCCATTGACCTATCCGAGGAACTCCCACCAAACAACCACCACCAGCAGGTTTATCTCCAGCACAGCAGTTCCACAGTCTCCACATCTGCAGCTGAAACTCCTATCAGCGGCTCCGGGGTGGTTGTGCCTCCGCCATATTCTGCACCAGCGGCTGGAGGTGTTGAGGTCCCCCTTGAGCTGAGGGGCTCACTGGACTGTTGGGCATGTTCAGTACTGATAACAGCCCAGAATTTGGTGATAGCCACTGTTAACATGTGCCTGGCTGCAATGGTGTTTGGTCTGATCCTTACTCCTGTCATGGTTATGGTGGGGTTTGGATTTATGTGCCATTCTACCGTAAGTATTAAACAGTAAATTAACAAAAACTGTGATAAGGACAAGCAAGACTATTTATTCGTAACTATGTATTTACAAAGAAAACTATTACAAAATATAAAATATGTGAAATTTAGATTGTGATGACCAATTATGAGGATATGTGGTCTCCTTTTTCTGGTGATAATCTTTCAATCTTTGCCATTTTTTAAAGGCATTATTAGGTTCGGAAGAGTTCAGATCATCCCTGGAGCCCACCAGGGGCTTTAATGACCAAGTAATGCTTCGATAAACAAATAGAAAACACAAACATGCACTTTGTCTTTGTGCTGTCTAAGTACATAAATCTAACATTCTTTTTTGGGCATCTTGCATTTTGTCTTGATCTCTTTGATGTTTTCATTATATAAAAGGTCACCTGATCAGCAAAATGAACACCTTTTACATAAAGAGAAGAGGGAAAAATGAAAGCAGGCCACCAACAAGTAAATGTTTTTTGCTGTACATTAAAAGCAGAACACTGTATTTCCGACTGAGGGTTTTAAAACCAGAAGATATTAAAAACACATATATAAATCGATGCTCTATATTGGGCCTGCTTCAGAACAAGTGCTCAAGATAGCAAGTAAGGACACTTTTTTAAGGGTGTTAATAAATGAGACCAGTAGTAGATAATGACATCAAATATTGGCCACAAGGCTTAATTGTCTCAACTCTATCTACTCTCTTGTATTATCACCCTTCACTTATTATTAAGCGGTAATATATTCTTCCAGATCATTCCTAGTATTATTTTCCTAATAACATATACTATTTGGTCATCCACAGTATCACCATATTACAAACTGATTGTTCTTTACCCACTGCATTGCAATCAGTATCAGCGGAGGCAGTGGTAGCTCAGTCGTTAAGGCTTTGGACTGGTAATCAAAAGATCAAGGGTTTATTTCCGAGCACCAACAAGCTGTCACTGCTGGGCCCCTGAGCAAGGCCCTTAACCCTTAACTGCTCAGTTGGATGTAAAAATGAGATAAATGTAATTCGCTCTGGATAAAGGCGTCTGCCAAATTACATTTACAGAAATATAAATGTGATGTTAAATTATACTGCAGCTGAATTAGTTCGATTCCCAAAATGCCCAAAAAATATCTTTAAAAAACGGATTGGTTTGCTAGAAAGACTGAAGTGTAGTCTAATTTATAACAGTCTTTGTGGCACCAGCTCACAGGGAGAAAAATGCAAGCACAGCTGGGTGTCTAAAAGTCTTATCAGCTCACCCGACATTTTCAGCTTAGACATTTGAGTTTGTTTCTCCATTTAGACAGAAGAAAAAGGAATTTTGGGGGAAGTTCTCACTCTTATTTATGCACTGAAACACTTTACTCAGTCACGGCACATAAGAATAAATTATTACTATAGGGTTCAAGTTTTTCTATAATAAACAGATACGATATTCTCATGCTTCTCAGGTTAAATTATGCACATGTTTAGTGAACTCATTTACAGCCAGTGTGTCAGTGCTCATGCGATAATAAGCTGTGTGTGCCTGTTTTACGTCTGTCTGCACTTCAAAAGCACATTCTTTCATAACTACCTCATCTTCTAACTTCTGCTCTGAAAACATTCTCCGTTATCACTCTGCGGTCGAACACCAAGCCCCACTACACACTAATCAAACATAAATTCTTAATATTAGTGAAATGTTAAAATATCAGTTAAATGATGTGCAGTGTGATTCGGTTGTATGAATACTGCAAATATGTTTTTAAATAAAAGGGCTGGTGAATCCCAGAATATAACTGGAAAATGATTCCATACATTTGGTGTGCAATTGCATTTGATTAATGTTACATTTACATTTACAGCATTTGGCAGATGCTCTTATCCAGACCGACTTACATTTATCTTATCTATACAACTGAGCAATTGGGGGTTAAGGGCCTTGCTCTTGTAGCTCAGCTGTGGTAGCTTGGTGGAGCTGGGAACTAAACCCACAATCTTTGGGTTGGTAGTCCAACACTTTAACCAGGTGTTAAATCCTCTGTGCAGGTTAATTCACTTATATGATCATGCTGCCTCTTTTTTAGGTGCGTCCACACGATACATCATCCTACTGTTCGGACCTGCTGAGTGATGGAGGCTGTGTGGCCTTGTTAATCATGGGGTTCCTGCTCGTCACCCCATTGCTCGTTCTGGCATTAGCTGCGTATTGCAGACTGGCTCGTCATCTGCAGATCAGCCTCTGTTTTATCCCTTACAGTCGTGCCGTCTACAAGAACCTGCCTGCCACATACCACTACGGCCTGGGAAAAGGCTGCTGTGGACAAGAAGCAGATCAAGACAGGAAGATGGGTAAAGTGTGGGTATGAAAATGGGGCTTAATAATGGGTGTCAGTAACTTTGCTGTTTTTAATATGTTTAACTAAAAGAACTTTAATGTTTGTTGTGAAATAATACAAATGTTTGAAAAAGAACTATGTGTAATAAAACAAACGTCTAACAAATTCTGGCATGAGTGTACCGAATTTTGCAAATAGTTCGTAAGCTTTCAGTACATGCCTCAAAATAGAAGTGTGTAAACAGAAATTTATAGAATGATACACAAAAAAACATGAAAAAAAATCATGGACAACCACTTTATATATATAACACCAGGTCATATATAAATAAAACACTCACTGATGCTAATTACTAAATCAATAAATCAGATCCCACATATCACAACTGGAGAAAAACAGCAGTAATAGGAGACCGCAGCAATAAAATCTGACCTATCTGACCTAATCACAGCATTACCTTATAGCTGATGGAATTAAAATCAGAGGCAAAACAACTGCACAAAGGCACTGCTGCTGTACAACTGCAACTGTGAATTAAAATCAGAGGCAAAACAACTGCAACTTGTGTGTAAAGTGCCTCCTACAGTCGTCCACTGTTCACTTATAGTACAACAGTATATCAGCATTTACACCAGGGGGCGCTATCCTCCCTTCTTAGATAAAATCATATGAGAACGTGCATATCAATTATCACTGTTTAAACTGTGCATAAATGTTCAGGACTTTCTGACTCTACATACAATTAATAACACAATTGTATGTTTTTATCAACATAAGGACAGAGGAACATAACACAGGAACATAAAATATTAGAAAAAAATATCAGTTTCCTAAATAAAATTTGTGCTTATTAAAGTAAAACATGTTTATACACATTAAATATAATAATAATTATTATTATTAATGTACATGCACAAATTACTGAGCCTGTTTAATCACACACAGCAGCCCTGCTAACATTTATAAGCCCTATAAAAGAATATAAGTTCGGGGCTCGTACCACACCAATTCACCACTAATAAAACAGAAATCTGGGGGCCCCTAAAGTATGTGAGCCCTTAGAATAATCTTAACACCCCCGCCACCGTCTGGGTGGCACCCCTGATTACAGTCTAAACCTATTAAAGAATCCCACAAACAAACACAAAATGGATGCCTTAATGACATCACACATGCTTTTTTAATTGTGTGGTGGTTTGTAAGGGTGGGCAAACTCTTATTATAAAGGTCAAAGGTTAAGCCTGGAATTTGGTATGTGGTCGAAATGATTATTAATCAAAGACAAGCAAAAACGCAGTTCACACTAATGTACTAGTTGTTACCAGCACGTTTTAGGCTAGATTTTGTTAACTAAAATAATGAAGTACATTTCACCCTCTTTCAATTTAATTATAGAAATTCACACTGAATCATTTTTTTCCCAATTTAATTCTCAGTGCATTAAACATTTTTTATTTGACTGTGACAAATTGTTTGACTTTTTGGTCTATACCAAATGTGTAATTGCAATCTCAGAAGCTGATTAGGGAATGAAGAGGTGGATGAATGTAATCAGGGTGAGATAGTAACATAAACTGACTGAGATAAAGCAGATACTAATTAGTGTGTCTGTTTTTAAATATATATATAAGTTCCACAATTACTCCTTGAATAACATCCAAATATTTAAAAAAAGACTTTCCACTAGATTGTGGAGCAGGGCTGGGAGTATTTTTTCAGTCAGTCACAAAATTATAAGTAAGTTTAGACACTATTGTCGTGTTCAAGATCTCAGTCTCACACATTCGCTTGTAAATTTCATATCTGAAATAAAAGAATGCTCAGCCAATGGCCAACAAATATATGGATCATTCTATGGTGTGATCTCTCAGCTTTAGAGAATAAGACTGCAATTTCTGAAAAAAAATAACTTTGTAATTAGGCAGCTACCAGAGAAAATCACTTCTTTTAGACAACAAGAACCAAATGTCTATATTTTATCTAAGAAAAACAATTGAAGGAACTCTGCCCAATTTTCTGGACTGCAGCCTACTGTAGTGGTAGACTGTCGCTGGGGAAAGGGATTTTTGCAGGAATTTATTCTTATCTGTGATTAACAGACTGGGAATGCTTTATCAGATGCACTATAATAAGTGTGATCTGTGAAATGCTTTGGTGAAAAGCAGTCATGTAAACTTTTTGGGGGCTTATTCTATTTTTAAAGTCATCTGATAAAATAAAATATAAAACCTAAACTTTTGCATGAGTTTCATTTAGTTGTCACTGATGTATTTGCTCAATGAATCCTTTACATATAAAATGTCTATAAAAATATATAACTATATAAAACTGTAATAAATGCTGTAGTTCAGTAAACAAAACTTAGGCATACCTAGAAAACTGTGTCCCTCCAATTTGTGCCAATTGAATGGCACGTTTATATAGGTGTATTGGTCAAGTGTCGACAAATGTTTAACTGTATAATTTTTATATTATACATCCCGAGCTGTCAGGTCGAAAATAGATCATAAAAAGTTTAATCCCAAATAGACCCATTGACTCAATGGCACAGGATTAGTGGTGCACACATAAGCCAATCAGACAGAGAGCGGAATGAAGAGGAAAAATATTAAAATTTTGGAGATAAACTTTTGAAATTATGCATAACACACGTTAACCTTGGACACCTTTTTTTTCTACTGAAAAAATATAAAAAATGTTCTATTTGTTGATTTACCTTAATACCATTATTTTAGAAAAGTTCTCTGTGGAAATCTTTCATTTTCATATACAATAACAATGACCACAGACACACATGCACACACAAAATGAGCACAGACACTATAGGTCCAATTTAAAAAATTAATTTAATTTTAATTTATATAAAATAAGCCTCGTCTTTGTCCAGCAAAAGAACTTTACAGCATCAACCTTTACATTTATTCTGTCTGACTTATTTGAGTCCTTGGCCTGCTTGGACTCCTGTACTATCAACACCATCAACAAAATATAAGCTTCCTTCATCTATAAAATTATAGTTCTTATTAAATCCATGATTCAGAATAGCATTTGTAGTAATGTTACCAAATAAATAGGCTCCAGGCCGTTTTTATATTAGTAGGGCAAAAGAATTGTTAGTGTGTAAGTAAAATGGGAATAACATGTTTATGCCTTCATTCTCACATAACAACCACTGACTTACTGAGATACAACCAAGCAAAAAAATGTTTTCTTCCTCTAAATGAAAAAGAACACAAACCTTTGTACAGACGTTCCTGTAACTATCTTACTTTATCCTAGCAAACATACAGATTCCATTACCATCACACATTTCCAACCCATCAAATCACATTACAAAATCTTACACATTCCTAACAATGTTATTCATTTCCTACCCAACTTCACATGTATCTTTTATATACAATCCAAACAGCACACCATTACCAAACCCTTTTTTGACCCTTTAACTCTTTGTTCTCTTTTATCTACTGTCCCATTTTCCACAGAAACAATGAGAACACTAAGCCAAGCAAAAGAAAAATTAAGTATATGAGTATTATAATTAATAAAAGACAGCACGTCTAGTGCAGGAGAGCAGCATTCCTGGAAGGAATTTCTGTGTATATAAGCTTTCCAGGAATGCAACACTCCACCTTATTCTGTAAAACAAGCATAAAAGCCTTGTAGGTTGTAAATTCCATGGCTTTGAAGAAGCTTATTAGATGAAGCCGATTGGATTAATAGACACCATTATATCATAAAACTTGCCAGGACATTGTACAGCATGTGATTGTTGTATTCCTGTTCTTCAGGAAGCCTGCCGTATAGCTGGTCCAGTCCGGTATGGGTCAGCTAGGACTTTATAGCGGATCTTGGTGTTGGTAACAGCACCGTGCTTCTGCCTTAGATGTAGCCTCAGCTGGCTTTTATGACGGAAATGCAAATCACACTTCTCACACTGGCAAAAATAAGGGAAAGAAACTTAATAATAAGAATAGGTGTGTAATGGTACTCTGTTTTTGACCTCAATGGTAGCCTCATACTGCAGATTGCAGCTGCTAATTGCTACATTTTCTGTTGTTCTTCTTGCTATAACTGTGACTCTAACAGTGTACCATGGGTTACTTACATTGTATGGTTTTTCCCCTGTATGAATGCGCAGGTGGCTCTTCAGTGTCTGCAGATGACGGAAACGCGTTCCACAGGTGTGACATGGGTAGGGCTTCTCCCCAGTGTGGATCAGAACATGGGCACGAAGGTGAGCCACCTATACAGCACACACACACAGAACACACAGCACAGACAAACAATGTTGTAAGTAAAACATCTTGGCTCAGATGGTAGGCTGAATGCAGATAATTTCCGAATGCAAATAATTTCTTTTTAAATAATTTCTATGAATGTGTGCATCTCTTATATGTTTCTGTATGCACATAATTGTCATTTCTTTCTATAATGATTTATGAATCCTAAGACGTTTATAATGCCTTTTGAGTATTTAAACCTAACAGTACAAAAGGACAGTGTGAAAATGTCAATCATATAAGTAAATCAAGATAATTATCTTCCAAAATGCAAAACATTTCCCTATACCGATATTTACAGTCATGTATTTTGCATTTACATTTACGGCATTTGGCAGACGCCCCTATCCATAGTGACTTACACTTATCTATTTTATATAACTGAGCAATTGGGAGTTAAGGGCCTTGTTTAGGGTCCCAGCGGTGGTGGTTTGGTGGTGCTGAACCAAACTCTGATCTTCATCACTATCACTGGATCTTAATCACTAGGCTACCACTACTTTGTTACACTGGCATAATAAGTGACTCCGTAGCAGATAAAGTCTTGTTCATTACCTGAACAAATCGGGCACCACAGGTGTCACAGCGGTACGGCTTCTCTCCTGAGTGAATTCGGGAGTGGGTCTTCAAATTAGCTGGACGATTGAACTGCGCTCCACACACATTACAGCGGTACGGTTTTTCAGCTGAAGAAGCATGTAGGAAAGGCAGAACATCTTAAATGATGGGAAATTACTGAGAGATTCTTTGTGCAAGTGTGACAGTTATTTTCTGTACGTCAATTTTAATATGGTTCACTTGCTAAGCAATCACTTTACCTGAGCAATTAGACTTTGTGGTTCCTTGATTTCCTGAATAACAAATAACTTGGGAGTGATTCTCTACTTTGACTGGAAGCTTCCCAAAGGAATGGCTATTCTTTTTGGCATCGTCGATCACAGAAGGACATGGGCACTGATACAGAGAGCAGAGGTCTAGAGACAAAATCGATCCGCCACATTATTAATATATTTTTTTAATATGTGAGCATAATAAATAATAAAATATTTTAGATTTTAGTTTAGCAAGTATTTAATTTAAGAAAATAAATAAAGACCTCTGTTAATTTGGCCAGGATCTGATAGGTATCCTTTATGAGTGTTTGCTGTGTCTGGGGAGAGTTCTTGGTAGGCCATCAAGGGTGTTTGTCTAAAAGAATGAGTTGAAAATAAATCAAAATATATAAATATGTTTCATTTGAATCTTACTTTTATTCAATTGCAAGCAACAACATATAAATTCTACTTATTAAAGATGATTATAATATGGATAAACATGTATTAAAAATAAACAGATGATCTGTGAATTGCATTCGTTAATTAGACCTACATATCAATAAGTCCATGTCCAGCAGTTGACCAGGAATCATCGGGCAGTTTCGGTGTTATGTCTGCCCCAACCCTAGAGGAAGAGGAGTGATCAAAATTATGCAGCTCCTCTCCTTGACCTTCCTCTTTAATAGTTGTAGAACAGAGAGGGTTAAGGACAATATATTTGTATTTCTTCCAGTTGCAAGCCTTAGGATTAGGAGCAGGTCTGGATTCAGAATGTGTCTGTAAAAAAATCACATACACCAAACACTCAGATTAACATACTATAGCTAATGCCATGCCTACACCATAGCCTCGGTGCATATTTATTTAAATATCGGTAAATACATTTAAGTAAATACATAGTAAAACACAGTTAGATATATGACCACCTACAAACAACCTACCTTTAGTTTAGGAGAAATACTACAACCACTAGACTCAGCGGGTGAGTTAGGCTGACCTCTGGACTGACATGGACTGGCTGGAGATGGAGTGTTTGGAGATGATGGTTCAGAGCTGGGAGCTAGACTTTGGCACATCACTGGCTCTACTGATTTCGATTTCTCTTGCAGAACCCTAATAGGAGCCAACAGTATAAATTAATAGGTAGAATTTCAACAATGGGAATTTATAGTGATTTTATATTGACTTGCTATTATACACTTTCTTCCCTTTTTATTTTCTCACCTGGTTTGGGCAGGTCGGGGCTCCTCTGTTTCCACTCCGGGTCTGGATGGAGAAAAGGTAAAAGATGGATGGGCTGGAGGTGATCTGCCACCAGGGCTTACTGTGAAACTCACATGGGTGTTTTTGGATGCCAGATCCATCAGAGAAGGGCTTACGCAGGCTTTTTCACTGCAAGGGACCAAAAGGTTTACCTTTCTGTAGTCTATTTTTTATACACTAATGCAGGGGTGTCCCAACTCGTTCCTAGGGGGCGGGTGTCTTGCAGAGTTTAGCTCCAACCCTAATTAAACACACCTGAACACTAATCAAGATCTTGAGAGGTATACTTAAAAACTTACAGGTAGGTGTGTTGAGGCAAGTTGGAGCTAAACTCTGCAGGACACAGGACCGTATTTGGACACCAATATATATTTTTTGTTAACGATAATCTATTTATGGTTTCCTTTTGTTTTATAAATTACTAAATATATTAAAATATATTGCACTTTTACAAAAAAGAAATATTATGTGTAATGTTCAGAGAAACTGTTTAAATTCTTTGTGTTAAGATTCAAGTTTTACCTTTTCTGTAAAAAAGCCCTGCAGGTGTCAGCAACATGCTCCATTTGCAGGTAGGTGGCAGCAGCGAGCACCCCAGGTGCAGTGCCAGGGCTAAGGTGAAGGCGGGAAGTGTACATGAAGTCCAGCAGCAATGCCACACTGCCCGCATCTAGCCCCTCTGGCAGAGACAGGGAGACCCCTTGTTCTCCCACTGCACCCATCTTGTGGCGGGAGAACAAGGAATAGAAGAAGCCACTGAGAGAAAAGAGACACACAATAATACAAACCAAATTATCATCTAATTAGAAAGACACTTAAATAAGTAATAAACAAATGTGGTTTCTGATTTGAGAACATATATAAAAATGTTTAAAAAGGAAAGAAGACTTCTACTAAAACCAGAATTAAATCTTACACCCGAATCCTTTAAAAACCATAGTGAGCTTGAGTTAAAAACTTGCACAAACAAAAATGGTCTCGGGAGAGTATAGAATGACATAACCATCTTGAAACAATGAGGCATATTGCTGAAAACAGGATTAGCAGAGGAAGGAGGGTGGAAGAGGGAAGGAAAGATGGGGGAAGAATGGAAGAGATAGGGGGGAGATGGGCAAGAAAGCAAATGGCCCGTGTGTCCTGGGAATGCTGGCAAACTGACCTGCAAGCTATGAGTACTGCACAGTGGGCGTGCAGCCGGGCACTGCCCACCAGAAGCGTGGCATCGGTCAGGATGTTGCGATGCCGTAATTCGTTTAAATTGAGCAGTACATCATTGGAGTGGCGTGTAAATTCCTTAACATATTCCTGCTCCTCCATCACCAAGTCACCTCTGGGGCATCTCCGACAATCCTCCTTAGCCAGCTGCATTTTGCTCATCGTCTAATGAATATAATGCACTTAAAAAAAAACATATATACAATTTTCCAAAAAAAATAATACAAGTATTTTAACTTTCTTACCCTATATTGGAAATGGTGAAAAGAGAAAGTTCCGGACAAGTCTGACCGGGGAGACCAGCTCCCTACTCGTACCTGCAAATGAAGATAAGATTAGATACATTAGAAGTCAGTGCATTCCCCAATCCAGGTATTTTATAAAAATAAAAAAGTTTTTTGATACCACAGATTATTCAAAAAAAGTGTAGACATAAGATTGATGCCACACCGATGACTGACAGTTTCAGCAAGTTAATCAACATTTAATCATTTAAAGCTTAGATAGACCCATGCTTTTCCCAGCAAAACCAGACCAGCTCAAAATGACCTTAAATCATTCATCTCTAACACACACACATTTGGTTCCTGATACCTCTTTACAAAAAATAGGTTTTTATATCATACAATGAAACTACACAAATGCAAGTTATTCAAATGTGTAAAACTCTTTCAAAATGACATTAAATCGTAAACTTACCCCGACCAGCAGGGACGAGAACACACACCACTGTGTCTGAGTAAACCCTCTTATCCAGTGCCAATCCAAGCGACATACACACTCCTGTGCTTTCTTTTTAGATGTTTAGTGCAACTGGCCAGGGCAACTGGAGGGAGGAGATCCTTTATAACGTAAAGCAGGAAGTTCCATGCGGCTAAGCTGTTCATTTCCTGTGTTGGTAGAAAAGATTTTATATACACTGGTCTGGGAACAGCTTCTTAAACGGTAGGTGCTGATATTGAACCATAACAATAGATTATTTTAAACTGACCCCAAATCAGAGCAACACTTTAATACCTTTCTGGATCTTTGTTATCCTTTCCCCAGGCAGCCCACACATGTAGTGGACGAGCCACAGGAAAAGAAATCAAACCCAAACATGGATCAGGTTTATATTTATAGTTGTTTATTAGAGACTTTTATGTTTTACCTGCAAAGTGATGGCAGGAAAATCGGGTTACCTGTAGCCTATTTATTTGTGAGTGTGGGTTTATGAAGAAAATGTGTTAGAGTGCATGCATGGATAAACAGCAGGGTGTATGAGTGTGTGCCTGTGTGCTTGTGCGTGGGCATACATGTATTGTCAATGGGTCACAAGGTTCAATAACACTAACCAGGAGTTCACTTAACCAAAGCAAATATTTATAATCCTGTTTGATTTCTTCAAGGAGACAGGAACTGAAACAAAAAAAGACATAACGCTGGTAAAATCCCCCAAATTCCTTAATTTACCTATCAAACACAGTATTATGCCGATCACAGTAACCAGTAACACTGTACATAACTAATCCAAACAAACCATCCATAATACACACACACACATGCATGTATGTGTATATTGCGTGTTGGTTTGTTTAATTAAAAAATAAGCAAAGTAAACGTATAATTATCAACAGTTTCTACTAATGATTTTCCCATGAACAAATTAAATAAATGCTGAAGGTTGTTAATTAACAATTACACAACTGAGGCTAGGGTAATTTTCTATATTTGCTTTTAGAAGCCAAGGTTCTACAAGCTAATATTGTAATTTAATAGTGTCTTAATTGCGTGCACTTAACTTGAATTTGGTTAAGATTTAAACAAACCAGGTTTCAATACATGTTTACTTACTCGATAACTTCAGTAAGACTATTTGTGATTTTTGTTAAAAGCTGCAGTTGATTAAAAAATGTAGATGTTACCACACAATACAATAATGCAACTGATTATTTCCTCTATATGTTACAATTACTTCTAAATTCTTTTTCAAGACAGGTTATTCTGAAAATCACACTGGCTGATAATTCTTATTCTTCGATCCGGGTCTTGCCCTCAGACTCGAAAATCCTGTGCAGAATTGCTGTTAGGTCAGCGGGTGAAACAAGATTACACACCCTACTCAGACCGCTGACACAAGCTGTCAGCCGTATCAGTCTGGCTTCCTGTGTGTGTGACTTTGTATGTGTGTGTGTGTGTGGGTCATGGCCTTTCTTATGGGCATAGTAGGGAAGGAAAAAAATGATACAGGGTAATACCCTTCTCTCATAACTGAAAAACAACACCCAGAGAAATTCAGCGCACAGATGTACAGGAACCATGGAACACCCTCATCGCCCCTACAACCTCCACATCTCCTGTGAGCTTCCTGTGAGAAACGCACACACACTTACACTGAGGCAGGCATGAAACGCCTGCACAGGACATCCGTCAATAAGGTTCAGCAGTGAATGAGAATGGGGAAATATAGGTCTTTAATAGGTTGAAAACAAATGGGAAGTTATCTCATCTTGAACATACTGCATAGTTCATAGAGAGGTTCAGGCACACAGACACTGCTGGCACATTTTGGGTTATCCGTAACCAGATAAGATAGATTTGGCTATATAGTTTCATTCAAGAATTTCCCATAGTCAGCAGTGTAAATAACCTGCATCTTCACAGCACTACATATGTATTGTATAAGTAGTTTAATTCTGCACAAACAAAAATTTTTCTAAATTAAAATTAAATTTGTTGAAATAAACTACAGTATAGAATTTTTGTATATTATGTATATTACTTGTCCATATGTTCTTACCGCTTGGAAAAATTACTACAAATCCAAGTCATGTGCCTTGTGCTCGCAATATTATTAGGAGGCTATTAAGAACGTTATTGGACACATTTACATTAAAGAAAAAAACTGTATGTCCTTTAAATGGTCAAAATACACTCATATATTATTTTATTAGGAATACTATACTAATACTATCTAGGGTCTTTTATAACTTTTTGGGTGGGCGAATTGTAGCCGTGAAGGGAGCAACAATACTTAGTTAGGTCACAGCATTCAGGTGATGGCTGATCGGTATTAATGGGTCAAAAGTGTGCCAAGAAAAAACATTACACACACCATTACCTTTTCTTTACCAGCCTGTGCTGTTTAGGGACTGTTAAAGACTGGTGGGGTCTGTGGATGCCAAATTCTGAACCCACCATCTGTGTCCAAAATGTGAAATTCATCGAATCATTCATCAAATATTTTCCAGTGTCCAGTACAGACTGTCAGAACCTGAAATGGTCGTTGGGTGTTAAATGTTATCTTCTTTATGGTTTGACATGACATGCATTCTGAAACGCTTTTGCTGTTCACCCCAATTGTACAGAATGCTTTGTTTACTCAAACTTCTGTCAATTGTCTGTTATCCTTACTGATTAACAAGGCAGGGGCAAAAAATCTCTCTTTTTTTTCCTCTTTTTTTACCACATAATCTTCAGATGCCATTTGTTTAGATGTGCATGTTTTCTAACCAATAGAACATATAGAACAATAGCACATGTGGTAACACTGAGAAAATCAACAGTAGATTCTTATAAACAGCAAAACAAATGCATGCTTTTTATCTGGTGACTTGACTTAACATACCACCATCACACTAACATGAATCGGAAGTATTTTTTGGACTGGGGTGTAAAGTGGATTAGTGTCTTTGTGGTCATGTTTGTTTTTGATAGAGCCCAGAATCAATTGTGTATTTTGTGTGAGAGGGGGCCTGAAAAAAAGAGAAAAAGAAAACAACAGAAGAGGGAAAAAACTAAGGAGATGTGTGTCTAGGCAACTTCCAGGCATTGTGCGAATGGAAGGAAGAGAGGGGGTGGCCGAGGAAAAGTGAGAACATTACTAAAGGAGGTTCACCAATTAGCGGAAACCGCACAGTCTGTCTGACTGACAGCAGCAGCACTTTTATCCAGAGTTCAGTGTTACACCAGCAGTAGAAAGCTACATCTATCTACTGTCTGTAATTAAAATGCAGGTCTAAAACTGTTTATGAACTTTATGCACAACAAATTTTATTTAATGCACATCAGTTAATATTTTTTACATTTTTTGTAAAAATGTTACCCTAGCCTTAGATCAAATATTCCACGATTTTGTAACAACACAATAAAGTCTAGATTAATTATATGTAATTAGTAAAAGTCTATTTGTCATGATAAAAATGCTTTATAAAGCATTTGATATTATGGCAAAATACCATTATTGCAGGTGTTAAAACAATAACTGCAGCCATAAACTGCTTCTTCCTGTTAGAGCTCTCGTGGACATATAAGGACATATACAAGGGCTATCCGGTAGGGCTGAAGCAAGGAGGGGGGTGTTGTTTGTCCTCTTCAGGAAGGTGACAGGAAGCAGAAACATGGAAAAAAAACTTGATCAGGAAAAACAAAGAGAAAACACTGAAAATGATCTCCGCTCAAGTTGGACATAAAGTGGAATGTAGGACGTTTGTAGGTGTGTGTATGTTTGGACCACATGTCTCCACAGGAAAAAAAACAACTTTTTTTTAATCAAATGAAAAAAGATAGGGGGAAAAATCCAATAATCAAAATGTTATCTTTCACTACTGAGATAAATTGACTTTTATTGTTGATAGAAGATATTGCAACACAACCTTTAGCAGATAAGCAGTAGCCTATTCACACTCGACAGACACACAAAAAGAGAGGGCAGTGTCTGCATGAACTTGAGACATTCCCTTAAATCAAAAGTGAAGAACACTTAGATTTACAGCATTTACAACAGATTTTTATGCAGAGTGACCTCTCATTTATACAACTGAACAATTAAACCTTGCGCAAGGGCAGGTTGTTGGTCCTGGTAAATAAACCCGCAACCTTCTCATCAAGCAGTCCAACACCTCAACCTACCACTTCTCCACTTGACTTGATTCACTACAGCTACGATTCAACTACATATACAGTTGGGTATTGCACTGCACACATACCCTTAATGTTGTATTGTTAAGGTGTACGTAGGGTACTTAGATTTGTGTTGATTTGTGCAGCATTTCTTTATTTCAGCGGTTATTTAACAGTAAAAGATTTTTGACTTGACTATTTACTGTAATCAATATTTTAGTGTTTTGAATTCTTTAAACAAAGGTTCAAGGTTCAAGGAGCTTTAAGTGGTAGCTCGGTGGTTAAGGTGTTGGCCTGCTAACTGGAAGATCAGGGTTTGATTCCCAGCACCACCCTTAACCCCCAATTGCTCAGTTGTATAAAAGATAAATGTCGAAAACTCTGGATAAGGGGGTCTGACAAATGCTGTCAATGTATTATAATAAATACATAAGGGAGTATAATGTATTTTATTAGTTATAATTATTACTTTAAAACCTGAGACTTACACTATATATGCATAGCAGTGGTAGCTCAGTGTTTACAAGATGGGCTGCTGGTTGGAAGATCGTAAGTTCGATTCCCAGTCAGTCTGGATACAGATGTTGAAAATGTAAACTTCGAAAACCATGGCACTGGACTGCAATTGCCCCAACAGTTTCAGGGAAGCAGTATCTCGTTGGTTAAAAGGTTGGACTACTGACTGCCATTGCTAGGCCTCTGAGCAAGAGCTAAGGTATAATCTAGGAATTATTTCAGAAATTATAGTATATAAGGAAGTGGTAAATCAGTGGCTGAGGTGTTGGAAGATTGTGGGTTCAATTCTAAGTACTATCAAGCTGCTACTGCTGGAAACCTTCACCCGCTGATTTGTTTAAAAAACAAAACATGTCTACTAAATGGCAGAAATTTAAATCTAATCTGTCTGTTCGTGTTTAGCTGTTAGCATAAATAATACATTCTCATCCAAAACCCAAGCCATAATTTATAGGATCATTAAACAATTATTACTTTGAAAATACTTTGCAAGTATTACTATAAAGAAATATAATGGACACATATACTATTTTATCTAAAAAAAATCAAAGTCACTCAGTTCCAAGTCATAATAGCAAGCAAGTATTTGGCTTTTTTAAGGATTTTTTTCGGTCAGTAGTTTTACACATACACAATTTTATGTCTATATATGCTGTGTATACAAATATTTTTTAAAGAATCCACATATTATTTATCAAAATATTAAGTGTCAGGTGTAGGTCGATAATTTGAGGATTTATTTCTCCTTTTAATGAGTATTATTTCTGTCTATGACAATATGTACCATCTGTCATTCCAATATGGGATACTGACCACACTGTGCAGCCCGCGCGCCCCTCTCACCGAACTGACGTCACGGGTTTGTAACGTCGCTACGGGCCGCGGATCCACGCGAAAGTCTCTCATTGTGATGAACTCGATGCTAAAACAGAAAAACTCTCAAACTTTATCTACGCAACACGTCGAATGCACGGCGAAGTAACGTAGGCCATTTTCCTGTTGTCTCTGCCTGAGGGAGGATGTTTGAGGGAGGTGTTATGTGGGTAATACATGGTGGGTTTAGGCTACGGTTAGCATGCTCAAGCGAGCAAGCAAGCAAGCAAACGTAAACGGCGTATCTTTAAGACGGAATGTACCCTACAACTTCGACTGTTAGTTTTACATTGGTTATTAATATGCAGGGTAAAAAAAAATATGAAGTAAATGCACGTCATTTATTAAATAAAAAAAGATTTTCCATGTATTCCGCATGCATTACAAGACAATAAACAGAGTCCTGTACGAATAGTAATGGTGTATATCATCCCTTCCATTGACGAAGCTTAAACTCTGCTTCATTTCCCAGATGAAAGTCGAGTCAGTCCAGCTGTAGACGTGGTGGAATATAGCCAGCATTTACAGGAGGAGGTACGGACACATAATAATAATAATAATAATTATGATAATAAAAATGCTGCGGTTTTCCCGGTAAACTCGCCACAAATAACATCCGGGTTGTTGTGACGATTTTAACCGCGTTATGGCGCTGATTTTTATTTAAAAATCGATCCGCTTTGAGTTGAACGCGTTTGGCGCAGACTCACTCTTACTAATGGTAACATTGTAGCGGCTGCTTTGATCCACTACCGGCGAATGCAACATGTTGTTACAAAGAATATCTGCAGGTAATTCATCTTTTTTTTTAACAATGGAACGCATTATGCTGTTTTTTTGGCGTGTTTGTAAGCAGATGTTAGGCAGCAGAACTCGGAACTAAGTTTGCGCCTGAACGGCTACGCATAGGACAAACATGGTCGGTGTGGTGGTGTCTGTACACAGCTCGGTTACATCTTTCCTCTTTAGGCGTTGATTTGGACGCAGGCCCTGTCTAGTCAGAGTACAAGTTAAGTAAATAAATTGTGTTAAAATTAGTTCAGATCGCACATACTAAATGTAGCACTTGTTGCATGTAGCTGAAATGTGATACAAATATGTTGCAAGCTCAGATCATGTTTGCCTAGTTACCCATACCAAATCTCACTGCAGTCAGGCAGTGTGTACAGTACCAGTATAAGCTACCAGTCTTCCAAGTTTTACTTGCTATTGTAAAGTGAACATTTTTTTTTTTTTAGTCCAGATGGATCGACAAAAAAAAAAATGCAAGATTTCCGATTTTTTTTTTTTTTTTTTTTTGATGTAGAGTTTTGTACACAAGTCTAGAAGTCAGGACAATAGCTATTGTAACAATAGGGAACCATGGGGAACTTTGCACCTGTGGGAGTTTTGTATAAAGTCTACTGTTTTGCTGGAGAACCCTTGGAATTCCCCTCTATCACAAGAATAGTTCCTTTTTCCTGTTAGTTTTGTTGTAGCAACGACAGTTTGCCAAAATAAAGCTGGTAACTGATTACATACATATCCAAAATGGATTTTTAAGGCTTCCTTTTGTGATGATAGTAGTATTATTACTTGTGATGATAGTAGTATTATTACTTCCTGACCAGTGTTATTTACTTATGGTTTCCAACCATCAATGCATTTTCGGATGTCATTGTTCAATCACTCTTTATGCACTCTATCCTTTATCTAAATCTTAACATACCTCATCATAACATAAATATAAAGTATATAAGCGTTTTTAATTATTTTTTATGTTGATAAGATATACACGTGGTTATATAATATAATATAAATTTTTACTGTTGCAGGGAAAGCTCGTTATGTCCAGTCATACCTGGCTTCCTTCAAGAATTCTGAGTAGCCCTGAAATTCCTACAGCACAGATGGCACACTCTGGACCTGCTTTCTACAGACCACCCAAAAAAGGTCCTTCGGATCAGAGAGCCAAATATGGTGTGTATGATCAAAACGGAGCAGTTGGTGGAAATGGTGTACCTTCGAGATACATGGCCACTGGACCCTCAGGTGAGAATGAAGTGGTTGTTATATGTACCCACCACTTGTGTGTGGAGTTTACATTTACGAGATAAATGTATAATAATATGATGCAATGAAAATGTTTGGAGTAGAACTCAGGGTGGTTATCATATATCACAAGGACTAATCCTTGAAATTATAAGAGAATATGCTGTATCCCCCGAATATGATAGTGCATGATTAGGTCAGTACTAATTGATTAGTAATTTTCATTAATTTTACAAAATCCCTGACTTGATAATCTTTAACCAAATTCATTCCTTTATCTGTTTGCATTTTTACTGATTCCATTTCTGTCTTCCATATGGAATCCACATTAAATGGCTATGAACAATGTGGACAAAAGTATTAAAGTATCTGACCACCACGTTAAACATCGTATTCCAGATATAGTATTTATACTACTCCCACTATAACCTCCACACTTCTACACACTTTTTTTTATCAGATGTTGACACATGGCTGGGGATTTTCTTTTTTAGCCACATCATAATTAGTCGGATCAGGCACTAATGTTGAATATGTAGGTCTTGGGTGTAGTCAGTGTTTTTAACTCAAACTTGTTCATTAGGATTAAAGTTATGACACTATGCAGGACACACAATTTTTAGTTCTAGAAAGCCCTAATGCCTACAGAGACATTCTAGACAATTATGTGCCAAGTTTGTTATAGTCCCAATTTTGTTATTTTGGAAATGACAAATGTAAGTGTTCTAGTGAAGCGTTTACAAACTTTTTGTCCATATTTTGTTAAATGGAAGACTGTGTAAATCAAAATCTCAAAAACATTTGCCAATAAAACATCAAATCAACCTGATTAATAAAGATGACAAAAATGTTCCCATTTGGAGAACTGACATGTTATCTGGAATTTCACAAAACAAGTTAATGCAAGTTAAATCTGACAACTCTCTTGTCGTCAGTGGTGATGAATAAACCTGTTTGTCTAACATGTTCTGTCCTCACCTTTTTGTTTTCTCTGCCCAGTGCACAATAGGGAGTAAAAAACAATTAAGAGGACTTGTACAAACTTAAAATTGATCACAGACAGAAAAGTACTTGGGGTTCATATTTATTATTGCTTTGATTTTGTGTTTTTCACCAGATCAGTCTATAATTTTGATGGCAGGTTTATTCTAACAGTGAGAGACCAGAAAAAGTTACGAAATGGTTTGTATTTTAATAAGTAAAATAAGTATTCGACCCCTTCGTAAAACAAGACACAGTACTTGGTGGCAAAGCTGTTGTTGTCAATCAGACATTTTTTGTAGTTGTCCACCAGGTTTTCACACATCCAAAGAGGGATTTTGTTTCCTTCCTTTTTGAAGTTTACCTTCAAATTATTATTAAGGTTTCAGGCTGACATTTGGCAAATCGAACCTTCAGCTCCCTGCACAGCTTCTCTTAGGATTGAAATTTGTTAGGCCACTCCAGAACTTTAATGTGCTTTTTCCTGAGCCACTTCTTCACTGCCTTGGCTGTGTGTTTTGGGTCATTGTCATGCTGGAATATCCATTCACAACCTATTTTTAATGCCCTGGCTGAGGGAAGGAGGTTCTCACCCAAGATTTGACGGTACCTCACCCCTTCACCCAAGATTTGACTGTACATCACCCCTTTGATGCAGTGAAGTTGTCCTGTCCACTTCAGCAGAAAAACACCTTCAAAGCATAATGTTGCCACCCCATGTTTGACGGCGGGGATAGTGTTCCTCCGCCTCCAAACACGGTGAGTTGA
This sequence comes from Bagarius yarrelli, assembly GCA_005784505.1. Classification (NCBI taxonomy): domain Eukaryota; kingdom Metazoa; phylum Chordata; class Actinopteri; order Siluriformes; family Sisoridae; genus Bagarius; species Bagarius yarrelli. The sequence goes on from VCAZ01000020.1 coordinate 1,032,181, forward strand.
GTAGATGCCAAAGAGCTTAACACTTTCACCCAGTTCTCTTCGTAATCGTTCAGATGTTCATTGGCAAACTTTAGACGGGTCTGTACATGTGTTCTCTTGAGCAGGAGACCTTGCGAGTGCTTCAGGATTTTAGTCTTTCATGGTGTAGTGTGTTACCAATTGTTTTCTTGGTCCCAGCTGCCTTGAGATCAATGATAAAATCCTATCAGTGTAGTTTTGGGCTGATTTATTACAGTTCTCATGATTATTGAAATTACACAAGGTGAGAGTTTCATAGAGCCCCAGACTGAGACAGTTATTTTGTGTTTCCTTTAAATGTTGTCTCCTTCACACCAAGCTGATGGTGATCGTCTTGTGGCTTATTCTAGCCTTGTGTAGGTCTACAGTCTTGTTCCTGACATCCTTGGACAGTGTTTCGGTCTCGGCTAGGGTGTCTTTGGAATCTTATTGATTGTGTCTGTTGACAGGTGACTTTTAAACAGGTAACAACCTGAGAGTCCCTTCAAAAGAGTGCTTATAACCCTAGCTATTTACCTGTATAACAGACACCTGTCCACAGAAGCAATCAGTCAGTCAGATTTTTAGGGGATCAAATACTTATTTTACTCATTTAAAATGAAAATCAATTTTTTTTTAAATGCATTTTTCTGGAAGGTTTTTTGTTGTTGTTCTGACTCTTACTCTTAGGTTAATTTTATTAATAACAAAATAAGAAGAGGATTAAACAATCTTTTCTCTCACTTTATATGTGTCTGGTTATATAGGTGGAAGCATGCATCACCAGCACCAAGATGGTTATTCTGGGCCATCGTCTTATCACCCAATTTCTCCAAAAGGAGAGCATTATTATTCCTCTGGGCACGGACCAAAAGAAGACCATCTCTTCTGGAATACACACATGACTAGCTATGATCAGCATGTGAGTCCAAACCAGTCCATTACAGACCAATAAATACTATTATTTAGTAGAAATGATTCCAGACTGCCTTTGTTGCTCAATTTAATTAGTTTAATTAGTTTTGATTTCATTTTTTAAAGTTTTAATTAGTTTTAGAATAGTTATCATGTGTTAAAAAAAAGATCTTTTAGTTAATTTTCTATTGGTTTCAGGTTCTGAAAACACTGCTGGAAAATCGCTACTTTAAATTGTAAATCAGTGCATTATGACTAAATATTGTTTTGTTGCTTTTTGACATTTTTCAGACACGTGGGTCTGATAAACATCACACTAACATTGATGCAGAGATTGATTCTCTCACATGCATGCTGGCTGACATGGACAGCCATCCTCAGAACACAAGCACACAGGTACTGGACCTTGTTCTAAATAACTAAAAAAAATAACTGTTGTAAATAACTACTGATTTTACTCTTTTAATGTTTAAAAATATTAAAACATTAACATTGGTGCCGTGCAATTTTAAGCAATGCAGTTGCATTTAATTTTGCAGAATAAAATTATGAAATAAATAAATCCAAGCTTTTGTATTTGAGTGAAATAATTTATTCTTTTACTCCACACAGCTGTATGACAATGTGCCTTACAACATGCATCTTCAAAGCGAGCGCTACAAATCCTCCAACCAAACTGGTGCTTTGTCTCAGACTAGACCCTCTATGGGCTACCCTCCGCATCCTCAAAACCAGTACCATCATTCTTCATCTTACGCATCCACTCCAAAGCCTGAATATGCCTATCCGCCACCATCCTCCTCCACCCACAAACCTTACCCTCAACCAGTGCCGGCCTCCTACACCACTGCCTCCACTCCAAGTGGACCTCGCTTCACCGTGCAGGTCAAAACTGCCCAGCCTGTTACTTATTCTCAGAGCGGAAGGCAGGCGGAACAGGCCTACACCCCTCCCTCTCCTCGCCAGCATGCTAGTTGCTCTGCTCCACAGGATCACCCACGTTACTCAGAAATCCCAGTGCAGGGACAGGGTTGGTACCCACCACCGCCACCTCCAGCACAACAGGCCCATGGTGACCCGTCAGCATATAAGGCAGGCTCCAGTTGTGTTCAGGTGCCATCCAGGGTACAGGGATCATCAGCAAAGAAGGTGCAAGACCAGAGCTACCAGGTAAATAAGGTGAGAGTTTTCCAGTGAAAGTGAAATAATTCACAAGGGTCCCTAAATTTTGTCAGAACAGCAGTGTCATTTTCTTTTTCTTTCTTTACCTTTTTTCTAAAATACATGAACACTACATAAAAATCTTGGGTACGTTTGTTCTTCTGAAAAGTTTTCTACTGGACTTTAAAGCATAGCTGTGGGGCTGTGATAAGGGCTCAGAAATTCTTACACTCCGACCTTCGTAAACCATGGCTCCACGGTGCTTGTCAAAGGCTTATTCATGCTAAAACATGTTTGCTTTCCTTGGGTCTAGTCAAGAAAAACTACAATTTTTTTTTCACAACTGTTTATGAAAGATCAGTGGGAAGTCTGATTCAAAAACTTGGCTTTATGGTTTATATGCTGACATTTAGCCATACTGAACATTGTACTATATGACAAATAATGTAAGGTATATTAACATTTTTTATATAATAATACTTAGTGTTGGGAGGTAACCAGTCACACATAAATGTAATTTAATTACAGTAAATGTGGCAAAAAAATTACTGCCACAGTTGAAAAAAAGGAAAAGATTTTAAGGCAAAAGATCCCAAACTCAGTTATCCATGTTGTACCACCAGGGAACCATGCCAAGACCAGAAGAGGAGTTGGATCGTCTTACTAAGAAGTTGGTGTATGACATGAATCATCCTCCTACTGAGGAATACTTTGGTATGATTGTTTATTCATGGCTATATAAGCAATAAGTAAAATATTTCAATACCACCATTTAGGGTGTGAACATCTGACTATTGTTTGTTTCTGTTTTCTTTCTTAGGCCGCTGTGCCAGGTGTGGAGACAACGTGCTCGGCGATGGAAGTGGCTGTATTGCTATGGAACAGGTCTTCCATGTGGAGTGTTTTACATGTATCACCTGTCATGCTCAACTCAGAGGCAAGCCTTTCTATGCACTGGACAAAAAAAGCTACTGTGAGACCTGTTACATTGTAAGTCTTAACTTTTTTTTTCCAGCTTTTTGCTTTTTTTGTTTTGTTTACAAAATTTATTTTCACTTTTGTTTGTGTTTTTGTGTTTCTTAAGATGTTACTTACTGACTAACTTCTGAGATTTTCCAGTTGCTTATATGACTATGATTATAGTGGAATTTCCTCATGGCCTGTCCTCTCGGTTTTGACTGTCTGGGTTTTCTCCAATTTTTCCTGGTATGCAGAGCACATTGGAGCGCTGCTCGAAGTGTTCGAAACCGATCCTTGACCGGATTCTTCGAGCAATGGGAAAAGCGTATCACCCTCGCTGCTTCACCTGCGTAGTCTGTGGCTGCTGTCTCGACGGTGTTCCCTTCACTGTGGATGCCACTTCACAGATTCACTGCATTGAGGACTTTCACAGGTAACTGTAACTGTTTTGCTTTATTCCTAAAACTTTTTGTACTTGTAAGTGTATGCAAACCTATTCTGCATGTTAGGTAAGCACACATTCATCTCACAAGGTTTACCCCTTTTCTATAACCATCCTATACAATACACAATTAGCCAAAATCTAGTTCTGTCTAAATGTCTTTGGGCAATTTTTATGTGTAAATAGAAAGTTTGCCCCGAGATGCTCTGTGTGTGGTGAACCCATAATGCCTGAGCCGGGTCAGGAGGAGACTGTAAGAATTGTGGCCCTGGATCGCAGTTTCCATGTCAACTGCTACGTTTGTGAGGTAAAAGAACTATTAGTGTGTAGCTTCTTTCTAAATTGAGCGAATGAAGCTTTTAGGTAAGTGTCAGTGAAAAGTCAATGATTGAGCATTGGTTTGTGTTGCAGGAGTGTGGGTTGCTGCTCTCGTCCGAAGGAGAGGGTCGAGGCTGCTACCCATTGGATGGTCACATTTTGTGCAAGAGCTGCAGTGCCCGAAGAATCCAGGACCTTTCTGCCAAAATCTCAACTGACTGCTAATAGCAACTCTGTTCTCTTTTACTGCTTTTGGCTTTTTTGCACCTTTTGAGTGATATTCTAACTAGTTGCTCCCAGTAGGCTATAAATCTATCTGTTTCCCTCTCTTTATATTAGCAGACAGCTAGACAATGAATACATTACAGCTGAATTCTACATACTCAGGGTTTATAAGTAGGCGGAGTCATAAAAAATGAATGAAGTCTTTTGCAACGGCCACTTTAAAAGGGCAAGTAATACTTATTACTTTAAAGAACAAAATGGTTAGTTTACTGCTGTAATAAATATTACTTGTGAACAGCCTGTGCGTGCATGTGTACGTGTGGTTGTTCAGTTAATTTGCTGATTTCACTAAACAGGTTGAACAGAGCATGACCAGGGTTTTTTTTCCTAATTTGTAGCTGTAATCAAAAATTTAAAACACTAGAAAAAAAATAACATTTAATAAATAGTATTTTGCTTAAATGCCTTTATTGTTTATACGTCCTTTAGGTGTTTGTGTTTGGGGATCTCTGTTAGACAGTAAACTGGAATAATTAACACTAAAACTGATTGCAGCATTCTGTTTAATACCATGAATACCAGTTTTTGTGTTTAGTCTGTATCCGTACCACAGCTGTCTCATCGTCAGGATACATTTTGCTAATCTGGGACTACTTTATATGTACCTACACCTTTCAATTAAATCTCTTGGATTAGCATCATGGCTCAGCAGTGCCGAAAAGGTAAATGAAGGAAATGTAATGAGATTTTGGTGTTGGTTTTTTTTTTTTTGGAAAACTTGTTGAGCTTTATAAAAGCAATGTGATGTATTGAGCTAAATGTTACAATATAAAATGAAGCAAAATAAAATCGGTGGTCCTATTCACAGATAAGTGGATTTAGTGTCTCCTTAAAATAGAGTTGCCACCTGTTGCTGTTAGGACAAAGTAAAATCATTCTGGACTTTAAACAACTAATCTTTAACAGATGCAGTATTAGATTGTATAAAAAGAACCAAATTCAGGTAAAAGAACTTTTAATATTTTTACTGATTTTTCTGATTATCCAGTAGGCTGTTGTGCTGTGTTAAATCTTAAAAGGCTTATCACTTCCACCTTTTGCTGACATACAAGCGTACTTTATGCAGTAGTATATAACCTTGCGATTGTGATTCAATAACTCTGAACTGCGAGTAATTTATGACAAACATTGATTCATGAACCATACAGCAGGTGATAGTTTGCTGATGAACCATTAGTTTATTTGATATACATATGTAGGACTATACTTCTGTTCCACTTGATAGCCTCAAACACAACCACAAATTAACCTATGGCAGGTCACATGTTGTCTATTAATACAGCCACTATTTGTCTGCCTACAGTTAAAATAGCTAAACCTAAAACTACACACACACCCTGTATAGCTGACTTCCCCAAACATTATGTTTGAATATACAACATGACATTATACATATTCATCTTTTTAGAAATGAGTCCATCTATTCATGGAATACTAAAGGAGGCTAACAGGAGGTAAAAGTCTTCCAGAAAAAGTTCCTGCAGCCAGTTTTCCGTTCACGCATCGGTATGGGAAGATGGCGTAAGATACGGTTCAGTTCCATGTCATCATCAGAAAGTGTGTGATTTTCATCAGGGATTTTCAGCTTGGATAGGAGCTTTAGCAGTGGTATGCGGGAAAGATCCTATGCATTGCAGAAGACAATTATAAACAGTGCAAACAAGACCATGATAAAATGAGCATGCATGGACCAACAGAATTCCTGTAATTTGTATTAAAATTTAACATAGTATTAATTTTCAAACCAGAAAATCAGTTTATTTATGTAAATGGATTACAGATCATTAAAATCAAGGACAAATAGACTCGAACAGTTTCTACTCCAAGGCAATATCCACACTAAATAGAACTAAAACATGACACGCTGCTAGTTTAAAACAAGAGATGAATATATGTATTAGTACTATTAATAGTACTATGCACTAAATAGCACTTTAAAAAAAAAATTTGTACCAATTTAATTCCTTAAAATTTGCATATGAGGAAAAAAGTGATTGTGTAAAACGATCATCTAAAAGTAATAATCACAAAATAATTGTATTCATGCACTCTAAATAAAATAAAATTCTGCATCATAAAATGATTATAAAGAGTATATTATTATAATATCTGCATTATAATAAAAGATTAATTTCTAGTGTCAGAAAAATCACATTTTCTTCTTACCTCTTTTTTGTTGTCCTCATTTTGGAGCAGATGAGCCAGTAACTCAGTTCTGGGAGCTGTTTTTACTCTACTCACTAACAAAAAAAGGCAAACCATTATCTGCATTTGAGAACACATTCTATTGTTCGTTCCAGAAACCCGGGTGTTTAACCTCACCTTGTCCACCGAGAACTGACCACAATGATCCAACAGCAGCATGAAGTGAATTATATACATGTCAGAGGAAAGTGGGTGTCTGGACACGTGTTACTGATCTAAATAGCAAAAGACGTAAATTTAATGGCAATTACGTGACTTGTCTCGTGTTGATTATGGGGGATGAAGGCTCATGTTTGTAAGAAAGATAAGTGTAAGTGAATGTGGTTGTGTGTCAGGATGAAGGTTGGGGTGTGTGAGGGAGCTCTCAGTAGGGAAAAACGTTGATAAGGTCACAGAAGAATGGTATCTTTCTGATATCTTCTTTTTTTAAACTCTTCAAAGAACACGTGTCTGTGATACTGACTGCCAAGTAACAAAGTCCCACCTACGTAAAACTCTGTTAGGGCCAATAGCGTGTCACTTGTGATTAGTGAAAAAGCACATTCAAGTGTCTGGGTTTCTGCATGAGTTTGTTAAAAAAAAAGACCTGCTTATAATGTGAAGTGACTTAAATGTTAATTGGTCTGCATGCCGTATCTACTCTTAGCTTACACAAGATGCACACATGCTAATATACACACCTATGGCAAACTATCACAATCCACCAAACCCAAATTCAAATGAAAATTTAAGTACAATTCCAATACACTACTTATTTACTGCTAAAATCACCTCATGTCAAGTGAAAATATTATAAATACATACAAATGATCAAAATGACTTTTATATTATTGCTATATAATTGCTAAAAAAGTTATTTGGAATGACAGAAAAGTGTCAGAATAAACAGTGCATTACTAAAAACTAGACAAACACTACGGTTCATCAACAAATGCACCTACTACAGGCATAATATGACCATGCAGCAATGGAAAAGGCTGGTCTGATTTGGTAAATAATTGTTTAAAATGAAATTTTCTTTATTTCTTATAGTTTTCTTAAACGTCTGTAAACAGTGGCATCAGGATACACTGTGGAAAAAGGCAAAGTTTCTAGTGAACCTTTACTGCTTTACCTATTACTAGTATTAATGGTAATGCAGGGAAGTGGTGGCTCATGGTCAAGGTGTTGATCTACCAACCTAAAATTGTATAAATGAGATAAATGTAAGTTGTTCTGGATAAGGGCGTCTGCCAAATGTAATGTAAATGTAAATTTCGTTGAGTTAGCTATTCATAATGTATTGATTTATTATTTTTCAAATTATTACATGTTCAATCAATCAAAAGTAGGTATTTAAGTCAGTTCGTACTTCCTGACCTTAAAAAAAGGAAGTACCTATACTGTAGTATGGTTTTGAATAGTATTGAACTTTGAATGTTGCTACTGACAAGTGACATTAGATGATGTTAAACAGGGCAGCAAAGTGGCTTGGTGGTTAGCACTGTTGCCTCATACATTGAGTGTGACCCTGTGATAGACTGGTGGCCTGTCCAGGGTGTACCCCTTTTGTCTTTCACCCTTTCAGAGACGCCTGGGATAGACCCAAGCAGATCCCTGTGACCCCGAATTAGGGAATAACCCAGGACCGAAGATGCATGAACAACATTTTTAAGCTACTTGAAGCACTTGAAAAGAGCTTTCGGCCATTTCCACATATGACGAGTAGGATTGTAAAGTATGCATACTTCAGAATCCAGGCAGGAATAATGGGTCATCCGGGAACTTTTCGCTTACTATAATTTGCATACTAATTGTTCAGAAAATTTCGTATACTGTATAGTATGGAAGTTTGGAATTTGGGGCAAAATTTATTAATACATCACAGAGGTAGTCAACCACTAGGTGGCACGGTTTCTTGTTAGAAAACTTAGAGCTTATGTGTATGAGTAACGTTATTTTTACAGCCTAATGACATTTATAACTGTGACCATCGTTATAATCATACTGATTAACAAACGGGTTTTGAATACTGATTATTCAAACACATTGAATATAAATCTATGCATTTATTATCAAATTTAAACAAAAATCTATTTTAATATATTCACGTCTTCCTTGCACGTATTTCGTTTTCTTTTTTTGCAGAGTTTAATCATCCATTTACTTAATTTTTAAAATAAATTAAAAATCCTTTTCACACCACCCAAGGTGCAGTTTTTGGTACGCTCCAAAAAAAAAACTTTTACGCTAACAAAGAAGACTTTTATAACAGCGACCGCCGGCTTCTAGTTTCCGGTACAAAGCGGAAGTGTAGTCGCTGTGCTTGAGGGAAGAGTTATTTTGTTGGCGCCAGTAACGATAGTATTTGATTTATTCAGTAATTAAGTGTTCTTGCGTTAGTGTTTATAATGTCAGATACATGGAGCGACATTCAGGCACACAAGAAAAAGCTGGACTCTTTGAGAGAAAGGCTGCAAAGGAGGAGGAAAGATCCAACACAGCTGGGCATGGGTATGGTACTGCGGCAGCCAACCAGGATCCTATCGGGGAGAACAATAAACACGTTTATGAATTAATTATTCATTTAACAGCATTTACAGACGATCTGAGGGAAAATACGAACTTAAACGTGTATAATAGCTGCACGGTTGTTGTGTTACGAAAATGCAACAGTAAACAGATGTTGGCAGATGTTTATTTGTCTGGTACGCTGTTCTTATCAGACTTTACGTTTGCAGCATTAGACAGACCCCCTTATTCAGACTCACTTCCATTTATCTCTTTGATAAAACTTAGCAATTAGGGAACGAGGGCCTTGTTTAAGGGTCCAACACTGGTGGCTTGGTGGTGCTGGAAATCAAACACTGGCCTTTCTGCTATCAGTTCAACCACTAAGCCACCACTTGCCCAAAATTTTAGTGTGTGCTAGCAGCCAAGTGGCACATTGGGTAAGGTGTTAGTTGGAAGATCGAGGTTCAATTCCAAGTACCACCAAGCTACCACTGCTGGGCCCCTAAATAAGACCCTTAACCCCCAATTGTTCAGATGTATATAAAAAAAAAAGAGAAAGTCACTTGGGATAAGGGCCAAATGGTGTAACTGTGTCTATGGGTAAAATAGAGTATTCTATCTTCCCAAGATTTGGGTTGACATAATGTACTAAATGAAAGGCTTTGGGGTTTTATGAGTCCAAAATGTACACTTTTCATTTAACGAAAAAGGTAATCTACGAGTTACCAACCCTGGTCCTGATGTAACTCCCTTTCCTGCAAATTGTTATTCAGTTGTATAAATGAGATAAGTTAGTCGCTCTGGATAGGGTCGTCTGTCAAATGTCGTTAATGCAAACTTAAAAGATGCTGGTAATTAACCAGGTAACTACATTTTTACTGCTTAGACACAGTGAAAGTTGTAAACTCAAGCGTAGGACAGAAAGTAGGAGGAAGTGGTGGCTCATGGTTAAGGTGTTGGACTACCAACATGAAGATTGTGGGTTTGATTCCCGGCCCCACCAATCTACCACTGTGGGTCCCTGAGCGAGGCCCTTAATCCCTAATTGCTCAGTTGTATAAAAGAGCTAAATGTAAGTCGCTCTGGATAAGGTCGTCTGCTAAATGCTGTAAATGTAAAAATGTAAAAAAGTAATTTAGGACCTGTGTCATTTAAATTCATAGTTAAAGGTTAGTTAAGGTTAGTCCTTCCTGTAAGATATGAAGATGTAAATTGTCGTTGACTGGGTATTTGTATGTAAGCATGGGAAATTTTGAAATTGGTTTTTTTTTCTTTTAAATCTTTTTGTCTTTAGAGGTTGGTGCTGGTGATGGGGCACAAACACGCAGTGACAGTCCAGGGCCAACCCTTCAAACCTCCACAGAGGTTCAAGAAGAGCGTCCTCCAGACCCCGAGTTGGAGAGAAAACTTCTGGAGTACTTATCTGAATTGAGCCTCACTCTCCCTATTGACTCTTTGGTCATTACCAACCAGCTAAACTCGGTAGAAGATTTTAGTCTAGTATGTTGTGTGATAATAAATTTTTCCTCTAATATTTCTCTTTTGTCTTACTTTCTCTTGTGGTCTAATTCCTTAGTCTGAATCACCAGCATCGCACTCCTGCATCCAGAGTCTTCTACTTAAATTTTCAGCTCAGGAATTGATCGAAGTCCGACAACCAACCAACACCCCGTCATCGCCCTCCTCTTCATCTATCATAGTTGTCTCAGTTGATCATACCAAACTGTGGGCAATGATTAGTAGTTCCACACCCCAACCTCAGAAAGCTGGTGTGAAAAGAAAAGGAGATGAGATCATTCAACAAAAAAGGGCTCCTGGTTCCTCCCCTTCACTTCAGTCGTCATCATCTTTACCTCCTAAGAAGTCATCTAGTTCTTCTGCTTCCAGTACACAGCTGGCTGGGACTTCTGATTGGAAATTGGGATCTGGAGGAGTTGGGGCTGAGAAAAAAGGTCGGATCAACAAGGGAAAGACGTCTCACTTGGATATGGAGATAGAAAGCTTGTTGAGTCAGCAATCGACCAAAGAGCAACAAAGCAAAAAGGTACAAAGCATTCTTCTGGTGGTCGGTGTACTGTGTATCTGTATTATAATTATTATTGTTTGTGTGTGTGTGTATATGTGTAGGTGAGCAGGGAAATTCTTGAACTACTGAACACCAGCTCAGCCAGAGAGCAGTCCATTGTAGAAAAGTTCCGTTCACGTGGTCGAGCACAGGTGCAGGAATTCTGTGATCACGGTACCAAGGAGGAGTGCATGCGATATGGAGACACGCCACAACCCTGCAACAAGCTGCACTTCAGGTTGGTCAAATTTTGGACTATAATATCTAATATGTACTGACTGTCTCACGTTTCCACGTCTGTATAATACTTATTACCTGAAATTAATGAATGTAACCTACTTAGGCGGATAATTAACAAACACACAGATGAGAGTCTTGGAGACTGCTCTTTCCTAAACACCTGCTTCCACATGGACACCTGTAAATATGTACACTACGAGATTGACAGCCCACCTGAAGCAGACAGCGGCTTCACTGGACCTCAGCCCGGCACCACCGAGCTCACTTTGCATGCTAGAGATGGAGACAGCAATGTGGGGAAACTGTTTCCTGCTCAGGTAGAGCTGGTATAAGATATCTGGTTTTAATTAGTGGTAACATGGACAGTTTATTTGGGAAGGAATGGAAGCATTAGCTAATCTGCCGCCAGATTTTTAAATCATTGTTCGAAACAGCTAAAGCACCCCAATGTCTCTTGTGCCTTTCTCAGTGGATCTGTTGTGATATCCGTTACTTGGATGTGTCCATTCTGGGGAAGTTTGCAGTGGTGATGGCTGACCCTCCATGGGACATTCACATGGAGCTTCCATATGGAACTTTAACAGATGATGAGATGAGAAAACTTAATATACCTATTCTGCAGGACGATGGCTTTCTCTTCCTTTGGGTAACTGGAAGGTACAAATAATAACGAGTATGAATGTGTTATTATTATTATTATTAATTTATTTTGGTAGTTTAACCTATAAGGAACTCTTTCAGTGATTTGCAGCATCTTTGTAAGAGAGACATTATTTGGACTAGATGGATAGATAGATAGATAGAGGGATAGATAGATGAGAGGGGATAAGAGAGATAGAGAGAGGGATAGATATAAGATAAGGGACAGGGATAAAGGGACAGATAAAGAGAGAGATATATAGATAGATGATGGATGGGATAGACAGATAGAGGGATAGACAGATAGAGGGATAGATAAAGAGACAGATAAAGAGACAGAGAAAGAGACATAGATAGATGGATGGATAGATAGATAGAGGGATAGATAGATAGAGAGATAGATGGATGGATAGATAGATAAAGAGAGAGAGATAGATAGATAGATGGATGGATGGATGGATAGATAGAGGGATCGATAGATGCATAGATAGATGCATAGATAGATAAAGGGACAGACAGACTGGATGGATAGATGGATGGATGGATAGATAGACAGATAAAGTGACAGACAGAACTTTGTCATTGCAAGGTACAAGTACATAGCAACAAAATGCTATATAGAAAAAAAATATATGTAAAGCATAATATATGTGCCTGTTTATTATATAACATTTCTGATCAGTTAAGGAAAGTAATTAAACAACTATCTTTTGTGAATCAGTTCAGTTTGCTTGATATTTTTTATGATTTTCATGTCATGATATTGTCATATCGTCACAGAGCAATGGAACTTGGCAGAGAGTGTCTCAGCCTCTGGGGGTAAGAACATCTGTCTTTCAAATGAATAACGTACATTTTCAGTTTAAAATTCCCAAAGAGATTCCTTTCTTTTTTCTTTAACTTTAATTCCCTTAGGTATGAGCGTGTTGATGAGATCATTTGGGTAAAGACCAATCAGCTCCAGCGTATAATTCGGACAGGACGGACTGGACACTGGCTGAACCACGGCAAAGAGCACTGCTTGGTGTGTTTCTGTGTGCCTATGCTTAACTGCGTTGTATTTATAGTTATATTTTTAGAGTTAAAACATATTTATCTCTATTAGGTAGGGGTAAAAGGAAACCCTCAAGGATTTAACCGGGGTCTGGACTGTGATGTAATTGTTGCAGAGGTAATAACAGAATTTTTACATCAAACAAAAGCATCACACTGGTTTAATACGTTGTACATTAATACATTTACTTTTATTTTCTACATTGTATGTTGTAGGTGCGCTCTACCAGTCACAAACCAGATGAGATCTATGGAATGATTGAGCGTTTGTCTCCTGGTACTAGAAAGATTGAGTTGTTTGGAAGACCTCATAATGTCCAACCAAACTGGTAAGTAGAGTAAGTAAAATACAATTAAGTGTTTTTTCCCCTTTTTTTTTAACTTTCTCACTTTCTCTATTTTTAGGGTAACTTTGGGGAATCAATTGGATGGAATTCATTTGCTGGACCCTGACGTTGTAGCGCGCTTTAAAAAGCGCTATCCAGACGGTGTCATTTCCAAACCCAAAACCATGTGAACGTAACCATCTCAGAACGGCTATAACATGTGCAGACACTTTTCAGAGACTTTGAGTTATGGGATCATTTAAGTGCAGGAAACATTTTGTATTTGTCAATAATTTTTTTTAATAAAATAACTAGGTGAATTATTTCATTTATTAGTGTGTTCTTACAAACATCTTGGTGTATTTTTACACACAAATAGTCAGTAAAATGACAATTTAGAAAGGTTTTTCACATTTTGTTAAATGGATCCCAAAAGTAAAAAATGTAAAAAAAATAAAAAATAAAAAAAAAATAGTGAAACATTTAATTTTATAAATGTGACATTCATTTTTTAAAGTAGATGAAGAAATTGCATTTTAATGAAATATTAATTCATATATATACATAAAAAAGAAACTGTACACAAAAAAATGCAAACTGTATCTGTTTGCTCGGATATTCTCATTAAAAGCAAGGAACGTTTTAATGAGTAGGCGTGTGAAAACTAAACTAAACTAATGGTGTGTAATATCTAACACCGAGTTTCTGCAATGTTCTGACACACACAATGTTCTGTAGGTGAGCAAAATGGATTTTAGCGCATGATTTATAGGAATTGTTTTCAAAATTTGTTTCGGATAACTTAATCGTATCTAAAAAAAATGTGTGCCCGCTTTACGATAGCTTTGTGAAGAATACATGTAAAAGGACACTTTCATTTGAGATAAAAAAAAGGTAACTTAGAAAGACAAGATATACAAATTCAGATTTTGACAAAAAGAAAGAAGAACAAGAAAGCGAGAAGGAGGAAAAAGAAGAAAAGAAGGAGAAAAGGGAAAGAGGGAAAAGTAAAAAAAGAAAAAAAAAGAAAGAAGAACAAAGTAAAGTAAAGTGTGAAATTATAGTGTCATTATCAACAAACATCTATTAGTTGTTAAAACACTTAAAGCACTTGTGGCCCACAAGGTATCAGGTGGTTAAAATGAGCTGTACAAAAATAGACTATCAACAAAACATAGAATGCACTTTTTGTAATCCTGTAAACCTTTAAATGCACTCCTTATTTCCTCTTGCTTCAGTGTAACCGTTTGATTCCTAAGAGCAAAAGATGACTGTAGTGAAAAAAAAACATCCCGAGTGACATGAAGACTCTCATCGTGGATGACATCGGAAGGTATCACCCGCCTCTGTCTCAACATGGGTCAGTTCATATATAAAATCTTGGTGACTAACAGGAGTTAATCTGTGGCATCTATAACGTTTAGATTGCTGTCCATTTGGTGTCTAAAGGAGAGCCGAGCCTTCTGGGAAAAATATGCTCGTGGACTACCCAGGCTGCTCCCGCTGTCGCCCTCACTGACTGTTGATGCTGTTGAGTAGAGACGAGGCTTTGGCTCATCCTCCAGTACTGGACGTTCTTTAAGAAAAAAAATGTAAATGTTAAAAAACTAGAATGATACTATATTAAGATTGATGATTTCAGAAAAAAAATTTGGTTTAGACTCTCTCTCTCTATATATATATATATATATATATAATATGTAACCAGTAAAACAAAATGGATTATGTATTACGCTATATACTAAAACCTCTCCAAAGTATTTTAATTATTAGACAAAATAATAAAAGAAAAGCTGGGCAGCACGGTGGCTTAGTGGTTAGCCCGAGTTTGATTTCCAGGCAGGGACCTTTGTGTGGAGTTTGCATGTTCTCCCTGGATGTACTGATGCATAATTTTTGTTAACCAAGTTTACTTTTTAATTTAATCTTTGGAAAAAGTGAGGTTGGAGGTCTAACTCAGTGTTTCCTAATGTAGAAATCTTGCTATTTAGCAATGTTACTCTACAGAAGCAAACCCTCAGTCAATAAACATAGAACATGATTAGCATGACGCATCATGCTCTAAACATGTGATTAGATGAAATAATAATTGAATTAGCTGTAATAAATTAAATTATGACTTTTTATTCTGCCTTACACATTAAATAAACTGTTATATAAGTGGCTGAGACTAAGAGACAAATGACAGGAGAAATCATAGTGACATTATGGTAATGGGAAGTGGTAGCCAGGTGTGATTTTCAGTGCCACCAAGCTACCACTGCTGGGCCTCTTCCAAAATGCTACAAATGGAATGGCACACCTACTTTTTTCAGGAGGACACTCTCTGTCTTTACATCGCTCTTTACAGCGTCTGTAGAATGGAAAGCACAGAAGGACCTTCACACCCATTTCTCTGGACACTGTGTGGGAGAGAAAACAGCAAATGGAATGAAAAGTTCAGAGAGATGTGTAAATCAGTGTGTACTTAATACAGTGTAAATAAAAGCTGTTACATATTTATCTATCTATCCATCCATCCATCCATTGTCTATTCCCGCTTATTCCTAATCAGGGTCACAGGGATCTGCTGGAGTCTATTTCAGCTGTCATTGGGCGAAAAGCAAAGGTAACAAACAACCCCCCTCACACACATTAACTCCTATGGGCAATTTAGAATCACCAAGCAACAGTTTTTGGACTGTGGGAGGAAACCAGAGTACCAGGAGTAAACCCACACAAGCACAGGGGAGAACATGCAAACTCCACACAGAAAGATACAAACCTGGGACCTTCTTGCTGAAAGGCGATGGCGCTAACTACTAAGCCAATGTGCTGAAAGTTATATATAATTTTTTTTATATAAAACTAACATTTATTCTAGAGTCAATAAGTTTTAGAATGGGAAACTGGATTTTATTATAAAATGTAACATGTTAAGAGCAGCAGTGGATTTTAAAAGGGCCAAATAACATAACATAATCATCATAACATCACAAATTACAGGTAAAAATCCAACACACTTTATTTATGATATAGACTACTATGGGGTCATCCAGCATTTGGTCTAGCAATTTTGGGAAAAAAAATTACACATTCTAAAAACTGCATAAAAAATCTTTACAATACATTATAAAACACAATTTGTACAATGCAAATGTCTATGTTTCAATGTTTTATTAAAGTTATTATGTTTAATATTTTACTAATATCCTATGAAACAGGTTTTTCCAGTGCTTTTAAAGTAGCGCAACTGGCATACAAGGAAAATGTAAAAATCTGACAAGCATTAATCATCCTACTTTTCATTTACAGAACTGGCATGGGGTTATGTGATATTTGTTAGTCTCTGTTAGTGTTCGTTATAAAACCTGTTTTAGCAATAATAACACTACAGGGCTAAATGAGTCAGTATGTGTGCAGTCTGTCAACTGTACGACAGCTAGAAAAATCAATAAAATAGGCTTAAACCCCAGGCACTTTAAAAAGCACTATTCAGATGGAGTAATTTCCAAACCTACCCAGCTAATAGCAGCTACAACATGTGCAGAGACTTTTCAGAGACGTTAAGTATTATATAATCGATTAAATGCAGGACACTTTTTGTATTGTCGATCATTTTAATAAAGTAAATAAACGGTGTGCCGTCTAGCAATTCTACAACATCTGGAAAAAGAGGAGGCAAATCAATGAAACAGGCTTAAACCTGGGGCACCTCTGAAGGGGAAAGCCCATGCACACCAGGGGCCCCCAGAGATCTGAAGAAGAAGAAAGCACTATGATATGGTAGTAGTTTTGTCAGCCACTCAGCTACGTGAATGGCTTACTGATCCAGGCTCAGTAAATATAGCTTGTGTGAACACTACTGCACTACTTAATCAACAAAAGAGCTTCGCGACTGAAAAGCTGTTTGATTCCGAAAACAACCACACTGAGAAATGTAGTTTAACTAGTAGTCGATTCTAACACTGCCGATGAGCAGGCTATAACTTGCAATCTAAGCCTGTGAACATTTCGTCAACATTTCACGGAACTTCTGATTGACATTAGTCTACAGAACATGTCATGTTCCCCTAGTGGGGTGCTAATCCTGCTAATCCTAGTATATTAATCTTGCAGTGTTGAGACCTATAATGCCAAATACCGTGAGATATACACTAATACAGTGATACCCCAGATATACACTAATACAGTGATACCCTAGATATACACTAATACAGTGATACCCTAGATATACACTAATACAGTGATACCCTAGATATACACTAATACAGTGATACCCTGGATATACACTAATACAGTGATACCCTAGATATACCTATGGATATACACTAATACAGTGATACCCTGGATATACACTAATACAGTGATACTAGATATACCTACAGATATACACTAATACAGTGATACCCTAGATATACACTAATACAGAACCCTGATACACTAATACAGTGATACCCTAGATATACACTAATACAGTGATACCCTAGATATACACTAATACAGTGATACCCTAGATATACACTAATACAGTGATACCCTAGATATACACTAATACAGTGATACCCTAGATATACACTAATACAGTGATACCCTAGATATACACTAATACAGTGAAATCCATTAAAGAATTTGGACATGTGTTTAAACATAAGCCTTAAAACCAGTTATACTGGTTAACATTACAATGCAAGCTTTATGAGATTACATGACTGCAAAACAAACTCAATTTGTCTGTAGCTTTGTTTCATTTACAAAAACAATCCAGAAGGTTGTACAGTTTGTACAGTTGTAACAACTTATATGGATGAGATTTTAAAAGTTATGATGATGTCATGGCCATAAACAGTTACAGCACTGGATAAGAGGCCTGGGAAAACTATTACAAAGTTTATGTCAACACACAACTGACTGTACCTTTATACTACGAGGAAGGTTTCCTAGCTGGTAAGAGTTATCTTTGGTTTTCTAAAAATATACTCTTTCTAAGTAAAGCCTTTTTCTTTCCTCCCTCCTTCCCTCCTGCCACAGCTATTTGGTAGCCTCTAGTATGCCTGGCAGCTTTCTCACGCTAATGATAATCTAGCACAAAGAGAATGAACTCATTTCATTTTCAGCCTACAAAAAATTAACCTGCAACAATGTGAATTTTTTGGAATCCCAAAGTAGCAATTACAATCTAAAGAATGTAAGATTACTGTCAGGTAGCTAAAGATCATTAGCGTACGCATCATTATGTAAAAGATCAATATGCAAACAATAAAAGCTCTTGCTTGAGATTTTACATGATTCATGGTAACTGCTGAACAACAGCCTTTTCACAGTTCATCCTACAACATGTACTGTATCCACATCTGGTTTTAATGTTTAGGTGAAGGATAGCAGAAGTGGTTTAGATCGGAACAATCAAGATTTATTCCAAGATGTATCTTTTCTGTTTTTAAAAATGATCGAGTTATACTATAAGTAGTAATTACATCCACAATTATTCATATTTATTATCCATTGGGTTACAGACATCGTACATTATTAATCACAGCAGTGCCTAGAGATGTTATCTTGCACTGTCTGTTTTTAGTTACTATTTTTACTGCAACACTGGGGTTTGTCATGAGATCAGGCAGGATCCTGGGGTCACCGGGACTATATGATTTCCAACAAATCTCTTAGAAGCAGCTTTTTTTTTTTGAGCCACAAAATCTTAGTAAACAAGTACAGCTGTAAATTTTTTTTTTTTTTTCCTAATATTAATACTTGAAACCACTATTTTAACAATAACAATAAAAGTAGTAAACTAATGATTTCCAAAAATGAATTTTTTTTCCTACTTGCCACAAATTTCAATTAAAGTAGTAAAAATTAATAATAATATAAAATCTTCTAAAATCTAAAATGTATTCCTGTCCACCAAGTCAGTTCTTAATGATGCCAACACTTTGTGAAACTGGTATTCACAAGATGATGGGAAAGATGCTGGGTGAAGTGGTGGCTCATGGTTAAGGTGTTGGACTACCAACCTGAAGATTGTGGGTTCAATTTCCAGATCCACCAAGCAGCCACTGCTGGGTCCCTAAGCAAGACCCTTAAGCCCCAATTGCTTAGTTGTATAAATGAGATAAATGTAAGTATAAGGATGTCTGCCAAATGTAAAATCAATTTAATTTTCATCAGAACAGACACCAACTTTTTTTTCTTTTTTTTATGTAATTTAAGGTGATTTAATGTGATGCTTTACACACAAACTTATACAAAATTAACTAATTATTTGGACCAGACCTTCTTGACAAAAGGGGGTAAATAGATATGCATGGATATTTTCAGGTTGTTTTTTTTTTTATAATATATCATTATACTTTAACAATACAACAATCTAATTTTGTTAGGTCTATTAGATCAAATACAAACACATTAAACAATTGTACATCCATTCTGTAATGGAACATTTAAAAAGCACTGCCATTGTCAATTTAGTTTATATAAATTGATGATATTAAGTCTACGCAAAAGTATTAGTTGTAACCTGTTCTCTTCCTTTTAGCATAACTCTAGCCAAAGTGCTGTTCTCTCTCTGTCTCGCATATCATACCTATTATTCAACACGGACATGCTGTGTACACTACCTAGTCACTGGTGAAAAATTGCAAGGCCTTGCTTATTCCCTGGCTGTATACAAGAAAGATATAATCCAGAACATTGGGAGGGAGGGAAATAAATCACGACTGAGGACATAAAGGCCAGACTGAGCCAATTTTTAGTAATATTTCTGTAACTTGAGTCTGTGCATGACAAGTAGAAGCTATTGTTCTGTGCTAAGCTGTTTGGCTGCTCAAGTGGTCATTTACCCAAATCCAACAACACATCCAAATCATATAAAAAAGGTCTATTTGTTTACAAAAACTGTCCTTGTCATGAAATTGAATGGTGAATTTCGACACATAGAGGTTAATTGCTGTTCTGTTTTCCAAAAACAAAATTCAACTTGATGTTTTCCGACGGAGATTAAAAGTTTTACTTGCAACACATGACCACACCTGCCGACACCTCTAAACATTTTTTAGAACACTATAAGTCCCACCAGTTTCAGAGAGTTTATACTAGTTTTCTCATTACATTCCGCTTTCTGTTTCTTTACTCAGGCAAAACATTTAATTCTAACAAATTGAAAATCTGCTAGTCATAATATCAAAATATATAAAACGCTAATGTTATTAGTTCACTGTCTAAACCATGGGATTAAAAATAACTTTTTAAAGCTATCTTTGAAACTGGAACTATATTTCCAGTATGTGCATTGATACCATATGTGGAATCACACTGCGTTACAGTAGAATTGTCTGAGCCATTGCAATTTGACCATCTGCCTTTGAATCTCTTTTGGCCCTTTGGAGTCTGTCCATAAGCCCAACTCCGCACTGGTGCTGCTGTCATTTATATTTTGTATACTTATTTGGTCTTTTAGAAGGACTTGGTGGTCACATGTGGAGCATTGCTGCTTAACAGCTTCAGGTTACCCCGTTACAGTCCTGAGCTCTGAATACTGCCTGTGTAACTCTTTACATGTTCCTCTTGTGTCCACTGGGATTTCTGCAGTGTGCTCCAGTTTCCTATCACCTTCTAAGAACCGCATGTGTGTGTTTGTGAGTGCACTAGCATCCAATCTAAAAGTTATTGTGAAACTACAATCATGTTTAAAATACTGTGGTGAAGGTAAGTATATAGAATATGATACATAAATACGTATAAAAACTTTCATATGAAACAGCTTTGAATTGTCAGTACTGTTTTCTAAGCCCTCACCTTCATAACCAGACTTAGTGTTATTGTGGTTACTAGCTAATTCTTAGCTTTATTTAATGATGGGAAGTAACATGTATGGAAACTTCGTTACTGTTACCACTTTTTACTTCTTGCTCATTACATTTTACACAAATATCAAATAAGTACTTTCTAGTTATTATATTTTTAAACCAGAGTTGTTCATTTAGTTTTTATCTGTTTGGCACCATGAAGGATATTATTTCTTATGATTGCGCAATTTGCACACCTTTTTCAACCAATCAATCTACTTTAGTTATTTGCATTGTGCAGCTTTTTCAACTATCATTGGCGTTTCACTCCTGGCTATCACTCACCGTAAACACAGGCTAGTTTATGAGTCAGCTCTAATTTTCATTGAAAAATAACTTAACTTAATTTACCATCAGTTCACAATCAGAAGACCAGAATCTATACCACCTTTGGGTGCATAATGTTTATTTGTACGTAACTGTAATGTAATTCTGGTAGTTAGTTTAATTTTTACTTAAATGTCAGAGCCCAAACTACTTTACTTTAACTTGAGTAAAAAATATAGTCAGTACTTAAAACATGAGTATCTGTACTTCTACTTGAGTGCAGGATGTGTGTACTTTTGCCATCTCTGGCTTTATTAGATACTAATAGTATGCTTTGTGATGAATTACTTACAAAATGTGACCTATTTTTAAGGATGAACCTTAATAGAAACACATTTACTTCACATTACATCGGTTTTATAATATGAATCAACTAACCCTAATATATACTTACTATTCAAAAGACTTTTATGATCCATCCACCTGTTATACAATTTTCACAAGAAAGGTAAAAACTCCACAAAAGCTGTAGAATGGATCTGTAACAAGTCTCAAGAACTTTGTTGTAAAAATGTCTGCACTTTTAGTGTTTACAGTCTGTACTCGAATATTTGAAAACTGAAGTGGAACTAATAATAACAAGTAAGATGAATTGTAAATTGGAGATACTTTAGGCACTTTAAGATGTGCACAAAGTGACATGCAGCATCTTCTGCTGCCAGCAAGGCATTACGATTAATATTAAGCATAGATGCCACCTCAAGATTTGAATCTTGGTTTTCTAGGAAACAGCACATGGGCGGAAACGGGTTAAGCTCTATTTAGAATTATAAACCCAATAGTTATGCCAAAAGACTGTTGAAAGTGACAACAATACAATGATTGTAAGGATAATAAAATGGTGAAATGGGAAGCGGTAGTGCAGTTGTGAAGGTGTTGGAACACTAATTGGAAGATCGGGGTTTAATTCCCAGCACAATCAAGTTGCCACTGTTGGGCCCCTGAGCAAGGCCCTTAACCCCTAGTTGCTTAGTTATATAAAAAACTAAGATAAATGTAAGTCGCTCTGGTTAAGGGCGTGTGCCAAATGCAGTGATGGATAAAACTTGCCCCTTTGCTTGCGTGCTGTACGTGACGCTCAGTAATAACACAGGCGAGCAGGAGTTAGTGAATATATTCACAGGTACACATGTGACTCATGTCCAGTAGGTGAGACCTGGAGTTATGCAGTAAATCTCAGCAAGTAAAAACTTTTACAGAAAATACAACCAGAACTATTAAAGGTTAAGACTAAAATTATTTGTGCAAAGTCTGTTACATAAACGTGTCAGAGACAAAAACACAGAGTTTAGGAGAAAGTGGGTCGGTGTCTTAAATACCAAGGTGGTGTAAATAAACTGCAATAAAAAGACGCACTATCACTTAATAGTAGCCTAATGGAGGTTATTGCTATTTTTGTGTTTAATAATGGTATAACCCCAAAACATGCGATATAATGTTATGTATGACACACCTCCAGCAGCAGAAGTCACATAATGCAAACACACAAAACATGCAAATTACCACTTTAATAAACACATACCGATTCAGTGAGCGATCACCTGGACGAGTAATGTGAACTTTCCGAATGTGCGTCACAGCGACCAGGACTGTCCCCACGTCTTCAGGCTAAGGACAACGAGAGACAGCTCTCAGAGAACGTGACGAGTGAGCGTGGTAAGTGTGTTAGCGCGCGCGCGAGCGTGTGTGTGTGTGTGTGTGTGTGTGTGTGTGTGTGTGTGTATGATTAGAGCACTGTGCTCTGTCGCCTTTTAAACCGATTTAGACTGACCTCAAGCTCCAGCCCTGCTCCTCCTCCGCCTTCTTTCAATGGCGCTCCGAGACTCTGGCAAGTCTCCAAAGTTGAGTGATAAACATTCCTTCTTTATTTACCTAAAATTGTGCCTCCGCTTATCGTTTCTAATTGCAGGTTGCATGTTTACGTGCAAAAAGCCACCGGTCAGTAAACGAAAAAAAGGTAAGACATTGTTTGGCAGTGCAGGAAACACAGAGCCAAAGCCATCAGTGCTAGTTCGCCAAGTAAACACTATATATATATATATATATATATATATATATATATATATATATATATATATATATATATATATATATATATATATATATATATATATATATATACACAGAGCAGTATAAATTTGCTATATGTAAACTGCTCTATATATACTGCTATATGTATGTATGTGTATCTATCTATCTATCTATCTATCTATCTATCTATCTATCTATCTATCTATCTATCTATATATATATATATATATATATATATATATATATATATATATATATATATATATATATATATATATATATCTCAGTGGTATGCAGTCAGAGCCAGTAAGTCCCTTGCTGACCTACATTTACGACCCAAATTCTAATATTTGTTCCATTAAATTGTATTAATTTATTCCCAACAGTTTATTCTTTACATTTCAAAGCATTTTTTTTGCTGCACTGCTTTTTGTATGTATAGGCTATGTAGTTGTTTTTTGTCCAATCAGATTTCAGTTTCTATGTGCTGCCATGTCAATGTTAATGTTTTTGTGATGTTATGTAATTCTTAAGATAAATATTAGTTCTGAATTGCTCCAGTATGTGGTACAGTTGCCGTTGTATTGTAGAGGTTTAAAGTTTAACGGGGTTTCTTGTTTCAATGAAAATGGTTTTTACCCTTGCTACCCCTGCTACGCTGTGCTATATTGCGTTTTTGTATAGTATTGATGGTTTCTATAATTGCGGTGGATAATAGTGGTGGAGGTGTATTTATATATCTACCCTGTACCACCATCTAACTACTTTGGCTTACGATTCTTGGCTGCTAATACTAAGTCTAAAGCTTTGCGTGACCTAATTAAAAACTATTGGATTTTATTTTTATTTTATTTAATCACTGTATACCACAGTTAATGTGTAAAAAGTCATGGTAATAGTCTTGCATCCGGTTTGTAAAATTATGCAACAACTT
This sequence comes from Bagarius yarrelli, assembly GCA_005784505.1. NCBI lineage: Eukaryota > Metazoa > Chordata > Actinopteri > Siluriformes > Sisoridae > Bagarius > Bagarius yarrelli. Next base: position 1,056,398 of record VCAZ01000020.1, read on the forward strand.
TACAAACTGAACCTGTAACCTCTTGGACCAGTCACTCAAGAGTATTTAGTCCAGTGGAGATTTCATGAAGTTCATTTTTAAAGTATACCAGCATGTCTGCAGCACAGTCCGGAAATGGTCCAGGATTGCTCAAGACACCACCAAGTCTGGCTTTATTATTATTATTATTATTATTATCTTTTACGAGTATGTTATTTAACTGGTCTTGTTAACTCTGTTTTTTATTAAGACTGTAACATTCTAAAAAACAAGTCATTTTTTTCCCTCACACTTTTCCTCACACTCATATATTATTTTCTTTCTGTTTGATTAAAACCAGAAAAAAGAGGGGTGTGGACTGAAAAATTCTGGAGACATAAATTGGGACACTTTCTGTCAGTGATTCGCAAGTAAGTAGTCAATCATTAACAAAAAAACTATTGATAACTTGCAGGCAAGCCTAGTAGTAGCTGCCCTTTAGGGATTTGGTTAAGGAAAATATCCGGTTTCAGATTAGTATAAAAATATTATTTTTTATAAGCATTTTGGGTTTGGTCTTGTTCGATCAGAGTTTATCACATGCCTGGTAGTTTGAATACTGAATATGAATTATGCAACACTTGTTTTACACAGGTTATTTCATTATTTGTGCGTTATGACAAAATAATTACAAAAAAAAACAGTATCATTTTTATAAATGCAGTATGATTTTTTTGTCTCCTTCAATAAAAATAAAAGTTTAGTATAATTGTTTTAAATACAAATGGATTTTTGTTGTCTTTTTAAAAGTTCACAATACAATTTCTGAAATTGATGTTATGACAAAAACCTTCAGATTTTTATATTACATACAAAAACATTGTTCCACACATGATTCCAACCTTTAAGAACAAGGATTATTTGGATAGTGTGATATAGTACTACAATATGTCATCTGGAAGAGACACCTTTATTAAGTGATGCCAATGTCTGAAAATAGACACAGTCTCCTACAGTTTTCTTTATGCTTATTGGTCAGCTGTCATTGTAACATAATTCACAGTCCACAAAGAACCAATCAGTCTGCCCGATCTGAATCTTTAGCCCCTCCTGTTATTTGTCGACTGACAACCATTGGAGTCAGATAGCAGATAAAAATATGAACTGTGTGAAGAGAGGTAGCAATTTTGGCAGTTAAATATTAGTGTTGGCAATCATGATAACAAAATGGTCGTCAGTCATGTAGTCATGTAAAAATGAACACGTCTGCAACTCACACACAGGCACACACACACTCATGCATATAATAAAAATCTATTTACGGTGTACAACTAATATCAGCCGAATCAGAAATTAGTGAGGCATGTAGAAATAGTTTGAGCTTTATTGAATGAGCTGATAAACTATGATAGGAGAAAAACAATCTCTAACTTTATTTAAAGAAGAAAATATTGTTTGTTTGTGTGCTTATTAGTGCTGTAAAATATCTACACCACTATACATTCCTAAGCCTTAAAGCTGCATTTTACTGTACACTGAAGCTCAGAAACAGAGAGCTTATTACAGGCACACTCCAGTTCAATTTGCCTCAGACCTGTTTTTCAGTTCTGTTACCCCATATTCCCCTCCCCCTGTGTCTTCCTTCTCTCTTCGCTTTTTACCCATTCCTTCCTTAGTCTTATAAGCACCTCTTTGTCCTGATCTCTGGTTCCGGTTCTATATCACTTTAGAAGATATATGATAAAGCTTTCCTTCTCATTCTCATAGAACCAGTAGTGGCTTGTCTTTCATTTTATTGTTATTCCTTCAAGTTGTAATTTTACTCTATCAGGGCTTAGCTAACACCAATGATGTGATGTCTCCTCTACGGTATTGAGTCACACCTTAAGAAGCTGTGGTTACTGTGTGGTAGGTTATTTGTGCACTACATGTTGAAAGACTGACAGTGTGTGTCAGTGTGTATTAAAAACAGAGTTCTCTAAATAACAGTGTTTGGATTGGATTGGATTGGATTGGTTAAAATAATATGTACACTATAGAATTTGCTGTACGAACAACATCAGTGATTGTTGTTAGTGATTTTCATAAAATTCTTTTTTGTGCGTGTTAACTGGTCTGCTCCAGTTCTCTTCTGTTCATTTGTCTTCTGTTCTGTTGCGGAGGTTTTTGTATGGTTTGTGCCTGGGCTCTATGTGGGATAAAAGACTGTGTGTGCGCAACTGTGTCTGTCTGTGTGTGTGTGTGTATGTGTGTGTGTGTGGGGGGGGGGGGGGTGGGGGGGTGTGGGGGGGGGGGGGTTATTGGCAGACCAGAGAGTTTGCATTAGTTCCTTTGAGTGAACACCATTGACAACCATTTATTTGTCAGCCTAAGTCCTCTTTTTCTTTATAAGCTCCCCCTTCGGGTCCTCAGCCCGTCACTCTTTACATTCTCTGTGCGTATGTATGTGAGCTGCATGTCAAATGGCAAAAAAGTTTTAATTTCTTCTGTCTGCCTTTCTTTAAATGACAGGGAAATTGATTTTAGCAATCGTTTTAAACTTCAAACTTAGGCTGAAATTGTGCCACTTTACAAAAACGTACGCAAACACAGACCCTTTCCTGAGCCATGGTCTTCATTACTTTTCTAAACAAATCGATTTATGCAAGTTTATTCAATTTTGCAATCATGTGACATGTAGCCATATAATCCACATACTTAACCAGCTGTCTAATATAAAGCGCCATGAGGCTCCTTAAGACTTGAGGTCACAATAAATGCACTTACAGTCCTTCTCACCAGATATGGCCAAAACATGCATGGTATGTTTATGTTTATCAGTTGATGGACCTTTTTTAGAGTGAAGCATAGCTAGACAATATGTTACCATAGTTAGGTCGCTATAATGATTCCTGTTTGTATTGAAACCTTTCACGTACTGAAAAGTGTTACCGTCCAGGCATGGCTTGGTATGATTCTTCTATGATTACAAACTAGTGCTGTGTATTAGCAAGGGCCTCATAGCACAATACATGTCACGATATATTGCCATACAGTACACAGGACTGGCGCAAGCCTTTAGGGGGCCCTAAGCAGAGTTTTATTTGGGAGGCCCCTCGGTGCCACCAATATGACTAATCATTGTCGATTTTTGACTATTCGCACACTATAAATCCAACACATCCATTATCAATTTTATTTATTGTAGCTTTGTTGCCTACATCCTGCCATTTTTTCACCCTCAGCAAACCCGCAAGTGTTAATTTACACTTTACCATTTGAAGTTTTGTAGTACTGAGTGGCATAATTAATGTGGTGAACTGAAAAATAGCTAAATAAACCAGCAGATAGATTAGCCTAGTTTTTACCTAACTTTACTTTATCTTGCTGTGTTTTTTTTTCTTTTTCTTCTTGTCAGCGACAACTACAGGGGTGAAGGAGGAAGTCAGTGGACAAACACTGAGGGTTTTAGTTAAATATTAACATAAGCATAAACCAGTAAAAGGTCATTTAAAAAATGATCAATGGAAATAAGAATATCGATATATGAACGTGTAAAAAAAATTGCGATAGTTCGCTGGATGAATATTTTTTACACAGCCTTATTATAGACCCAGTTCAAGTGAGAAATAACATGAAATTCTTTAGTAAAATGTTATGCATAGCAATGAGGTGAACATTAAAAACACTGAGTACAAGATGATGCTTTCTACAAACACCAAAAACAGTCTATTATGAGTTGTTTATACAGATGCAGATATCCTTTCTGCCACAGGGGGTGTCTCTGATCCTACTTTCAAACAGAATCCAGATTAAACTAGTAGGGAGTAGAAGAGCAGCAGCAGTACCTCAAAACAAAATGTGCAGAACAAAAAAAAAACAGCACAAAATGTGCTAATAGTGCTAAACATTATTATATTTACAGAAATTATTAATAATTTATGATTAATTATCAAAATTAATTATGCGTGCAAAACTGTCATAGGTTTAAACAACTTTATTGTGCCGCCTTTAAGCTTCATGTAAAGGCATTCATCAGTTTGGGTTAATAATTAATGGATATATATGGCATAACAATTTTAATAATTGATTGTAATAGCGATATTAATAGCACAGTGCACAAATAGATAACTTGTCATAAATGAAAGGCAAAATTGTTGAAACTATACTTTTTTACAAGTGTTATTTAATTATGTAAATCACATTGTGTGGCTGCTACATATCAGTGAACAATATATGCATAATGGAATTTGAACCCTTGATTATGTTTTGATAATATCTTCCATTTACAATCCTCCATCATCCTGCAAAAACGAAATAAACCTTTATTAATTACCTGTATAAAGAAAGATTCATACAAAGATTTATACTTGTGAAAAAAGGGGCATCCAATACAATAAACCTTGCTACAGTAGTCCTACAGTATGTTTATATTTGCATGTACATTTCTGGCATGTTGGCAGACGTTCTCATCTAGAGCAACTTCCATGTAACACTATTTTTTTAACTTAACTGTGGTAGCAGCTTGGTGGTGCTGACGATCGAGTTCATAATCTTTCGATCAACATCCCACCGTTCGACCACACACACAGTATAATTTAAATTTATTAGTATAATTAGTAAATTTATTACTGATCATTAATCCAAATGAGCCATCTATTGCTAAAATGCTGCAATAACATTTACCTCTGGCCTTTTTCGACAGTCCCCACAAAAAAATCCTATGCAGCCATTAATGACCTGGACTCCGAGTAGCACAACCTGCAGGACACCCAGACCAAGAATGATGGAGAAAAGGACAATGTGCCAGAGGATTACATTTTCTGGGTAAGTGCAGAGAGACCACTCAGATTTATCCACCAAGTAGCTGGAATTACTGCAGACGAAAAAAGACAGACAAGACAAGAAAAAAAATCATACATAAGATCATATTGTGGCATTTTTGTGTTTAGATCTTTTTAAACTCAATGAGTTTGATCTAGAGTACACGCCAATAAAACATTTCTAGAAAATGACATTGTGTCACATTTAAACATACATGTAGGTACTTAAACATTAATATAAATTGAAATATGCTTTATGAGACTGAAGTCTAAAGCTTAGTTACTCTTGAGGCTTGTTTTCAAAAGGATAGCCCCAAATCCCAGAGGCCATGAGGCATTTCGGTCCAATAGCCAGTGCTGCAGATGCCACACTAGTGCAGTATATTGCCCCAATTAGACCAAAAGCAGAGGAAAAAACCGAGTTCAGCATCTACACACAATACAGAAAGTCAAACACAACAAATCGGTCATTCTAATTCAGTCTTTTGTATGCCTTCGTTCTAAAAAAACAGTCTACTTATACAGTACTTATAGACTACATAACATTTAAATATCAGTTCAGTTTTTTTGCTATCACATTACACAATCTATCTTTTTCTACAGCTCTACTATGATGTAACTGTTCTAATACTGGAGTAGTTTTACTCACACGACAACGATTTCCACAGCAACCTGCCCCACAGCAGCCTTTTCCACCAGCTCTGATAGCTGAACAGCTTGGACACAGCATCTAATGACCAATAAAATATACTTAATATTGTTTTCCAAAGAACTTTTACAATTACAGCAATCATAACTATTCTAAAATAGCGGCTTACACAATGCTTTATAAATAAATTAATCTATTCTTGGGTGTTACTGGTTGTTTTTTAAAATGTTTTTAACATTTATAATTCACTGTATTTATGACTTAAATATGTTGCCATAGTAAGAAGTTTAATTTATACCTTTTACCCACAATGACTACAGTGTAAAAAAATGTTACACACATATCACAAATCAGAAATTTAAGAAAAGTAATTAAATAAAGAGAGTTACACTATAGTAGGCAGTGGTTTATATATTAATTAAAATTTGAAATAAAGTCTTAAATAACCATAGAACTAACAGCAAAACATATCGCTCTTTACTTACAAACAAGCCTCCACCAAGGAATCCTCCCATCAACCAGACCTGAAGCGAGATCTGATCATTTTCCAAAACAGTTCCGTTGGGAAAAAATAACAAAAGATTAGCGATCATACACAAAAATGCAGAGGGCAACAGTATTAATCCCACTAAGCGAGCACACTTTCCTGTACAACACATCCTTTAACAAATATTTTATGTTTTCTCTTTAATGCTAACAATTTAAGCCTTTTGAAAGACGTGAATACACGCAAAGACAAAACCGGTAGCCAGATAATAGTCTCTGTGTGCTAACTCAAACAAAAAAGGAACTGTTATACAGAGAGCAAATAAATATTAGTGCCCCAGCTAATAAAGGACAGATGTTAGCGATCTAAAACTGCAGAGTGACCTTTGGTACCTGCTCATATTTACTGATCTACTATCAGTGTCATTTATGGTTTGAAACATAAATGGACACTTGTGTGAGCGTAATACAAGGGATATAAAGTTAGTTGATTGTAAGTGATATGTAGTAGACTATGATTTATTGATCGTTATGTGGAAACATAGATTTTGACACTTGCTATGTATGGGATTCATTTGTTTAAAAAAAAGGAAGGGTGACTTGCATTATTTTTCTGTTAATTAAATGTGAATTTTCCATCAAAAGTGAATAACCTTTGGCTCCTTAAGGTCAATCGTGAGTTTTGTTTCCTGTGCCACACATGGTTTGAAGGTTAGCATGATTATTTAAATGTTTAGGCTTCAATATTTAGTCAAATTTGATATGCCTATTTTTATTTTCATAAAAAGAAAAAAATAAACTTATATTTAAACTTGAAGACAGGCAGACAGCTTAATGAGTCTTCAATGCAATGGAGCTTCTCTTAGGCTAAAGATCGCAGAGTCCAAGCCAAAGCCCAAGTGTAAAAATATATTGTTAAAAATTCTCCTGATCAATTACAGCCAGAGGAAGTGTTTTTTGATGGCTGCTGCTTATTAAAAGTAAACCAAGATAAATTGGGGCTCCAAAATATATGAGATGATACCCTAATATTATTATTATTATTATTATTATGTCACATTTAGGGCATTTAATGTACATTTATCTTTTTATTTCTTCAACTAAGCAATCGTGTCCTAAGGGCCTTGCTCAGAGGCCCAGTATTGGAAACTTGGTGGTGCTGGAAATTGAACCACCACCTTCTGTTCTGGAGTGTGGATCAGAAAATATATTTACAGACTAAATCACCATTACTCAATTTTTATCCCCCACTACTACATATTTACTTTTTAATACGAGTAAAGCGGCATGGAAAGATTTTGGAACATGGCTCCAAGCTCCACATAATGTCAGTCAATATGCATTATATGTGCATTAATTTCATATAGCTGAACCTGATCTTCCAATTAGCTCTTCCAATTAGCTCTTTAACAGCCATATAAACTCGTCAGAGTCCAGCACAATGCTGTTCTTACAGTTTCAGCTTTTTTTTACGCTTTATTGAAGAATAAACGGAAACACTGACAAAGTTTTACGTAAAGACAGGCCTTAAACACTCTGGATGTTTATGGATGCTGTGATACCGTATGAGGAAATAAAATAAATACACACGATATTCACTGTCCCCTTTTATGATTTCTACCCTTTTTTCGCCTTTTAAACCTAAACGGGTTGGTAATTCAGATTTTTCGACCGCTACACACTAATTATTTTACTGTATGACGGCTATTTTAGTGTGTTAGCGCCCTCTTCTGACGGTTTGGCAAAAATGCGTAGATTGAACACCGCCCGGTTTTATCTATATGGTCGATTTTTTTATACAGACTTTATGCTCTTGTAATTTATTATATCAAAATCCTGTATATAGTAATGTGAGTTTAATTTTATAGCGGAACCTGATAAAGACGATGAGCAAGAGAAAAGCCGCATTGCCTGAGAATGGGCTGTGGTAGTCAGCAGGAGCTCCTGGTAGCTCTTTAACAGGTCTTTTGCTCTTTAATGGAAAGACAATCTGTCAAAATATCATCAGAAAATTGACATGCTTTCGACTAATGAGCCTTATGTGAACAATCAAAAAGATTTTACACTAACGACAAAACCGCATTTTACCAACCCTCAATAAAATTTTCAGTGTTTGAGAAAGTTAAAGATGCAGCCACAATTTACACCCATGTGAATCCAATAAACTTACGTATTCTGAAAAATCTATCTATTTTGTATGTTTATGAGGCAGGAGAGCGTGAACACATGCCCACATTCACGGGGAATAGGGAATTCACGGAGATCAGCACAGCCGGAGAACAACACAAATATTATACACACTCTTTTCCATCATGGTGAGTGAAATTTCCACACAAATATTATACACACTCTTTTCCATCATGGTGAGTGAAATTTATACATAAATATTATCCACCACTCTTTACCATCACAGTGAGAAAAATAACACACAAGTATTATACACACACTCTATAGCATCACGGTGAATGCCGTTTACAAACAAATATCATTACACACACACTCTTTACCATCACAGTTATGAAATTTACGCCCATAGTAGACACACTCTTTTCCATCATGGTGAGTGAAATTTACATACGCATATCACACGCTACAGTCTTTACCATCACGGTGAAAGACATTTACAAAACACATATTTATACACACGCGTTTCCATCATGGTGAGTGAAATTTACACTCACATATTATACACACACTCTTTACCATCATAGTGAGTGATTTTGTACACATATATTATACATACACTCTTTTCCAGCATGGTGAGTGAAATTTTCACAGAAATATTATACACACAGTCTTTACCATCATGGTAAAAGACATTTACACACACATATTATACACACACTCTTTTCCATCATGGAGAGTGAAATTTTCACAAAAATATTTAACACCCACTCTTTTTCATTACACTGAGTGAATTTACACACAAATATTATACACTTTTTTCGATCATGGTGAGGGGAATTTACACACATGTTAGACACACACTCTTTTCCATCATGGTGAGTGAAATTTTCACACAAATATTATATACACACTTTTATCCATCATGGTGAGTGAAATTTACAAACACTTTCTAACATTATGGTGAGTGATTATTTACACACAAATATTTACACACACTCTTTTCCAACACGGTGAGTGAACTTACCACACACGCTTTTCCTTTCACGGTGAGTGAATTTACACACAAAATTATACACACTCTTTTCCATCACGGTGAGTGACATTTACATCCTAATACTATACACACTCTTTTGCATCATGGTGAGTGAAATTTACACACACGTTATACACACACTCTTTCATCATAGTGAGTGAAATTTACACCCAACTATTATACACTCTTTTGCATCATGGTGAGTGAAATTTTTCACATAAATATTATACCACACAGGTGTTACCATCATAGCGAAAGACATTTACAATCACATATTATACACCACTCTTTTCCCATGGTAAGTGAAATTTACACACAGATATTATACACACACTCTTTTCCATCATGAGTGAAAGCACAATATTTACAACACTATTTGTACCATTTGCACAAATTTATCACACACATTTGTATATAATATAATATACACATTATTATACATACACTCTTTTCCATCATGGTGAGTGATTTTATACACGATATTATACATCCACTCTTTTCCATCTGGTGAGTAAAAATTTTCACAGAAATATTATCACACAGTCTTTACCATCATGGTAAAAGAATTTACACCCACACCTATTTTCCATCAGGAGAGCAAAAATTTTCACAAAAATATTTACACCCACTCTTTTCCATTACATGAGTGAATTTACACACAAATATTTACCCTTTCCATCCGGGGAGGAAATTTACACATGTTAGACACAACTCTTTTCCATCATGTGGTGAAATTTAACAACAAATATTATACACACATTTTATCAATCATGGTGAGTGAAAATTTCAAACACTTTTTTACCATTATGGTGAGTGATTATTTACACACACATTGTACAGACACTCTTTTCCACACGGTGATGAATTTACACCACATGTTATACAACACTCTTTTCCATCACGGTGAGTGAATGTACACACAACTATTATACACACTTCATTTCCATCATGGTGAGTGACATTTACACCCAAATATTATACACACTTTTTCATCATGGTGAGTGAAATTTTCACATAATATTATACACACATTTGTTACCATCATAGCAAAAGACATTACAATCACATATTATACCACAACTCTTTTCCATCACGGTAAGTGAAATTTACAACACACAAGTTATACACACACCTCTGCCATCACAATGAGTGAAATTTACACACAGTATTATACACACACTCTTTTTCATCATGGTGAGTGAATTTACAAAACATATTATACACACACTCTTTCCATCATGGTGATGGGAAATTTACAAACATATTATACACACACTCTTTGCCATCATTTTTTTTTTGAGAAAACAAAAAAAATGTAAAAGGACAATTTTGGTTTTAATTAAATCTATATATTTTTTTCAACACTCAAAAATAGAATTTAAATATTGCATTTTTAAACTAGAATAAACATACGTTTTGCAAGGTTATATAAAATATAATCTTAGATATGGAGAATATTGTTTAGGGCAAGTTACTGAATATTTTTTATAGGCTCAAGGTAAAAAATAGATGTTAATTCAATTCATTCAGTTTTATTGTATGGCGCTTTTTACAATGGCGATTGTCCACAAAGCAGCTTACAAGAAGAAGAAATTTATAAAACAGAATTAAACATAAATCAGTTTGTCCCTGATGAGCAAGCCGGGCGACGGTGGATAAGGAAAAACTCCCTGAGATGAGATAGGAAGAAACCTTAAGAGGAAACCAGATCAACAGAGACCCATCCTCATTTGGGTGAAAACAGGCAGCAGGGATCAGAGGTTACATCGTGTGTGGTAAACAACTATAATCATCATCCTTAGCAAGCAGGCGGAGCGTTTATGGCGAGTGGGTCGTCCTAGATCGCCCGTGAGCAACATCCGCTGGGCAGGTCACAGGGAATGGACCTACAGGACGGGGGTGTGACTGGCATCACCGGCAGCTCCGTTGTGGCGTATGTAATCAACGTGAGAGAGAGAGAGAGAGAGAGAGGAGAGAAGAGAGAGAGAGAGGGAAGGAAGGCAAAAAGAAGAACAAGGAAACATTTAAGTGACAATGTAATCA